>ML677372.1:7089258-7282867 GCA_007922305.1 Dermatemys mawii | reverse complement strand
GGGGGCTGGGGTGTGGGAGGGGCTGCGGGAGAGGACTCAGAGCTGGAGCAGGGGATTGCGGTGTGGGAGGGGGGGGATCAGGATGCAGGCTCTGAGAGGGAATTTAGGTGCAGGAGGGGGCTCAGGGCTGGGGTAGTAGGTTGGGGTGCAGGAGGGAGGAGAGGGGAGGGGAGCAGGCTCCATTGAGTGGCACTTACCACAGGCAGCTCCCAGCTGGCGGCGCAGCGGGGCTAAGGCAGGCTCTCTGCCTGCCCTGTCTCTACACGCTTCCGAAAGCATCCGGCATGTTCCTGAGGCCCCTGGGGGCATGGGCAGGGGGCTCCGCATACAACCCCTGTCTGCAGGCACCACTCCTGCAGCTCCCATTGGCCCCGCAGGGAGCTGTGGAATCAATGCTCAGGGGGCAGGGGCAGCACATGGAGAACCCTCCACCCCCCCAAACTCCACCCCCCAGGGCTGCAGGGACATGCTGGCCACTTCCAGGAGCAGCATGGAGCCAGGGCAGCCTTAGGCCTGCTCCACCATTGGACTTTTAGCAGCCTAAAATCTCCCAGTTTGGCTTCAGTAGCCTCCAGGAGACAGAGGAGGATTCTGGGAGACTCCTGGCAAAACCAGAAGGGTTGGCAACCCCACCTGGGGCAGAAGGCAGCTTCCCCATTGCAGGCTGCTCTCCTCTCTTACCCACTCTGTGACGGTCACCCTGCAGAGGGTGCTGGCCAGGCTGTCCTCCAGCTCCGACAGGCCGGCCCTCGAATCCTTGGCATAGAAAACATGGCGCGAGTCTTCACTGGTGACAATGCGGCGGAGCTGCTCGCGATCCGCCCCATCCATGCCCACTGCCAGCACCTGGATCCCTGCACAGAGCAGACAGGAGCCTTAGGGGGGCCAGCCTGGCACTAACCTCCTGGACTCACCTGAACCCAGGGGGGTGAAGGGAAAGGGGTTAGTGGCTCCGGCACCCTGGCAAACTGCCCTGATCAGGGGTTTTGACCAACCCAGCAATCAAGAGGAAAGGGAGAGGGTGCCCCCACAGTCTCCTACTTTCCTGCCTCTCCCCACCCCTCCCCTCACACACCCCTCCTTTCCCGTCATTGTCCACTCCTTCCCTACCAGCCTGCCCTCACCCTCCTTCCCCCACACCTTCCCCTGCCCCACAACTATTGCCAGATGTGATGAAGTGGGAACAGCTTGTAATACTTTTATGAGTCTGGCTCTTGCCTCGGTTTCTCCTATATGCTGAATTGTTACCTAGTAGGTGGAAAAGGACTAAGATTAGCAGCCGTGTTAGTCTGTATCCGTAAACAAAACGAGGAATACTTGTGGCACCTTAGAGACTATCCAATTTATTTCAGCATAAGCTTTTGTGAAGTGGACTATAGCCCACGAAAGCTTATGCTGAAATAAATTGGTTAGTCTCTAAGGTGTCACAAGTACTCCTTGTTTTGTATATGGGAAAGGACTGTTTGCTCTCAGGCAGGCTAAGATACAGGTGTGAATGGCACTTAGCTGTCTGGGCCTTAGGCCCTGTATCAATGGAGCACCTGAGAAGATAATGGCAAATCCAATTGCTCAGATGTTGGCACTTAGCACCCAATGACCAAGAGGAAGATGGATTTCCGGCCGCTCTTTAGGGAGGCTGAACAGCATTCCCCCAGGGCAAAACCAAAGGACTGGGAAGGGGTGAGGTGTGGATCAGAACTGGCTGCTGGAAGTAGTCTGGGCTCTCCCCTGAATTCTGATGGAGAAGATCAGACACAGCTTGAACTGAGGGGTCACTACTGTTTGTCTGGGCTCTCGACTAACCGGATTGGCCTGTGCTTTAACCTTCAGTTCTCTAGACCCTTGGTCTTCAAAGTGGGGTGCACGCACCCTTGGGGGTGTGTGAAACCACCCCCGGGGGTGCAAGAGACCCCAGGGCTGCCGCCGATGCTGCCGAACTCGGCAGCGGTCTATTTTCATGCCGCCGAAATGCCGCCGCAAAAAGCGGAAGCTTTCGCTTTCCACGGCAGCATTTCAGGGGACACCCCCCGGGGGGCCGCGAGTGGATGCCGCGGCTCGGAAAGGGGCTGCGGCCGAAAAAGTATGAGGACCGCTGCAAGACTACCCTAAGGCCTTCCTACGCTATGCTCCAGTGAGCGAATTAACCCGACTGTGGAAGTGTCACTGCAAACACTGGGCGAGGTGCATTGATCCCCCCAGGAGCGGGCAAGTCTCCCTGGGGTCTGTCTCAGCTGGACTCACTACATAGCGTGAAAGAAGAGACCTGCAGGCACTGAAGAGCAGTCAAAGGAGGCGGTGAAGACGAGCGGCTTACCCTGGAGAAAGAGCGAGACCCGTAGGGGGACTGGCGTGCTCAAGGGATCCCAAAGCAGGGGGTGGAGCACTGATCATGTGGGTCTGTGACACCCATCCCACCCTCTCCACCTGGCTCAAACGCCACACCCCAGCTCTCACCTGCCGCCTTGATCTCCCTGGCCGGCCCAATGGCATCGTCACCGGAGGGGCTGTCTGCCAGCACCACCAGCACCCCTGGCACACCAGGCCGGCGCCCTGCACTGAGGCTCAGCATGTAGGTCCTGGCAAAGTTGATGGCAGCTCCTGCAGAGAGAAGGGGTATCTCTACCAAGCGGGTTTGAGGCCACCTTCATCTCATAGGACCCTGCCCCCTCCATCCCTGCCCCCATCACCACTTACCCCCACCCAAGGTTAACTCCAGAGTGGGACCCCAGCCCACTGGGAAGTAGCCCCATGGCCTGGGGATGCAGAGTCCAACCCGGCACTGCACAGGGTTCTCGGAGTACAGGGTCACCTCCTTTCCTGCCCCTCCCCCATACAGCGTTCTGCCCTCATCCCCTGGCATCGTGACATCTAAGAAGCACGACATCCAAAGCTGGCATCACCCCCAACCCATAGCAGGCACTGTGGGGCACCCTGGGGGAGCCCAGGCTGCAGCCATGGTGCCCCTTACCCAGGGCGTTGCCGCTGGGCTCCTCGTAGCGTAGGGTGCGGATCTGCTCCAGGACAGTGCCCAGGTCACTGGAGCGATTCAGCAGGAGCCAGGGGAGGCTGCGGTAGCTGTAGATCACCAGGCCCACCTGGGGAAGAAGGCAAGAGGTCAGCAGGCCACTGAAATCACAGGATGGGGTGGGACCAGTCCCAGGGCAGGGGAAGGGAAGACACAGGGTGGCCTGAGGCAGCCCCCAGGACAGGTGGAGGAACAAGGGGTATGTGTGCAGGGTGCATGTTTCCCCCCAACCCCAATTCAGTGGGAATAACCAGAGCTCTGCCCCCGCAGTACCTGGGTGGCTTCAGGACCCAGCTGGCCCAGCGCTGAGACGGTGTTGGAGAGCAGGGCACGGACGGCCTCCGTGCTGTAGGCACTGTCCCGGGTGCCATGCACGAGGAAGACTATGTCCCCACGAGCACCCCTGCAAACTGCACAGGAGAAGAGGATGAGAAGCTCAGTGGTTTGAGCATTGGTCTGCTAAACCCAGAGTTGCGAGTTCAATGTTTGAGGGGGCCATTTGGGGACATGGTGCAAAAATCTGTTGGATGATTTAATTGGGGATTGGTTCTGCTTTGAGCAGGGAGTTGAATTAGATGACCTCCTGAGGTCCCTTCCAACCCTGATATTCTATGAAATCTTCTACGAGGGAACCCCTGAAAGGGGTGGGACAGAAAGAAAAGCCCCGGACAGCTCAGCTCCTGGGGGTGGGCCTGAGGGAGGAGCTGCTCCATGCCCCTCTGCTCTGGAAGGCCACTCCCCTGTGTGCAGGGCAGGCTCCCGCCCACTGCCCCGCAGCTCAGGATCAGGGGCAGCTAGTGCTGGGGCAACCTCCACAGCCACCAAACAGACCCAGCCCGGGCAGGAGCTGATGAGCTTCCCCACACGGTGCCCCTACCACACGGTAGCAGTGAAGTCAGGCTCCAGGTGAGGCCTCACTGCTGTGCTGAGCTGCCAGCTGGCTAGTGAGAGCCCCTGTCCCAGCAGCGACCAGACTGAGCCCCAACACAATAAGCGCCCCAATGGGACAAGGCCCCACAGCCCAGTCCCCACTCCTCCCACATCCAAACTGGAGCCGGACTGGACCTGGGAGACAGCCAGGCTGGCCCTTACCTGTGCGGTCGGTGAGGGTGGACTCCGTGCCCCTGGCGCTCCCGAACAGCGGCTGGATGGTGAAGGTGTATCTGTGCCCCAGCCGCAGCCCCGACACCTGGTGGGAAGTTGCTGACCCGGGCAGCGTCCTCTGCGTCTCGTCTCCCTCTAACCCGGACAGGGACAAGGGACCTCAGCTTAGACAGGGTCCGAGGGAGATGGCCCCAGTGTGGGCCCTGCTACCCACCCCCTCTGCCCCCCATCTCTCCACCCAGTGCTGTCTCCTTTTGAAGGGGTATTTGAACTGGGGATGGTCAAGGACCCACAGAAATGGAAACAGAGACCCTCTTTCCAGAACCCCAGACTGGGCTCAGCCTGGAGAGCTCCACCCTGCGCCAAAGCGACCCCCCGCAGGTCCCCATTCCCAGCAGTGACCTGGCCTGTCTAGAGCAGGCAGCCAGCTGGGGGCGTTGGGCTCCTGCCCACTAAGGGGTGGGGGGTGATCCCCAATCTCAGTCCAGTGAGCTTGCCTTGAGTCTGGGTTCCCTTTAGGGCTTTGCACAGCCTTAGGCAGGACTTCCGAAGAGCTGGTTCTGGGCAAGCAAGGGAGTCCCAGGGCTTGGGGCTAGCTGTGGCCCAGCATGGAAGGGGGGTTCCTGTCTCTTCAGGAAGGCCCTTTCTTCAGGCAGCCGTGGGACACAGCTCCATGCAGGCTCTAGAGGTCCCTGCAGAGCTGGAAAGCTATTCATTACCTCTGGGCAGCTTCCAGGACAGGAGGTAGCCAGTGGCCCCAGGAGCCGGAGTCCAGGCCAAGGTCACAGAATCGTCTCGGGTCTCCATCACCCGGAAATTGGTGACTCGGCCCAGAGGTGCTGGAAAGGCAGGAAAGAGCCGGGTGTAGGGTGTGCCTCCCACTCCAGCCCAAGGAACTGGTGTCCCCTCGAACCCCACCAACAGTTGGTGAGGTCCTGGGGAGCAAACCCAACCCACCAGGCAAGGGAGATGGGGTCAGGGATGCACAGTTCTGCATTTCACCACAGGGTGGCCCCCTGGCTCCAGACACAGCTAAGCCAGACAGGGTCTCTAGGGGGCAGAATTGGACTCCCCATAAGAGAGCTGGCTTCTAAGCCTGCTAGGTTGGCTCATACTCCAGAGAGAGCAAAACCCATCCCATCCGCGCCTCCCCAGCAATGGCCCTCAGACCCTGTGTGGGATGGGACCGGCCTACAGGAGGATTGCCCATACCAGTCTTGGCAGCGATGCCCACAGTCTCGCTCTCCCGGCTGCCCACCAGGCTGGTGATCCGGATCTCGTAACGCTCTCCTGCCTCCAGGCCTTCGATGTCGTAGGAGTTGACGTTGGAGGTGAGCAGTTGGCTCCTTTCCGGCCCCCCTGACCCAGGGGAGAGAGGAGGTTAAACGGGGCAGGGTGTGCCAGGAGAGCTGTGGGGAAGGAGGAGAAGGAGCTCACCATCTGCTGGCCTCCAGCTCAGGCGGTAGCCGGTGCTGCCCGGCGCCAGGCTCCAGGTGAGGCGAATGCGCTGCTCTGAGGAGTCAATCACCCGCAGGTTCCCCACAGGTCGGACTGGGGCCACCTCTGCCGCTGTGGGTCAGCAACACAGAGGGACAGGGTCAGGGGAGTAGAGGTCTTGCTGCAGTTGCCAGGCCGGGTGTCCAGAGAGGCTCCCCACTGGGACCTAGGCATCCTGGCCCACGTGGGAGCATTGGGCTGGGTTCCTCAGCTTCCTGTCAGGGTTCGGAGAGGTCCTGGTGGGGCCCGAGCTGTGCCTCGGGGCCTGGGAAGAGCCCTCTGGGCTGCGTGGGCGATTCTTGCCAGGGCAGACTTTCTGCTAATTCCCTGGCACAGGCATCACCACCTCCAGCTCCCACAGGCACTGCCCTCCAGCTCAGGTCACAGGTCTTAGAGCAAGGAGCAGATGGGAGTTCCAGTTCCCTGCCCACACCCCATTGAGAGGGCACCGCCGGGGCAGGGCACTTTGGGCAATGGTAGTCACCAACTCCACCCCAGCCCAGTCTAGGCTCAGCAGGGATCCAGGCCTTCCATGGCCAGGCGTCAGCACCTACGTGTGGTGACAACGATGGAGACAGGGTCACCCTCGCGGTTGCCAATCAGTGCTGTGACCTTCACGGTGTAGCTGACTCCACCCTCCAGGTTGAGAATGTCAAAGGAGCTGGCATCACCAGAAACCACCTTGCTCAACTCGGAGCCCCCTGCAAGGAACAGAGGGTTGCCATGGCGCCCAGAAGGGGGAGAGCCGGCAGGGATGCCAACCTCGCTCCCGGTGCCCCGAGGGGAAGCAGAGCCAGTCCCTCCTCTAACTGGCGACGGCGAGTGATCCCATCTCGTTAAGGGATTCATCTCATGATGCCCAGCTCCAAGGTTTGTGCCAGTCAGATAACGGCAGAGAGAAGAGACTCCAGGGCTGGAGGCAAAGGCCCTTCTGTCCTTCGAGCACAAGAGGAGTGGAGTGATGGGCTCTGCAGGCCAGGGCAACCTGGGATTGCCGGAGCTCCCGGCACAGCCAGGACAGAGCTGGGCAGAGGTCTGTGGATGTGGGCCCCACAGGCACTGCGGGGTACATTACCGTCTCGCCGGCTCCACACCACCTTGTAGGCTGTGGCCCCAGGCACTCCAACCCAGGTGACCCGGACAACGTTGCTCCTGGACGAGAGGACCTTGAGGCTGGAGACCATCCCCACCTGCTCTGGAGCTGTGACCAAGGGCAAACAGGATGCCTGGGTTACTAACTGATCAGTACAATATCGCACAGGGAGGAGTTGCACCCTGAGCCAGGCGAGGCCTCACCTGTTCTAGCCGCAACGGTGATGGGGCTGCCTTCCCTGCTGCCAACCAGGGCCGAGACCGCAATGACATAGACGGCCCCGGCCTGCAGCTCCTCGATGTTGAAGGAGGTCCTGTCGGCTGGCAGAACCCGGGAGATCTCCTGGCCTGGGGGAGAGAAGCACAAGCGGCAGGGGTCGGATTTCATAGGCAGGGCAGGTCTGGGAGGGCGGAGCAGGCTAAGCTGCTGCGGGAGGGACACCCCAGGCCAAGATGCTGCAACAACCAGGGAGGACCACGGTCAGCATTTCACGGCCGCACCACGTTCAGAAGGGAGGGAACAGCAATAGCAGCCGCCATTTGGCTGTGACCCACCAATCGGGGAGCAGCAGGGGCCGGGATCCCAGGCTGTGCTCTCCCCGGGGGAGCAGTGGGATGGGATCTCCTCACACAGTGAATGGTGGGTTAGCCAAGCACAGGCCATTGAGCATGGAATGGCCAAACCAAGCGCCACCCTCCGGCAGCAGGATCTGCTCTGTGAGGCTGCAGCTTATTCCCAGCTATGGCACAGCCATAGTGAGCAAAGGGGATCCTGTCACCGGCTCCAAGCGAGAACCCAGGCACAGACACCAGTCCCCTGCTCTAACCACTAGGTCATGCTGCAGGTGGGTGCCTCCTAGCAGAGGCAGATGGGTAACAGGGGCATCTCCCAAGGCAAGGAGCCAGTCTGGATAGTCTCACCTCAGTGGCCCACCTGAGCCCACACGCATTCAGTACACCTACCATCACTCGCCCGCCATGTCAACTTGTAGCCACTCGCCCCAGGAAGTCCACTCCATGTGACCCTCAGCTGGTTGGGTCTGATCTCAGCCACTCGTAGGTTGGTGATGCTGCCCACAGGCAGGGGATCTGCAGGGCCAGAGACAGTGTCAGCCCAGACCCCAGAGACTCATCTGGCTGCCCAGTGCCCCCAATCAGTCCAGCCAGAGGGCAGGAACAAATGCTGGTGTATACCCAGAGCCTTCACTGGGAGAGCCGGACCCCCCGCAGTGGTGATTCCCAGCCCCGCAGGCTTGCTGGGAAAGCTGGACTGTTCAGCCCAAGTGCTGAGCCAGCCTGGTGCCCCCCAAGTGCTAGCCATGCCCCTGCGCGGATCCCCACACAGACGTACCCAGCTGGACAGTGATAGTGGCAGGGTCACTCTCCTGGCTGCCCACCAGCGTTGTTACTTGCACCAGGTACGTGACTCCCTCCTTCAAATCCTGCAGCTCAAAGAAATTCCGGCTGCCGGGGATGCGCCTGGTCTCCTCTGAACCATCTGCAGCAAGGGAGAGCACTGGGGAGTCAGCCTCTGTGCCCCAGCAGGGAGCGAGACTCCCACACCATGGCTCCTGAAGTGTGGGGCGGCTGGGGGACGGGCTCTCAGCCACCCTGACGCTTCCAGTGGAGAAGGTCCTAGTGTACTGGTGCATGCCAGGCTCGCCCAGCACAAAACCCCATCACAACCACCCACAGGCATGTCCTGCCCCCCACCCCATAACTCCCACCTGCTCCGCCCTGCCCTGCCTCCCACAAGCCCTCGCCCCTCTGCCCTGCCCCACCGGACCCAGCCCCTTCATCCCACTGCCCCCCATGGGACCCCTCCCCACCACAAGATCTGACTCCTCCACCCTGCTCCTCCCAAGGATCCAGGCTCTCTGCCCTGCCTCATCACAGCCCCCTCCACTCCCCTACCCCCCGTTCTCCCCACCTTTTATCCATGTTCCACTAACATCCCTCCAGGTGCCACCGCAGACACCCCTGCATGGCAGAGCTCTGCCAGACAGCAGGCACAGCCCCCCTACCCCAGGCCCTCCAAGGCCCTCCACACTCTGTCGGCCAGTTCTTACCCCGCCTGTTGGTGATCACCAGCTTGTACTCAGTGGCCCTGGGTATAGCACTCCACAGAAGCCGCACACGGCCCACACCCACAGGCACCACTTGCAGGTTGGACACGCTGCTCACCGCCGGCTCTGCCATAGAAACACAAGGGACCCCCCAGTCAGATAGAGCGAGCCCCAGGGGCCTGGCCCAAAGCCTGCTGGGGCAGCAGGCATGACTACCCCAGGGGAAAGGGAGGTGCAGCATAGGGTGGGGCTGGGTGCAGGGCTCATGAGCACCCTTGGGTGTCTGTTCCAGAGAGACACGGCCAGCTGACGACTGCTGAGCCTGCTGCTGGGGAAGGGAGCTAGGGAAAGAGGGACCGACCCCTGTGTGAAGGGATGAGAGCCCATCTCCCACTAGACCCAGTCAGAGCCCCCAGCATTGCTGGGAAGAAATCCCATCTGACTGTGCCCGGCCCCAGAACACCGGGGGAGAACACTCACTCCAGCCTCTCCTCCCTGGGGCTGACGCAGGCCGGTCTCAGCTCCACCCACCACCCACCAGGGTTAACTGGCACTCACCAGGGTTAGCTGGCACTCACCAATGCGGACACTGAGGGGGACAGCGCCACCCTCGCGCCTGCCAATCAGGGCTGACACATGCACTACATAGGTGACCTCCTCTCTCAGGTCCTCGAGCTCCAGCGTGGTCTGGGTGCCTGGGATCTGCCTGGTCCTCTCAGTGCCATCTGCAGGGGTGACAGGAATGGGGGGGCTCAGGGCTCTCTCCAGCTCTGATGTCACAGAGGAACTCTGACATAGCTGATGTGACATCCCTGTGACCCTCAGACCCAGGTACAAAGCACTGCACCCCCACCCACAGGCCAAACCATGCTGATCCCAGCTGCCTCCTCAGCCTTTGGGCACAGATCTCCTGGCTGGGGAGCTGACTGGGCTGGAGAGCAGAGGGGGAGCAGGTACCACTCCTTCCCCACCCTGTCTGGTCCAATGGGCCAGGTGAGTGTACTCCCCTCAGAGCCCACTCACTTGGCCTGGAATCACACATGCTATTCCATATCACCCAGCAGAGGGTGGCCATACTAGTGGGTGCCCAGCCAACGGTGCTCTGGAGGAATGCCAGGCCTCGGGTGGCTAGAGCAGCTGGGGTTGGTGGACTGGTGACTCCCCCACCCCCACTACTGAGCATGAGTTTGTGAACACGTGCTCACAGTTTGTGGCATCAGCTGTGTCACACAATTCAGCTGTGATCTGACAAGTGCAAGGCAAACCTTCAAAATGTTACCCCAGTGTAGTAAACACAGCAATGCCTGCCTGAGTCTGTCAGCAGCCTGAAATAATATCTCAGTGGTATGAACTACTCTGGAACCTAATGATTACAGTGTAAATACTAACTCTTAACTATTTCAGCGCTGCCCGTTTTGGCAAAAGCATCTAGTTACAGGGTTTATGCCAGTAATCTAAGCTGCCTCCTTCAATTCCCCAAGGACCAAAAGTCCCAGCTGGCCCCTACCCAGCTTCCCCATCACACCTCCAGCCCAGCATCAAAACAAGGCTGTGCAGCGCACACAAAACTGAACAGAGGGACCGCGCAGATGGTACTGCAGTGAATATCCAAATCACAGTAGAAATGGGGGGAAGGCAGGGGGCACTGCACTGTGGGCTTTAGTCACTCACAGACTTAATGCCATCAAAACCTGCAGTCTCAGATTTAGCATCTACCTCAGAGTCTCAGCCAGCTGCTCCCAAGCACCCAGCCACAGGGCTAGTGCCAACCAACTAAACAGTGCACAAGCCCTGCCCTGATCTCCCAGAAGGATTAGAAGATAGAGGACTGAAGGGCTGCTTCGCAGAAGCACTGCTGTGGGTGGATCTCTACTTGTGTGTATGGGAGAGGCATTCCCTTGACTTAGCCTCCATTGGGTATCTACATGCCACGGTATGTTCTCCAGGGCTTTGGCCTGTCCCAGTCCCCACACCACTGGGCCTCAGATGCCAGTCAGGAGCAGGGGCAACTCTATATTTTTTGCTGCCCCAAGCGTTTCTGCATGAGATCCGCTGGTCCCTCGGCGTCGGCTTCGACATACCTGCAGCCGAAATACCACCGAATCCACGGGACCAGCGGACCTCCCGCAGAAACGCCGCCAAAGGCCGCCTAATTGCTGCCCCGACAGCGACCGGCAGGCCGCCCACTGCGGCTTACCATCCCAGGCACACGCTTGCTGTGCTGGTGCCGGGAGCCACCCCGGTCAGGAGGCAGGTGGCACTCCAGAGAGTCAGCTCTGGATGGATCTGGAGTTGCTTACAGCCACTATTCCCCTGCAGCCCCCAAGGACTAACTCCCCGCTGGAGACTCACCCTGGGAGTTGCGCAGCACAATCTTGTACTCAGTAGCACCCGGGACTCCAGTCCAGGCCAGCCGGATCCTCTTCCCCACGGTATCAATGACCCGCAGGTCCGAAATGCTGCCCACTGGGGGCTCCACTCCTGCAAGACAAGACAGCGCTAGGGCCATGGCTTGGAGCTGGGCAGGCAGAGCCTGGGGACACCAGGCAGCACTGCAGGAGAGGACAGGGCATCACAGACCTATGGACAGTCAGGGCCAGGAGATCCTCGCCCAGTCCATGGGGTTCCTGGAACCCTCCGCTGCTGCATAGACAGAGGCTCCAGTGCAGGGGAAAGGGCAGGGCAGGGATCTGTTTGGTCACTGTTTGCCCAGCACCCAAGTTCCTTCCTTTGAAAACCTACAGTCAAGGAGCCTCCAGGGACGGGGGCAGGTCTGTCAGCCCCACGCTGTGTGAGCCTGGCAGGGGGCCCAGCATTCAGCAATGACCCCACCAATGCTGCCAGGGTCTAGCAGGGTGAGCCAGGAGCAGAACAGGGGCCCTGTGCTGGGGATGTCACTCACCTGGATGGCCACCCACCCAATAATAGCCTGGTAGGATGTCACAGAGCCACTGGCATTGTGCACTGGGCACCTCCAGGCCCCAGGGTCCCTCCTGCTCTGCCCACTTCACCCATGTGGGCTCCAGGGGCTTTCACTCACCTGTCTGGGAGATGGTTACAGGTGTGGCCACCTCCCTCCCGTCATACAGCGTGTAGAGGGTGATGCGATATTCCGTGGCCGGCTGCAGGCCGGTGAGCTGGTAGCTGTTGATGTTGGTGGGCAGGGACACAGACTGTGCGGGCTCAGCACCTGAAAGCCAGAACAGGGTGCAGGGGAATGAGGCAATCACTTGCTGCTTCCCAGCCCTGAATCTCAGCACTGTCTTCCCCTTAGTCCTCCCAGGGACCCCTGCACCGGTAGCTGGATCCCCCGACCCGCTTGGCCAGTCTGTGAGCCAGGCCTGCAGACCAGCTGAGCCTCAGGAGATCAGGGGTGGGGATCAATCATCCTCCCCCAACCCAGACACACGGCATTAGCCTCTCCAGTAACCTCCCTTGCCCCCTGTCCTGGGGCCCTGGCCAGCCTACCTGTGGCTCTTCTCCACTCCAGCCGGTAGCCCCGGGCATCGCGGATGATGTTCCAGGCCACCTGGATGGATGTTGGGCCCAGAATGACGGTCCGCAGGGACTGGACGATGCCCGTTTCTAGAAGAAGGGCAGCCAGACGGCCAGGCTGAGCTCAGCGGCATGAAGGCTCTTGGCAGAGCCTGGTCCCCACCGAAGGGAAACACTTAGCTTGGGAGCGGGATTTGAAAGCCTGAGCCTATAGCCGGGCTCCCCGCCAGAGTAGCCCTCTGGGAAGGGAGGTGGTGGGCCTCAGTCCAGTGCCCACCACCACGGCGGTCGCTAATTACCCCCGCAAGGGAGGGCCCTTCCCTGGCGACTCGTGGGGGAAGCCAGCTCTGGCCACTGCCTCAGCGGGGCCTGCTCTAGGTAGGGATTCAGTCTGTGGGGCTGCCAAGCCAGGGGCTGCACTGGCAAGAGAGCCACTATGCCAAGAGGGGATGAGGAGCCAGGCCTGGAACAACTGGCGCTCCCAGCCAGAAAAAGACATGGCAGAAATGTACTCCCTCTCTCCCTCTGCTTTAGAATGTGTCCAGAAATGTCTGTGGCACTCCCAGGGCTGAGACCCCCACTTACAATAGGAGCCTCCCCCCACAGGGACCTATGGGAAAGGAAAGGCTACTGTGCCCTGGCCTGGAGAATGGCATTAACCCCCTGGAGATCCAGCCAAGGCTACCAGGGATGGTCCTGCTGGGGGCAACCAGCAGGGGAACTGTCAGGACTGTTTCTGCAGGAGCAGCCCCCGCCCCAGCCTCCTCCCCACTCGACTGTAGGTACCACCTCATCCCGCTTTCTGGACATTGCAAAGTGCTGCTCTCTCAGCCAGGATCCCTTCAGTAGCATATCTATCCCCCCCAGCCAGACTGGGATGCAGAGCTGCTGTTTCCCCCTGTGCATCACTCTCCCCTAAGAGGGACACCAGCCAAGCATGGGGCCATGTGCACTGCTAGCACTTTGTGCTGCCCCAGCTACCTGTACTATCGGCCCTCTGGACACACTCTGAGCGTAAGCTCTTGGGGGCTTGACCTCTCTTTTCATCACATGTGCATAGGTGTTTATCTGTGTGACAAAAGAATCTCTTCTTGCCAACTGGCAAGGAGCACACAGGTGGTGCACAGGGCTTACGGGGATCTCCTGGATCTGGTACATATGTTCTGGTTCACCAAAGAGGGCCGTGTGAGGTCACAAACAAAAGCCAGTGTCACACTCATCATCAATATTGGGAAAGGCATGTACAGAGGTTTCATAAGAAGTTATGTACAAACACTGACAATTATATTCTCTAGGTCAAGTCTAGGGGATGGGTCAAGAGCAAAAGGTGAAAAACAGGTTTTCTGTCAATCGAGAAATGTTTCTCTATCTGGCTGCTTACAGGGAAATGAAGTATTGTCTGTTTCACATTGGGTCTCCTCTCAGCAGGCTGAACTGAATGCTAACAAAGGATTGCAAAGGCTTCAGAGAGGAAAAAGGAACAGGAAGAAGCAAACAGTGGGCAGGGAGAACAATACTTGATGTGC
Source organism: Dermatemys mawii (assembly GCA_007922305.1). Taxonomy (NCBI): domain Eukaryota; kingdom Metazoa; phylum Chordata; order Testudines; family Dermatemydidae; genus Dermatemys; species Dermatemys mawii. The sequence goes on along the minus strand of ML677372.1, from coordinate 7,269,062 downwards.
ACATCAAAGATTTGCTCTAATATATTTGGGAGCAAAGAAGACACCCTGGCATCCTTCATCTAGGAAGCAAATGGATTGTGAGTTTACTTCATGAAAGAGGGGTCTCCACCAGGCTTGGCTGACAACATTGGCGAGATCTACTTCTCCAGACAGGAGGAGAAGTTGTTACTGAAGTTACCTAGAAAGCTGGTGATGATTTTATTTTGTATGTAACCAAAACAAATACCCTTCCTCACAAATTCCAATACCCTTACTCACTATCACAGGAAACTCTGGTCTTTGATGATAAATCTAGTCTAGTTTTCACTATCACTATATCTCAGTGCTGCGTGTTAAGCAAAGTGCCAGTCCTGAGCTCAATCTGACAAGCTGGTGCCTACGGTTCCTTTGGGAACAGCAGGCCTGGTAATTCTAGGAGTGGCCAGTGGATCAGGGGCTGGACGTTGCACTGCACGCTCTGAGGACTCAGGCATTGGCGTGTGCCGATTGCTACTTGTACAGAGAGCAAGGCCTGTAGGAATCAGGAAGGCAATGGTTGGGCTACCGGGAGCTGATCCGCAGCACGCACAGACATGACCTCCTCACACTACGGACAGGTGGTGGTGAGGTGCCTCACTCCTGGAGAATGTCACAATCTATACAGGGCTTGGCACAATGGAGCCCTGACGGGGGCTTCTGAGTGCTACTATAGTACAAATACTACAGTTATCCCGAAAATCCATCAGCTTCCTGGCAGAGACCCTGCCCACCCCCCCGCCGCCCTCAGCAGTGGGAAGCCTCTCCCATAGCCATGCACAGACCTGTTCTTCTCCTAATGGAGGCTGGGGGCCCCTCCACTTGCCCGTAGAGTGAAGTGACCGTCAGCAGGTAATCTGTGTCTGGCTGCAGCCCTGTTAGCAGGTAGGAATTCTTGCTGGCATCCACTTCAAATTTCCGAATGTCCTGGCCTGAGATAATCCAGAGAAAAAAGGCTTAAGGTACTATTCCAGGCCTTCTGTTCAAATGAGAGCCCCATGCAACACCAGGGTCTCTACATCAGACCAAACCAACAGCCCTTCCAGTCTGCTTTCCCATCTCCTGACTGCATGGGAACAGAGCCGGGCTGCTAATCCAGGACCCTGCCTCCACCACACAGCAGATTAAGTCTAGTCTGGCTTCCAGCCTCCCCCCGTACACCAGGCCACACCGCAGGCTCATCTCCTCAGGATTTGGATTCTGGGCTGCCAAATGCCAACAAATATCCTGACACCACCTCCCCACCCAGCCACACATGGCTTTGTCAGTAAAAACTGTTCATGTTAATAGAGACGCTGGGGGATGACTGAAGAAGAGAGCTCCCCCCACCTCCGATACAGATGACTAACATACAGGGCCTGATCCTACCCACCCACCACAAGCAGGACTCCCAGGGTTCTATGCCCGGCGGTTTGCAGACCTGGGCCCTGCACCTGTGACCCGGATTTGTGGGCCATCCTGGAGGGATTCAGCAATGGGCTCTGTACAGACCACGTGGCTGACCCGGCCGAGAAGCTGCACAAACCCCAAAGTGCTTGGAGGGGTCATTTCAGTCTGGTGTGATTGGGCCTGGTTCTCCGTGTGTCTCAGGGGCAGAGGGAGAGATCCCCAGTGCCCCCAGAGCAGGGGTTCGCAGAATCTCCCAGAGAACGGACAGAGAGCCTGCGCATGGCCCCTCCTCACCATTCCCCCAGCTGTTACACCCCTGGGGCTGGCACAAGGCCCGGCAGGAGAGCAGGTATGGATCTGAATTGACTTCAGATAGAGATTCTTGATAGAAGCTTATCGTCCCAGCACCCTTTGCTCATTCCATCCCTCCCCGACCCCCCAGCTTTCTTCCTCTCACCCCCAACTGCTCAAGCAACTCTGCCACCTGCTCTCCGCTTCTCCCTCTGTACGTGCTTGCCTGCTGCTTGATTCCCTTCCGTCTTGGGCATCCTGCCCAGCCCCCTGGTCCGCTTCTCACCTCACTCACTCTCCTTCAGCCATTCTGGAAGCTCCAGTCTCTCCACACTTCAGCAGCAGGTGTCCCAGAGAACACAGTTAGCAGAGTCCTGTTCCATGGGAGGAGTGCATCTTCTCTGCTGGAAGGCATGCCAACCCCCTAACCCTACCCACCCACTTCTTAGAGCCTACCCCACAGCTCAGCACGCTGGGGCCCCCACCATCCAGCTGGGAGGTCTGGAGAACCGTGTCCATTGTTCAGCCTACAGCACCCTGCCACTGGTTTTTGGGAAGGGGAGAGAGCTCTAGTGAGTCAGCACACCTACCTGAGGGGAGCCCCCAGGAGACCCGGTACCCAGTAGCTCCACTCACACCCTGCCAGGTCACCAGCATGCTCTGCTGGGACATGTTCTGAACGGACAGCTGCTGCACACCTTCCAAACGCACTGGAGGAAGAGGAAATCAAACAAAACACAACCGTTGCACAAACGTGAGACCCAGAGAGATCAGCCTTCACACAACCCGCAAGGCAGCCAAAGGATCCTGCAGAGCTCAGCCCAGCCCAGCCCAGCCACCCTTCTGCATTGCCAGCTCACATAAGAAACACAACAACAACAATCTTAACTCTGCCCTAAATAAGCCCAGTTTCTTCACCAGAAATCTCAAAATATAAATACACCACAAAACTCTTCAGAAAAGTACACTCAGGAATGATGTACGTGCACTTCATGGACATGCACCAATCAGCTTAAAATAATGCATGTGTGTGGACTTGCATTTGAAAAGCTGATTTTGTCACATAAACCAGATATCCAGTACTAGTCTCAAAATACATCAGAGATGCTTCACCAAAAAATTCTATGCTCAGGTGAAGGTTGTTATGCTGTATCTGAGATATGCACTTTTTGTATGTACTTGACATGAGTTAAACATGGTTGAAAAAACAGGCACTAACAATTTCACACCATTTGGAAGTGGTGTTCATTTCCCAGGGATCGAAGTGGGCCCGTTTTCCAGTTTGCCTGATGCTTTTCACGCAGTTGGATGGACATTTTTACCAAAAGCATTTTAGAAACATTTTGCCTATTGAAAACCATGTTTCCTTCCTGGAAACCAGGATTTGGGCAAAGAAAAAATGTTGATGATGATTTTGAGAACTACGTTGATAGAGGTTCTATAAAAATATTGAGAAAAGTCCTAAGAAAAACGAGCCTTTCAATAATCTGACAATTCATTTTGCAAAAAAACAAGTTTTTTTCTTTTTAAAAAGATTTTAAAAAGTCATTTTCGGCAGTCGGAAAACCCAGGCCGATGCCTTTTGTGCAGCCCGAGGCTCTGGCTGTCTGAGCTGATGATACTTACGGGTTCGGCCAGTTAGCTGGGCTGGCGCTGCCGTCTGCCGCTGGGAGATCGGCTGAAGTGTGACCACGTAGTCAGTGTTGGGGCGCAGGTTGCTGAGCGTGACGGACACGGCGTTGGCCCCCAGACTCATCTCCTCCGTTTGAGCCTCACCTGGGATGGGCACAGAGAGTGGAGTATGAGTGGGGCCCAGCGTGTGGGGGAACTATCCATTGGAAGGTAGGGGACTCTGGCGCTGTAGGACACAAGCTGTGTGGGGCTTCAGACAGGCCTTTCCTTCCTGCAGCAGGGCAGGACCGGAACACTGGTGCCCAGGTGGGTTGGCGAGGGGGAGCCCCAGGCACACGTGTGCAAGCACACGGTTAGCAGCATGAGCAGACTCGCTACGTGCTCTCCGTACGTTCAGCCCAGTTCTGTGCCCCCCTTCCCAGCAGCAGAGCTCAGCCAGTGCAAGAAGCTAAACAAAGATCAGGGGCTCGAGCCAACCAGGCAGGGCTGGGAAAAGGAGCAAGGGCCCTGCTTGCACTCCTTGGCAGGGAGCTGTTGGCAAGTCCTGGCACCCCCATGCAGGGGCCATGAAAGGAGGGGAAGATGGCAGGGAAATCTCCACGCACAGTTCGAAGCTGGCCCCCTCAGCCGGGCACTGGGTCTGGGCAGGGCACAGGGCGGTTCTGATGAGCTCAGCAGTGTTTTTGTGCCCTCAGGGCCAGCATTCTCCGCTGGGGAGACGCACTGCCATGGCAGGCGGGCGTGGCAGCAGGCAAGGCGAGGCTGCTGGGAGAGCTGCCAGGGCCACATGCACTGGGATGGCTGCAGGCTGGGGAAGGGCAGCTCCAGGTGCAGCTTCCTACAGAAAACAGCACTGGGGGAGTGGGTGCGGGGGCGGGGGGGCTTGAAACCATCTACCCCCCCGTCCAAACCCCAGCATGCACAGGGAGCCCCTGTACGTTCACACACACACACTGAACCTCTTCTGAGCACACGCTGCACCCCTGTGTACATACCTCCACACGGACACCCCCAGCACGTGTACTGACCTCCGCCCGTACACACAAACCAGTCCTGTACACCCACACAACTGACCCCAGGACACACCCAACCCCCTTCAAACCCACCCCCGCCCCCACACATACACACTGCATATTCAGAAGCACCGAGGCCCACACTTCTCCCCCTCCCCCCACAACACATACAGCTGCAGTGAGAAGAGAGCTGGGGCTGGAATCTGCTCTCACCTGTGGGGTGCCCGGGCTTCACTCTGGCACGTGAATACCACACACCATATCACAGAGATCCTGGTGGCACTGCCCACCCCCTTCGGGCACAGCGGATGTCTGTGCTGACCCCAGCACAGCCTGGCCTCCCGAGGGGGCAAGAGGCCGTTCAACGGGCTCTATGTCTGCCTGCCTCGGACACGTCTGTCTGCTTCCTGGGCTCTGTGGCTAATAAAGTTGCTGGACAGACGGGGGGAGCGGGGAAGGTGGTGCAACCAAGGAGCAAAGGGAGCAGAGATCTGTGCTAGCTGCTTATCCTCCTACCCTCCCACTCAGCTGAGTCCTAGGGCATGGAGACAGGCCTGCCCCGGCTTGGGTTCCCCTGCCCCTGGAATGGATCCAGGCGCCACGCCCGGCACAGGAGGGACAGGCTGGCTAGCAGTTCTCCTGTGACAGGGAACACAGCCCAGGGGGACGTTCCCACATGGCAGAGCCACAGGAGAGATGGCGTCTCCCCGGCACTCCGCCCTCACCTCGCGCCACGTAGGAGAGCCGGTAGCCCTGCAAGTTCTCCAAGGCAGCTCCCCAGGCCAGTCTGAGGAAGGACGGTCCAGCCTCCACCACTTGCAAATTCGACACTCCAGACACGGCCCCTGAAAGAGAACGGGGGCCAGGCCATCACCCTCACACACTCCTGCCCCAGAGAGCCCCGAGCCCTTTGGGCAGGGTCAAGAGACGCCTTGGTGCCAGGAGAAAAGCAAGCTGCCCTGGGGCAATGCGGGAGGGGGCAGGGGTGGTCATTAGCCAGCCTGGGGCCAAGACCCTGCACGGGGCGGAGCAGCCCTAAGACTGTCACACTCCACTGAGCAGCATCCTCGGGATTCTAAACACTGACTCCAAGACTCCCCATACACAGTTCATCTCACCGCTGCTAAGCCCACCAGCGCCCCAGAGCTAACCTTATTGTGGGACCCACCAAAAACCATCAGTGCGAGAGCCCAGGGCCTGGCTCAGCAGCGGCGCTCACCCCCTGTCGATCCCATCCCAGCACGGTCATCCAGCCACAGAATCCAAGATGGCGGCAGTGATGGAGTAAGCACATGGGGAGGCCACAGGGAGCCGCCCATTCCCATGGGAAGCCGACCAGGGTCACAGGCATGAGGAGTCCCACTCACCCAAAACTGAGCCGGAAGTGGGTCCGGCAGCCCTGTCCCGTCCTTGGGTGGGCTCACAGCCAGGCCCTATCCCTGCAATGGGGCCTATCCTCAATGGTGCATGGACATGGTAGCCAACCTTTGTAGCCCCAGGCTGGACTCCAAGCTCACCAGGCTCTTCCATCAGGAATCCCCCTGGCTCAGAGGGCACCAGGGAGCCTGCGAGTGCAAGCTGGCTCCTCCGTCTGGGCGGGCAGACATGGCGCTGTGAGGGGTGGGGGGAACCAATGTGCTGCAGGGATGGGAAGCAGGGCAGGTTACTCACCAGTGCGTCCTGTGCCAGAGACCGACTCGCCGATGCTGTTGGCATACTGGGCGATGACAGTGACCAGATAATCCGTCCCTCCTCTCAGCGGGCTCAGCACGGCGCTCGTCTCCCCGGGGCTCAGGCTGACCTGTTCAAAGGCACCCAAAGGCGTCCCCCCCTTCAGCCAGAGAGAGCAAACATCCTGCCTGCTCCCCAGACTCCTCCTGCTGTCCAGATGGCACAGCCCAGGGAGCCAGGCCTCACAGAGCGGGTGGGCTCCAGATAGGATTTTGCAACATTCTCTTTTCTAAGGGGTTTGGTGTCTGAGCAGGGGTCAGAGCCGCCACCACGAGAAGCCAACAGGCTCCATTCAGCCACAGGGCAGGCTGCCGGCTGCACGTGCCCTTCCCAGAGTGCTTCAGAGAAGCTCCCCTTTCCCAGCTCAGTCCCACTGGCCTCTCTGCTGAGCCTGCCCGGCAGGCGGATCTCCGGACTGCAGCGGGAAAGGGAAGCTCTCACCTCTTGCATCTCCGCGGTCACTTGCTGCCCTAAGCCGGTGAGCGGCACATACTGGACTTTGTAGCCTGTGACCGGGCCGCCCGCCGCAGTCCAGCGGATCCTCAGCATGTCGACCGCCTGCTCCATGAAGACAAGGTTGGACGGGCCGCTGTACACCCGCGGACCTTAGGGGAAGGGAAGTAGCCGTCAGGCTCCCTGCTGGTGCCGCACCTTCCCCAGGGCTGGCACGCACGGAGCCGCGGCGCGGACTCTAACGCCCAGCTGCCCAATGCAGGGAGCCCGCTGGGGAACGGACGGCCTCTGCCACAGCGAAGAACGGTATCAGAAGAGAATCGTGACGATGTTCTCACTCCAACTTCCTGGGGGGAGGGGAATCAACAGGGTAGGGCAGCCCCTGTGGGGCCAAAAGGAAACCCACACGGGGCCCCGGTCAGTGTCCCATCACCACAAAACGATGCTGCACCGTGGCACTGGCACGGAGCCCTAGACACCAAGATGCTCTTCCAGGATGGGGCTCATCTCCAGGACCACAGGGGAAGGTGGAATTTAACCCTTCCACTGCAGCACCAGAAACAGCTGTGACAGCCAGTGCCTGAGACTCAGGAAGAGAAGTATCTTGTCAGGCAGAGCCAAGTGCAGCCAGGGCCCAAACTGCCCGAGTGGGGAGATTGCTAAAATCCCTCGGGCTGTAAGGATCTCGCTGCAAACGGAAGAGAGGTGATCAAACACGGCATCCCAAAGCACGCCCAGGGCTGAGCCACTGCAGTCCCTTACCCGTCTGCAGGATCCCTCCAGTGCTGGCACAAACCCTCTGAGACACCAGCGGCAGCAAGGTGCCCAGGATCTTAAAGTCATTGACGTAGAAGAAGTACTCCTCTGAGGGCGTGGAGGCCACACGCGTGAGCTCCGCGTGGTCTGCGTTCTTGATCCCTGTAGGGGGTGGAGAGCCGGTGAGTGGGCACCAAGGTCTCTCTCCTAGGAATAATCTCAGCTATGCCCTGAGCCGTGTTCCCCTCCACCCACCGGCTGGCACAGTGGCATCCCCCATTCTTACTCGCCCTAGCCGGCTTCTTCAGTGTCAGATGTTCATGGCTAGCAGCAGCATGTTATAGGTGTGCTGAGTTCTCAGGGCCCTTGGCCCAACCCCTCGGACACTCCCACCCCCTGGCTGGCCACTGCAAGACGTTACAGGGCACCGCAAGTCCGAGCTCCCTAGCCTCATACCCCTGTCCCATCCACCTCACACCTCCCCCTCACGCTAGAGGATCAGGCTCATTCCAGGCCCAGCCAGGTGCTTCTGCTCTCATCCAGCAGCTGCATTGGCCAAGACCAGAAGATGGATGCCCGGCTCTGCCCTCCTCCTGGAGCTCCCCTGGACCAAAGGGACACCTTGGCCAGTGGTGAGAATCCTGAGCAGCCTGGTGAAGGCAGAGAGACCCCCGGGCTCCTGGTGTCACTTACCCACAGCAAAGACCTTAGTGCCCTGAGTCTTCAGCTTCATGGACGGCTGCTCAGTGTCATCTTGAGATTTGCCATCTGTGATGAGGATGCAGACCTGCCAGGAAGGGGAAGGGCATTTCAGAAGTGGGCTGGCCAACTCCACACCAGCTGCCAGACTCAACACGAGCCGTGGGGCCCACCTCAGACAGGAAGGGCCCCAAGGTCAGTGCCCCCAGCTGGCTCAGCCAAAGCACAGCAGATGTGAGACTGGGACCCCCAGATGCTGAGTCTGAAGGGGCCCACGCTGGGAAGAAGGGGAGCAGCAGTCAGACAGGCCCACTGGACTGGAGCGTGTGGTCTCCCCTGTTATGGAGAAAGAGTTGGAGCTGGATAGATTTTACACGGAGGTTTGAAGGAGAGGGGATGTGGCAACCCACCCACTCCTGTCAAACACCCAGCTCTGCTCCCCCTCTAGCATGGAAGGAGCTGGGTGACCGGCCCAGCCATCAGCTCTGGCCCCACTGGAGGAGAACCGACAGGCCAGCGTTTTGCTCGCACATTCCCTGGCCATGGCCTAAGCAGGGTCTCTCTAGAGGTACCTTTGGGACCCCGGCCCGGGTCTGCGTGGGCCCAAAGAAGTTGTCCGCGATGTACCGGAGGCCGGCGCCTGTGCGCGTGTTCCCGCCCTTGTAGCTCAGCTGCTGGATGGCCTTCCTCACCTCCGTCCCGTTGGGATGCTGGGAGAACGTGAACTCGACCCTGGGGACAAACGCAACCCCAGGGGGATGGGGGAAAACCACAACACAGCCAGCTCCTGGTCTGAGCAGGATCCCCACAGAGTAACCGCGTGGCCCACATGCTTCCTTAGGGGAAGCTACCAGGGCACCCACAGGGTTTCTATATGGGATGGGTCATTTCCCATGGATCCCTAGGGTGCGGCTTCACGGAAGTGAGGTGATGACACTACAGAGGTGGTCAGTGGTTTATCCGTAATGGGGCTCTCTAGAAAATGTGCTGGGGCTGCAGGGGCAATGGGGGTAACTAGATATTTTATTCTCACCCTCCCTCTGCCCAGCGTGGGACAATGAAGGAGATTCACTGGCTAACACAGGGAGCTGAGCACAGTGCGCATGGGCAGAGGCTGGGCCTCCTCTGTCAGTAGCAGGGGTGAGGCGCCCGCAGCACTCCCTCCCCAGCCGATAGCTCTGGGGGCACCCCGAGCTCTCTTGGCCACTGGAACCCCAAGAGTCACCCCCAGGAGCACAGAGAGGTGCCCCCACCGGGGACCGGGCCACAGGAACCTCCCGCACTCTGTCTGCCTGGCGGAGGGGGACAGGACCATCAGGACTCACCTGGGGTCATCGCTGTACTGCACTGCCCCGAATCGCACCGCTCTCTCACCGACCACATGGACAAAGGGCCTAACCAGGTCCTCCATGAAGGCCCGGATCACGCGGAAGTTGGCCCTCCCGATGCTGGAGGACCCATCCACCAGGAATACGATGTCGGCCGCATAGACATTGATGCACGTCCCTGCAGAGCAACCATCAGCAGCTCAGGGCTGTCTCCCTTTGCTCCAGCATGCGAGGCTCAGAGGGAACTGTCCCAGCCCTGCCGCGGAGGCTCCCTCCGCTGGCTTAGCCCTTCCAGTCTCTCACCCCAGGAGCCCACACTCCTCCCACAGACAGCTCCAAGATACTCAGAGTCCGTGGGTCAGGGCAAGGAAGCCCAGACCTCAGGGCCACATTCTCCAGCAAGGAGACAGGTTCAGTTCCAGGGCCAAGCGGGTGTAGAGCAGACAGGGCCACCCAGGCAGGGCGGGGCTATCCCAGGAATACGCAGTGATGAGCACTGCCAGCAGCCAAGGCTTGTGGGCTGACAGCTCCCCCAGGTCCCACTGACCAGGAGCCCCTTAGCAGAGAACACGATGGATTGTCTCAGATTAGTACCACATTCCTCCGTGCCAAAGGGGCCAGAGACTCCCCTCCCCTGGGAATCACTCAGCCCCACACATCCCACAGTCCTTCAGGAATAAGTCCCTGCGAAGAGCTGGGGCTCCAGGTTCTACGTGCGCTGAGAGAGGCAGCTCCATCACCCAGGCCCGTGGATCCTTCCTCCCCTCATGCCACAAGCATGGGTGCTGGAACTCGGGGCGCTGGAACTCGGGGCGCTACCACACCCTCTGGCTTCAAGTAGTTTCCATTCTATCCAGGGTTTACAGTTGGCTTCAATGGCTCTATCCCCCACACTGTACAAATTGTTCCTGGCCACAAGCCGCCTCTGAATGTCAGCACAGGGCAACTCCCAGCCTCCCCTAGGATAAGATCCCTGGGCTCCTCCGTGCCCCAGCCCAGGGGAGGGGACAGTCATTAAGCCTCTGGGGGAAGGGAGAGACAGCAGTTCCCAGGCTGAGCATCAGAAATGCACAGTCTACACCCTGAAGCAGAACAAGCCTGCAAGGCTGAGCCTTGGGCAGAGGATTGAGGTGCCGGGGAGGCTTTGGGAGGGAGTTTGGATGCGGGAGGGTGTTCAGGGCTAGTGCAGGGGTTGGGATGCATGCAGGAGGGAGTGCGGGCTCCAGCCAGGCGGTGCTTACCTTGGGCGGCTCCTGGGAAGCGGACTGCATGTCCAGCTCCTAGGCTCAGGAGTGGCCAGGCAACTCCGTGCACTGCCCTGCCCTGAGCACCAGCTCTGCAGCTCCCATTGGCCGCGGTTCCCAATGGGGGCTGCATGCACAGACCCCCTGGAAGCCCCTGAGCCTAAGAGCTGGGCATGTCGCTCGCTCCGAGAGCCGTGCAGATCCAGGGCAGGCAGGGAGCCTGTCTTATCCCCATTGGACCACCAGACTTTGAGAGGCCTAAAATCTCCCGGACTAGCTTCAACAGCCTCCAAAAGATCAAGGGTCGGCAACCCTGACAGTCCTAGTTTCAGGGACGGGGCTCTCAGTCTGGGGATCTAGCCCTTATCCCCTCCAAGGACAGGACCTCCTGGGTGGTGCTGGGAGAGGGATTCCAACCTCACCTTCTGGAGGGAGCAAGCAAGAGCCTGCCAGCTCACAGGTGGGGCCAGGAGCTGAGCACACCGGACAAGCCCCACTTCACCTTGCACATCAGCAGGCAGGGAAGGCTGGGGGCAGGGGAGGGGCCACTAGGGATACCAGAGAGACATGAGCCAGGAACTGCAGAGAGCAGCAGATTTGTGACATCCAGCTACGCAGCTGAAAGTTATCCCGGCCACAGACACAGGGGCCAGCCTCCAGGCAGCAGAGATCCCCTACTTGGATCATTTCCCTGTCCCGGCCAGTCCTGTGTCAGGCATGTGGGGAACCAGGAATCATTCCACAAGGTCTGTGTCCCATCCCCGCCCCCACATAGACCCCACCCCCACATAGACCCCACCCTCCAGCCCCCGTACAGTTCGGCGTGGCCACGGCTCAGAACTGCTGGGGCAGCCTGCCAGCGAGTCTGTGCTGAGAGGAGACACCAGGTATCAGACGACAGGGCACAGGCTGGTTTGAAGGGAGAAGCTGGGACAGGCCTGAATTCACTCACCCAGCTATGTGGGCCAAATGTCCTCATCTTCCCTCCCCCAGCTTCTCTGGGGCCACTAGTCGACCCAGCCCCCAGCCCTCGCCTCACACACTCCCTGCCCCTTGGAGAGTTCAGGCAGCACCAACCTTGGTTTCTTTTTTGTGCCATAACTAGTGCTGGAGCTAGGAGCACAGCGAGAAGCAGGATCCACCCTCTCATCATGGGAGCCTGCAAGACACAACAAGGAGGAGGAGCTGAGTTTCGTGGAAAAAGCCCCCCACTCCATCCCCAGAGGGCCCGGACCCTCCCAGGCACCTCACCCCATAGCAGGGGTTGCCACATTAGGCCAGCGGCCTGTCTCTGATCAGTGGCCAGATGCAAGAAACCCCCTAGTGGACACTTATGGAACACCTCCCGCAAGGGAAGCGCCTACCTAGCCCCACGTGGCTGGTTCAGGGCCTGAAGCAGGAATTTTGATGTTGTCTGAGTAACCGTGGATGCTCTTATTGTCTCTAATCTGGGTTTGAATTGTGCTCAGTTCTGGACCCCAATGACCCCACATGGGAGCAAGTTCTCCAGCTCCCTGGGTTGAAAAGTATTTCCTTGGTAAGTTCTAAACAAGCTGGCATTCAGTTTCCGTTGGCCGGCCCGTGTTCTTGTGCCAGGAGGCAGGGTGCATGGGCCAGTCACTATTCTGCAAATATCTAGAGCAGTGCTTTTCAACCTGTGGGTCATGACCCCCTTGGGGGTAGGGGTGTCACACAGCATTGCCATTTTCATTACAGTCTGAAGCTCCCCTATGCCTGGCACATCCGGACCCTTCATGGCCAAGTTTTCTCTGGCAGTGCCTGACCACACGCACATGAACTCACTGGCACAGCTCAGCACTGCTACCTTTGATACATTGGCTCCAGAAGGAAGAGTAAGTGATGGAAGCGGATCACCAACAGATTTCACTTCAAGTCTGGGGTCACTACCCCAGAAGGCTGAGAAACACCAGGGGAGAGCGTCCCTGTTCTCTGAACTACAAGGTCCCCACCATGTCATCTCTCAGTGAGCAGCCTCTCTCCATCGCCGGATCCTTGCCGAGGTTACCAGAACCGAACACACATTCCAGCTGATGTGTTAGCACTCATTTACACAGAGACATCCTAGTCCTTGCAGCATTATCATCTTCTAGCCCACTCCTTATGCACCTCGCCATTCAGTTTACTTTTTCTGATAGTCGGACATCTCAGAGCTGTCCACAGTGACGTATGTGGCTTTTCCCTGAGCTGTCACAGTTCATTTAGAACCCAGCAACGGGTGTGATTCATTCAAATGATTCCTTCCAGTGTGCATTAATTCACTCAAGCTGAAGGGCAACAAATGTAACTGCCAAAAAAGGCACTGTTAATCTGTGGAACTTGCTGATGCAGGATACTACAGAGGAAAGTACCTTAGGAAAATTCCACTAAGGGGTTAGACATTTACCTGAATAAGAACAGCATCTGCAGTGACAACAGCTGGGACAAAGACTACCCCACGGGCCATTGATCCTGATGCTTCAGGATATAGTGATCACCAGCTGGAGTAGGTGAGTGAAGAAATCTCTACCCCAGGACAATGCTGTGCACTTATGAATGGGCCTCGGTGTGGGAGGGACAATTTCTTTTCTATTGAAAGCACCATCCTCTAGAGAAGAGCAGGTAATGGTCTAGATGAACCCTTCATCCCTCCTGCAGTCAGTCAGACACCCGACATGACTGGTTGTTGGGCCCAGTCCAGTACAACGTCCCCCATACTGCTATAGCAACATAGGACAGACCTAGACTACCTCAGAATTGGCCTGTTTTTATGACCCTTTCACTTATTTCCCTCTGACTGAGCTCTTCCGTGTCACAGCCCATACTCAAGCGACTCAGCAACAGAGCAGAGGGATTGGCAGCAGCACACAGACTGGGGGTAACTCAGGGAGGGGCAAGAGAGGGTGACACCTGGCACCAAGGGCTCCCTGGAACTTTGGTGGCAGTTTGTAAGAAGTCCCATTTCCCTGAGCGCTTCACCCCAAGATGGAGAAAGAACAGAGAGAGACGCAGTAACCATCATTAAAGGCAGAGAGGAGCTGCAAGCTAACCCTCCCTCCCAGCATGTACCACTCCTCTCCCCTACCCCACCTGGGGCTTCAGGCATCCACTAATGCCCATAAAGGGGATACTGAGGCTTGCCCTGCACGCAGCATTGCACTGGTTTGACTCATCTGGGACGTTGCATTGATACAGATAAACCAGAGCAACCCCATGTGGACACGCTCCCATTGGATTAGCCCGTTATTAACTGATGTGAGCCACATTTAAACTCAGAGAGATCGAAAGCCACCTCCGAAGCACCCCCAGTTTCAATCGTCCCATGGTTGGCGAACCGGGTTGGAGTTCAGGCTGAGGACGAGCCCGGGGAAGACAACAGGAGCCTAGCCCATCTGGGGAGGAAACTCTCCCCCACACTTAGCTTCTCTCCTTCGCCTGGAGTTCAGAGCTGGCAAAGGGCCTGCCCGGCTGCCTGGCTGATACTTGGGCCTCACGCTGCACTTTTCCACGGCTAGCTCTCAGAGGGGAGGGTCACAGTGTTGTTATCTCCACTGTACGGAGGGGAAGGACACTCAGCGAGTCCGCGGCAGTGCTGGGAATGGAACCCAGGTCTCCCCCCTGCCCCGTGCTCTACCCGTGGGGCTGGGCTGCCTCCCCGCAGAGCAGCCAGCAGCAGTGCAGGCTTTATCCAGCACCCTCCTCACCCCCGAGCCAGTGAGCCCCAGTCCTGTCATGCAGGGATCTGCTTGAGGGGGCAGAGGGGGGTTTGTTCTCTGCATCGCAGCCCTGGGATCCTTCCCTCCAGAGCAGCTTGGGTTGTTCTGCACAGAGCTGCCTCGGCAGGGCCGAAGGAACAAGTCAGACGGACCTGGGCTGTGTTATTGCACGTTGCAGTGGTTTGGTGAGCAGCCTGGAGAGCTGTGCATGTGGTACCACCCAGAACAGGGAGGACAGGTATTGGCAGAGACAGCCAAAGAGGAGGAGAAACTCCTCTCAGCCCGATCTGCTGGGGGCTCCCTTCCAACACGGGTTGAACACGTGCCTGGAATCCAGGCCCATCAAAACCATGCAACCGGCACAGGCTCACGTGCATTAACGATGGGGGGCACCGCTCCTCTCGCCCCCACAGCCAGTGAACACCGGATCCTATCCCAAGGTCCACGGCTGGAGCGGAAGAGCTGTCAGTGCTGCAGGCCAGGAGCGATGGGAACTTCTCCACAAATCTGCACTGGCAGAAGCTGGAGGAATCAAGGACTCTGGAGCACTGCTAGGGGGGCTCTTGCTCCTCCCTCTAATACCTCGCTGGAGCAGTGCAGCCCTGAGACAGCAAAGGAGGCTCATTGCACCCTCAGCCATGACAGGCACTGCCAGGGCTGAGGGCCCACAAGTGCTAGTCATCACCTTCCACCTCTCCGTTCAGCTGCACAGGGGCCCCGTGCCCGTTCTGCTCCTAGGTGACACCAAGCAGGCGCTTGCCCCCACGACATTGCCACCACGGAACGAGCAGCTCCAAGCGGGGTCTAGAGACTAACAAAGCAGGTGAAACCGGAGACACCTGAAAGTAAGAGCTTCTGGGGCACCTACAAACCCTGCCCAGCACAGCCTGGGCAGGAGATCAGATGATCCCTCCTCACTGAGCTGAGACAATCCCAATGAATCCAAACAGGAGAGAGTCCAGGCTCACTTACACATCTGGGATCTGTCTCCCCGGTATTCCCATTGACACCAACAGGAGCTGGGGATGGGGGCAAGGAATGCAGAAGAACAGGGCAGAGAAAGCGAGGGGCAAAGGACAGGCGGCAGGGGTCAAGGCACAGTTCCCCTGTGGGAGTTTTTAATCAGCAAAGCCAGCATCCCTGATTCCAGCCCCAAATGGGGGGCGGGCACCTCTCCAGCATGGCACAACTCTGTCCCGCTGGGAAGGAGAGAAGCCAAATTTCAGCAGGACAGGGATGCCCCAGTGCCAGGGAGAGGGGACTGGACAGGGCTGGTTCCCCTGGCAGAGGCATCACTACAAACACATACACCAAGGCAGCGAGCTAACAACCCTGCTCTGGCCTGCTAACCTCAGGCCTTCCTGCTTCCCAGCAGCAACTCCCAGCTGTCTCCAGCCAGGCTGCATACACCCCAGAGTGCAAGTGTGCAGCTGTGAGCATGTGACAGCGTGAGCGTGCGCTGTTCTGACCCTCAGCGGATGGTTGTGGCGGCAATGCACGCACGTGACTGTGCATAGCTGAGAGTGCAAGCAGGCACAGTGGTGTGCGCGTGCAGTAGTGTGAGTGTGAATACTTGGCCAGGATCCCTTTGGATCTTGTTTTTCCCCTTTGCTCCCTGTGAGTGTTTGTTAATGGTTGCCTGGCTGACATCCCCCTGGCCCCAGTGAAAGTCAAGGGAAACCCAGAGCCTGAGAGAGATGCTCCAAAGAGCTCTGTAACCTGCCCTCCTTCCCCAAATCCCTGCCAGCTCCAGAGTGGAGTCTGCTCCCCTGTCCCGGGACGCATTGCCCCTTCCCGTCTCCCCATCCCCATCTTTTAGCCCCTGTCCCTCACCAGTCCCAGGTAAGCAGTTCCCCTGACGTACCCTGGGACAAGCTTTAGAGAGGGAGCCCCATCGGGTACACTCTGACTAACCCTCCCCCCGCATCCCCTAGGAACTGGTCTCCTGCCCGGGAGGCCTTGTCTGGGGGGCTCTGTCCGGACCCAAGACCCCCCTTCTGCTGGGTGCGTGCAAACCCAGCGCGCCTGCAAAGAGCTCGCAGTGCGCGGGGGATGGGCAGCAGGGGCAGCGTGGGACGGGAACTGGAGCTCGCGGGCAGCCGCCGCGGATGAACCTGACCAGACCGGGGGGTTCCCCGAAGAGTTCCCGGCGCCGGTGACGAAGGATCCGTGGGGACGGGGCGGGCTCCTGCCGTGGCTGTTCCCCGCCCCGGAGGGGGGCAGAGCCCAGAGTGGGACCAGCCCGGCTGCACTGAGAGGCCCTGGGATTCCCCGGGGGGCCCCAACCCCCTGGCCCCCATCGCAGCCCCGCAGCTGCTGCCTCTGTCCGGCCCCCGGTAAGCGCGGGGCCCCCCCGGGAGCGGCGCGGGGTTACCTGCTGCCCGCCAGCATGCTCCGCAAATCCCGGCTCTCCCGCCCTGGGAGTCGGGCTGGGACCCGCGGGCGCTCGGCTCCGGCCCCTCAGCGCGATCGCCGCGCTCCTTCCCCGCCGCGCACCGGGGAGGGACCTCCCGAGGCTCCCCGAGCAGCGGAGCGGGAGGCTGGAGCGAGTCCCGGAGAAGCTGCTGCCAGGGGGCCAGTCCCTGGCTCCTTCCGGCTCCTGCTTCTCTCCTCCGCGCCCCCAGAGCCCCGCCGCCGCTAAGCCGGGCCCCGGCTTTTGGGCAAAGCGCTGCAGGCTGCACCCCCGGCCCAGCCCCTGCTCCCGCCGCAGCCAATGGCCACCCGGCCCTCCCAGGTGCAGGGGCTGCTCCCTGCTCGGGTGTCAGGGCGCGGGGAGTGGAGCTCAGCCGGCCACACCCGGGACGGGAACCTCCAGCTCCAGCCGGGACACCGGGCCTCCCCTGCCGAGGAAAACGGGACATCCCCGGCCGCTCAGGCAGCAGCCCGGCCCCAGGGTGGCCTTCGAGCTAGCAGAGCAACTGAGCCCGGGCGGGGAAGGGGGCAGATGGTGGCCACGGGTGCCTGGCCCACGCTGGTGGAGACTGAAGGGGCCGTAGGAGGCGAGGATGGGTCTGAGCTCAGAGCCTTTCGGCAGACCAGGAAAGCCAACCCCCACCCAGGCTCCCTGGGGCTGGGCGGCTGAGGAGACTGAACCCACCTTGGGCCCCCACCAGGCAGGGCTGGTCCACATAGACTCAGCGCTCCCCGCACGCCTCCACAAAGCCTCCTTGACAAGATGAACATTTTCCAGAGGACTTTCCCTGGGCTCAAAATGTTTTGATTTCTCAGTGAAAAATCAGCATCCAACTTTTTTAGTCAAAGGATCCAGGTTCTGGTAACACTTTGGGGGGGGGGGGGTCCCAGCTCAGCATCTCTCCCCAGAAAGATTTTTGACAATTGAAAGATGTAGGCATTTGGGTTCAGTTTTTATGGAAAAACTGAAAAAAAATCACTAGAAAGTCTGGAGAAAAAGAGTGATTTGGTTCCAATTTCCCACCAAAAATTGGCATTTGGGGCCAGCTTTATCTAGAGGGTCCTCCAGGTCAGGCCAGAGGTGCATTGGCCATTCCCCCTCCCCCCATTAACCTGGACAGAGTGAGAATCATAGAGCTCAAGAGGTCATCTAGTCCAGTCGCCTGCACTCACAGCACCACTAAGTAGTATTTAGACCATCCCTGACAGGGGTTCGTTCAACCTGCTCTTAAAAATCCCCCGTGCTGGAGATTCCACAACCTCCTTAGTCAATTTATTCCAGTGCTTACACAGTGCTAGCCCTTCCTCCCTATCCCAGGGCAAGGACCTCGGCCAGTCAGTTGGGAGAGTTCTCTGGACTTCCAAATCCCACTTCACTCCACCGTCAGTGCCAGGTTTACAATGGCACCAGTGATGCCATGGAGCCTGGCAGCCCAGGCCCAGAAGGGGCCCAGGCCTGCTCTGTTTGCACTGTGCCCTAAGACCTCACCAGCCTGCTGGCTCCCCTGCACACACACACTTGCTCCTCTCCACCCCTTGGCCCCATCCATGGGCTTCTCTTTGCCCCCTGGCCGGACCCCAGTGCACCTCCAGTTCCAGGCAGTCTCCACTTCCCACCACCCGTGGGGTCGTACCTGTCTCCCTTGAGCTGAACCACCTGGGATTGGTGCAGAATCCTGGCCTGTCTTAGTCAGTTGGGGCAGGGGGGTAGTGTCGGGAATTTGGCTGGGTAAGTGGGTCCTGACAGAGCCTGGCTGGGGCAGGCCCTGGCCTGGCTGATTGCGCCACTCCCAAGGGGCCAGCGTGATTCCCCACCCTGGGACCAGCCCTGGCGGCTCAGTCCAGCACACAAAGTCACCTCCCAGCAGGGCTGGTGAGTGTGGCCAAGAAGCAGGGCATGGGGGAGTAGGTCCCTGGGGGGCCGTGTGTGTGTGTGTGCTGGGCTGTGAGGGGGGAGAAAAGATCTTGGTGTGTTGGGGCACTAGAGAATGAGGGTTCTGTAGGGGAGACGGAGCAGAGGGGCGCTGGGCAGGGGTGGTGGTGAGTAGGGCACTGTGCATTTGTGGCACAGTCCTAAGGGGCTTGTGGTCACAGGAAATTGGGAGGGTTCTACTCTTGGGCAGGGGGCTGTGTGGCATGGCACAGGCCTTCCCCCCGCCCCCATATAACCTCACAAAGGATAATGGGGTAGTTCTGTGTGTCCAGAGCAGCCAGCCCCTTTGGCCACACAAACAAACAGAATCAACACAAATCCTGTTTGAAACAAGAGCCCGAGAAACCAGGGGCCATGGACTCCATCAGCTCTCTGCTCTGCCTGGAAGAAGCCAGTAGCTGATGTTCTTGAGGAGTGTGTAACCTGCCCACTATGCAGCTGCCTAATTGTGTAATGCTGTACATGGTGGGCCGGTAAGGGGGGTGTCTTCCTGACCTCTACTATCAGCAGTTTATGTATCAGAGCATGAAGATTGATTCTCCTCTCATTTTAGTTACAAATCTTTTGTATGGTCATAACATGAACCAGCTGCACTTCCAGTCCTGGCACAGGGAAGTCACTCAGTGAGACAACCAGCAACTTCTCTTAGACAGGCCCCAACAGGAGAGACTGGATCCATTCTGCTCCTGGTGTAAATCCCTGGCTCATGAGCCAACCCAGCCTGGGGCCTCTTAGGCTAATGATAAAATAAAATGTAATCAAATTATCCCACCTCTTCCTTCCTCCCTGGTCAGAACCATCTATCCAGACCGGTGTCTACTTCACTAGGTACTTCCATGGTACTCCCACTCCTGCAGTACTTAAGCACTTACATCTAGGAACATCCAGTGTTCTGTACCCCTGGTCATGTTAGATCAGACTGATTAGCCCATCTAGACCAGTTTCCTGTCTCCAGCAAAAGCCATACCAGATGCTTCAGAGGAAGGTGCAAGAATCCACACAATGCCTCTATAGATACACTATCCTTTCCACCAGGAAGATGGGACAGTGTGATCAGCTAATGCTCTGAGCCAGGCAGGGGACTCAGAGCTGTCTGGGGAATGTGCATTATCTGCTTTTAAATCCACTTCCCTTTGCACCCCTGGTGATTTTGGATTGGTTTTTCTGCCCATTACAGTTCCACATGACCAGTCTTAGAAGGCACCTTTCAAAACTATTGCTGTAGGGCATGATTCAACCTGGGACATCCCGACCTCAGTCTCTGTGATCAAGCAATGCTGGCTCCTCCACCCATGGCTCTCTAGGGCAGCAGGCTCACATCGCTCTTTGACTCCAGCACTCCCAGCTTCTGCCTGGTGAACTAAGGGGAGGCTCACCTGGAGGAAAGGGGACTGACCCACACAGAGGCAGGTTTGAGGCAGACTAACCAGCAGAGGGCAGTGGGGCTCACACCTCACTGCAGCATGAGGTGACCAGGTATCATCCTGCTCTCCTCACAAGCAGAGAATTACCAGTCCTCTGCCTCTGGGCCTCCAGTCAGGTAGCACTCCACCTCTCCACCCCCTAACATGAAGAATTAGCAGACCCCCCCAGCCCCTACCAACTGGAAGTCAGCACTTGGCTCCCAGCCCACACTGCTAGGCTGGCATTCATTATGTAGAGGCTCAGGCTAAGACTAGGAGCCCATTATGCTACAAGGAACCTTGAGGAGAGACCATTCCCTGCCCCCCAGGGCTCCAGTAGGGGCTCTGTGTTCAGTTCATGAGAAGGCTACAAAGACCCCACTTGGTTTCAAAGCAATTCCCAGGCACCTCTGCCTTGGGAGTTTCTATGAAGGCAGCTAAAGGGCCCAGGACCACACCAGACAAGACAGGCTACTTTGATCTCTCCAGCAGCACAGAAAGTTAATTCTCCACTGAACTTTTATTGGACCATTGACCAACCCCGACTGCTCCCCTTCTGCAGGCACCAGTGTACAGAGAGAACTGCACAGCTACGAGCCCTCTCCTGAGCGTGGCATGCTCCAGAGGGCAGTCTAGGCGGGGCTGAACCAGGCTGCAAGGGGGAATGAAGCCACAGAAGGGCTGGATGGGGTAAGTCCCATACTTCTGCTCTGGTTCTAGCTGTGACTTTGTGAGCCTGGTGAAGTCCAGCAGGAGCTAAGACATCACCCATCCTGGACTGAGTGGCATTGACCCAAGTGGTTTTGCTGTTCCCATCCCATCCAGAGAGTCTGGAGAGTTCCAGGAATCTCAGCTGCAGCCCTGCTCACAAGCTCGGAGCAGTCCAGCTACCAGCGAGAGTCACCAGAGAAATGTCTTCAACAAACTTACAGCCAGCAGAAAAGCTCCACCATTTAATTAGATTATCCCGAATGACTACCAGAAAGAAAAACGGAGGTGCTAGGGCTCCCAGACTGCTCAGTTACCCACAATGTGCACACTGGCCAGGAAGCAGGGGCCTCTTTTCCCCACATCCCTCAACACTGGAGCAAAGGGTCACACACTGAGACCTGACCAAAGGAACAGCTTCTTATGTAACTCACAGTTAACTCATGGAACTCACTGCTGCAGGATATTACAGATCACCACAGAGTACATTTCAAAACAGGATTAAACACGATGAGAGACAAGCTACCTTTGGTTCTGTATGGCAGGGTGGAGAAAGCTAGACTAGATGGTTCCCATGTGGCGACTCTGATGGAGAATGATGTTGGGTTACTTTGCAACCAGTCCTAGACATGCGAATCCTGGAAAGGCCAGATGCAGAGAGAGACCAATGATCGAGATTAGCCCATGACGAGAGGCATTGTGGAGCTATTATAGGGAACATCACTGACCTTGGGACCCCAGAGGGCACGCTCAGGTTTCCTGGCTGTTGGGCTTCTGTCAGTCTCATAGGGAGCCTAATTCCCTACTGAGCTGACTAGTGATCCAGCAAGCATGGATCCCGCCTCCTGCAGTGCCAGCATGGTCTGCTCCAGAAATAGATGCAAGAACCCTGCAGCAGGCAGCTCTGGGATCCCTGCCCACAGGGAAATCTCTTCCCAGGACCAGGCAGTTAGTGGCTGGGCTGTGTCCCGGGGCAGGAGGACTTGCATCTCTTCTCTAATATAATTGGGAATATTCTCATCACCTGGTAAATGTCAGCTCCTTTTGGGGATCCTCCTCCCTCCCTACCCCATAGGGTCTACCTCTAGTCAATCCCCCTCCCCTCAGAGTGGATTTCAAGGCAAACCCCCGCCCCAAATGCCATGTCTTGTTACCTCCACCTCCCCATGGCTTCTCATCTCCTCTATCGTAGGTCCCACCCCAGCGTAGCAAGAACCCAGTGGCTTCTCCCCACACTACAGCAGCTCAGGGCAGGCTGCACCTCAGGAACAGCTGCACTGGTGCCACACCTTCTCAGCAGGTACTGAGTCACCTCCTTCCTCCTCCTCCAGGCATCTGACATACCTGTGTCCTCACCTCCTCTCTTGGAGGCACAGATCCTGCAGGCTTAGGAGCTCCCCCTTCCATTCCTACAAGAGCGATAAGCAGGTCCAGGTGCATCTTCCAGCAGGGGGTGGAGGCCCGTAACCCTGAGCAGCACCACACAACACCACCTCCAATGCACCTTCAAAGCGGTGTCCATGGATCGGTGCCACCCACTTGGGGTCTTCTGCCCACGTAGATCCCTCGCGGAGATGCAGCCTGCCCTGGGCTCCCAAAGCACTTTTCCAGACACACAGTTTCAAAGGCAGGGGAGAGGCTGTCATCTCCCAGCTCCCTCTTAAGGGCAGAGCATCAAGAGCATCCCATGCCACCTCATTAGCACTTCTTTACATACAGACCTGTGTTCAGTCCCCTCCCTAGACAGTCAGGAGCTCCAGGGCTGGTGACCTTTTACCTTCCCAGGTTGACTAAACTGTGGGTGTTGAGGTGGCCAGCTGCACACCCATGGCACTATGCTCTAATCAGGGTGACCCCAGTGCCCGCCTCCCATCTGCCATCCAAATGGGAGCGGCCTCCTGCTCAACTGCCTGGCCATTGAAGGCAGGGCAGCCTGTCCCAATTAGAAGATGGGCTTCATTAAACAAGGAGCAGCAGCAGCTGCCAAGAGCTCTGTAGCTGGCCCCAGGCCCAGAGCAGGAGTGGTGGATTCTTCCGGAGGAGGATTGCCCGGATGTGATGACTGAAACAGCTCAGAATTTGACACTCTCCCCCGGTCCACCATCGTCCATGGGGCAGCCACAGTAAAGGGCTCAGCGCCTGGCAGCGGCGGGCATCTCCACAGCATGGCGTTGCCCCGTGTCCTCGCAGCCCCCCTTGGAGACGCAGATCCTGCAGGCTCAGGGGAAGCACTGCTGGGACTGGTGCGCCGGGGCAAGGCACGTGCCAAGAGATGGGCCTTGAGCTCTCCTCAGGAGCCAAGGGCAGCCCAGTGGAAGGGAGCCCTGGCTGAGGGCCTGCTGCTGTGAAAGCTCAGCTCTGAGTCACCCTGGGCTCTTCCCACCGCCGTGGGCTCCATGAAGCCAGTGTCATGGCCAGGTGCCCACACACAGCAGGGACTGTGGAGAGAGGGAAGAGGCTTCACAGTATCTGGGTGGCATCACAAGCCCCACAGCCTAGAAGAGAAGGGGCCTGGGCCTGGGCCGGTGCTGCATCACAACTGACCAGATGTCCCGATTTTGTAGGGACAGTCCTGACTTCTGGGTCTTTTTTCATATAGGATCCTATTACCCCCCACCCCGATTTTTCACACTTGCTGTCTGGTCGCCCTACTCACACCCCACACAGAGAGGACAGAGCCCCCCAGCCCAGGACTCATCTGCCAGGGCAGCCCCAGTAGCCCTTCTAGGCCAGTGTCCTGCGGTGCTAGGACAGGCTGGGGAGCCATCTCCGCTAGCAGCAGAGGCTGAGGACAGACAGTCTGAAGGGGGGTAGCAATGGCTCTAAGGACCCCAGGGAGAGCTGAGCGCCCCTTCCCTGTCCAGCCCCAGGACGGGGTGGGAGGCTGTAGCAGGCAGCCCCTGCTGCTTTCCTAGTCACCAGATCAGATGCTTCGTGACCCCCCTCTTGCCCACCCCAACCACAGGGATACCAGGACAGGAATCCTGCATGTGGCCTCCAGACCCAATGGTTCCCTTCTGCAGAGGGAGAGAACCAGGTGTGAATGACTCACAGGGCCCCTCCTTCCCCACTCCCTCCCATGCCTAACACTCCTCCAACTGCCACGGCCAGGAAGGGAAGGGAAGAGAAGGGAATGTGTCATCAACCTGCCCCGCCCTGTCTCTCCCCCAACCTCCACCATCCTCCCCTCCTGCCAGGCTTGTCAGTCGAGGCGCAGGCGCTCTGGGGCCCGGATACCTCACCGGGAGAGGAACTCGAGGAATCTGCCTGCAGGCAGCTTGCACTCCTCTCTGCTCCACAGGCACTCAGCAACGGCCCCTCCAGGGAGTGAGAGCCACGCTCGCTCGGAGCAGGGGACTACTGGGCAGGTGGCGTTGGCATCAGACCCCCCCCACACACCCCTCCATCAGCCATTGGTGCTCCCTTGGGTTAGGTCAGCCTCCCTGCTCCACCCCACTCCACTCTTCTAACTCTGGGACCCCACACAGCTCTGCCAGTGCCCCTCCGTTCACTCAGACCCTTGGGTACCCCAGTAATGGGTGTGAGGTGAGGGCTGGGCTGGGCAGAGATACTGGGCTGGCCACACTCCCTGAGTGGAGTGGACTGGTTTCCATGTTGGGCCTGCAGGCCCAGAGTCTTGGGGAAGGGAGGTTTCAGGCAGCCCCTTGTAGGACAGGGTTAAGGCTTCCTGGCTGGGGGGCTCAGCTGAGCCACGTTGCACTCTCCACGTAAGGCTGTGCAGACTGCAGTTGCTCTGGGCTAAGCTGGGAACTCCGCAGGAGCAGCTCTAGGCAGGGCAGGAGGGACACTAGTTCTCTCACACAAGCAATGACAGGAAGGTGCTACACCGCCAGAGTGGGACACAGGAGGAGGAGAGTGTACACAATGTGTGGGGCCGAAAGGGGCCCACAGCTCAGCTCACACCAGTGCCAGAAATCTTCTGCAGTGGTAATTACTGCAGAGTGAGAAGCAATGTGAGAAAATTAAGGGGAACAGCAGAGACACCACCTTCCTTTCTGCAGGGGCTGCTCACCTAATTGCATCTCTGCTTAGAATCCACAGGCCTCACCCTCCACCTCCCCCAGCTCATCTGGTCCCAGCCTGCCCCAGTCTGCAGCACACAGGGACCCCTACCATATTCAGGCTGCTGATAGGATCTCCCCTTCCTGCAGCAAAGAAGGTACGCAATGGTGGCTCCGCAGGGTCAGTAAGGCTGGGGGTCCTACCAACCCTGTTGTAAAACAGACACATTACCAGCTTTACCCAAACCTGTGAACAGGCTGGGTGTGTCAATTTCATATACTCCCCTTCCCTACTAACAGCCTCTCTGGGGCAGGAGCCAAAGCCAGGTAGGAAAACCCAGCAGCAACCAGACAGGTACTAAAAAATAACTAAATACCAGTTACTTTCTGCCTGGCAGGTCTGCTGCCTTCTAAACTGTCTGTAACACAGTCATTAAAGTCTCAATGAGGGTCTGTGTAACTGCTCCAAAGAACTAGTGGGAAGAGACAAGATCGTCAAAGGTCTGCACCCGATGTGCACGAGCAATTACTGTAACTGCATGTGCAAATCCTGCCCTTGCATTTACATCTAGTTATTAGGCCCATTTGTACACAAAGCTACCTGATTTGGACACATTATTGCACCGTTTTGGAAATCGGTTCTACAGCCTGTCACGGAGTCCCCAGGGCGATGGTCTGGACCTGCTCCTTAAGAAGCCAGTCAGGACTTTGGGGGGGAAGCTTCTTCTCAGTAAACAACCTGTCTCCAAGGCTAGGAGCTTCACAGATTACACCTTCCACCTTCCTGTGTCTGACCTCAGAGCATTCAGCACCTTCTGCCTTTCCGTGCGCTTCCCCCAGCGAGCCCAGCCAGGCAGGGTCCTGGGGAAGCCCATGGGTCTGCACCCCAACTCCACAGTCAGACGTGACTCTCAGCCAGCCAGTAAACAGAGGTTTATTAGATGACAGGTGATCTAAGACAGATCTTGTAAGTAGAGCGAATGCCAGCCCTCCGCTGGGTCCATTTTGGGGGCCAGAGAGCCAGGCCAGCCTGCCTGTAGCTCTCTGCCTCTTCCCAGCCAGACCCAGACTGACAGTCACTCCCCAGCTCCTTTGTCTCCTTCCCAGGCAGGAGGTCAGGTGACCTCTTCCCCCCACCTGGAGTCAAGTTACAGCTTCAGGCATGGACACCTTCACACAGTAGTCAGAGGAGCCATTGAGAGCATTTCTATTCCCTCACACAGCCCCAGTAATTCCACCTACAAACGGCCACTGAGACATAAGTAGTTGTCATTTCTGACACTGAGTGCAACAGCATCAACCACATGTGCCCATCAGGCACATGAACACTGATAAGACAAATCAGGCCCATTTCCTGCCCATCTCACCACAAGTGCTCTTGGAGGTCAGGGGACTGCTCCCTGCCCTGGGGATACTGGAGAGGCCAGAGGGAAAAGCTCCTCTTCCCCCCACCTCTCCATAAGGGTAGGGGGCTCCTGGTTGAAATGCCAGGGAGGATAATTCCAGGACAAACACCTTCCCCACACTGCCCTTAGAGTGCTTACCAATGCACAGAACGAAGCCCAGGGGGGTCAACTCCATGCAATTTCCCTAACACTGGCCTTTACAAACAGCACCAGAGATCGTGTGCTGTCATGCCCAAGCTTTCCAGCATTCTTCCTACAGCAGGAGCCACCAGCCTTCCCACCCCACCCCTGAGAAAAGGCACCTCCCCACCATCAAGGGTCAAACAAAATCAGGCAAGAGGCCCCAATTTTCTACAGGGAAGGTGGCTAGTGACCTACAGTGGAATTGTTTCACCTGGGGACATGAGAGTTTGCTCAGAGCTCTAGTGGCCGCAATAGCAGGACATGGGTTTGATCTGGGTTCAGATACAGAGTCCTTTGTTCCTTCCTCATATCCAGCCTGCAGCAAAACTTTGCCCCTATTTCAGACAGGCAGATACAGCTCAGCTCCCCTCACCCCCAAAGCACAGAGCTGACCACATTCCCACTACACCTCACACAGTGCCTCGTGCTCTCTCAGGAGGGCTAAATAATCCACCTAGGGAAGAGAGGCCACAAAGGAGAGCCCTTATGGGCCATACCAGAGGGCTCCCTTGCAAAGAGGGTGACTGTAGCAGCGTGACAACTCACCCCTGTGGTGCCTCCTGTTGGTCATCTGGGAATTAGCTCATTCTGGCTCTGGAGTCCCCTCTGCAGGCCAATGTCCTGCTTGCCCTGGGTCCCTCCTGGACCCCAATGCCCTCTTACCTAGAGTACTTCCCCCAGCAGTACCCCCCTCACTTTGTCTGGCTCTCCCCTGCCCAGGGAACCTCCAACCTCTATCCCCACCTTGCCTCAGCCTACGGGCTACTGCCAGTCACCATCTAGCCCCTTTTCACTGGGGCTGACCACAGACTATATAAGCCCGTCATCATAGGCAATGGAGATTCAGACCAGATGCCTTTCTCTGCTCCCCAGTACGTCTATGGGCCTAGGACCAGGCCCTGCAGCCTGGTGAGCTGCCAGCCTGGAGCTCCCCTAGCCTTTCCCCAGCCCTATTTCACTCTAGGCACCCTTAATCTTCCCAGGCAACTAGATCCATCTTCCTCCTCTGCCAGCAGGATATTGTCTGAGCACTAAACTCCCAGCCCTTTAATCAGGGCCAGCTGGGCCCTAATTGACCCAGCCACAGCTGTGGCTACTCCGTCCCAGCTGCTTTCACATTCACAGCCCTCTGCTGGGCTGCTTTCACCCTTTTCTTTTAGCAGCGGGGGAGCCAGCCCGCTACAGGGACTTTCTAGAGGACACAGCAGTGCCTGATCTCTGCCCTCACTGAATCCACTCGGAGTTTTCCCTCTGCACCCAGAGCACCAGGGAGAACCTGTCATGTTTCTGTGCCTCAGGCCCAGCTGTCTGTGGTGATGGGGGGAGCCTCTTGTGGCTGGCTGGTGGGACTCATGGGTGCAGACTGGCAGGATGCAAAGATCCTGGCCCTACAGTAACAAGCAGCAATAATCATCTGTGCAGCAAGAAGGAAGGGACAGCTGCAGTACTGGGCCCTGGCCTCCTGCTCACCCCAACCATGCAAGAGCTGAGCTGTGATGTTCACGGTGAGAACGCCTGTCTCCGGGGTGGGGGGGAGCTCAGTGGGTAGGGTGCTCAACTTCCAGGTGAGGTGCCCTGTGCGGACAGCACCCAGAACAATGGCGGCCCAGGCCAGGCCAGTGAATGTAACGGCATTCTGGGTCCTTACCCTCCTACTGCTGGCTCGGGCGGGAGGCAGGGTTACCACACCAACAGATACCAACCCAGACACTGGCTTAGTGCAAGCTGACTGGGTGGGTGGTATTAACATCCTGGGCTCTCACCGGCA
Organism: Dermatemys mawii; assembly: GCA_007922305.1. NCBI lineage: Eukaryota > Metazoa > Chordata > Testudines > Dermatemydidae > Dermatemys > Dermatemys mawii. Next base: position 7,240,963 of record ML677372.1, on the reverse strand, counting down.
GCCCAGAGCTCCCCCATGCTCATCATTTCCCTTTCCCTGGCCTGGGCATTGCACTACAGACACACTTACTGTCCAGCCCCCCCAGGCTCCTCTTTGCCTCACCACCATGGAGCTCTTCTCCCGGCCCAGCCCCCTGCTGTCCTTAGCCCAGCTAGCAGCTGCATGCTGAGTGGGAAGGCAGCTAGCCCCTTGCTAGGCAGCCACCTCCCCGCGGGGCTGGCACGGATTCCAAGAGACTCACCGAGGCTGGTATGAGGGAGGCCCAGAGCAGACAGTGACTCACACCAGGCAGTGGGGATCATGTACGGACACTGTGCCAGGGCAGCCCTCGGCTTGGGATCCCCCCTGTCGGGCAAATGCAGACACGGTTGCTGAGCCCACACTGCCGAGCCCCAGGCAGGGAACGGCCTCGTTAACCCCCAGCAGGGCTCCAAGCCTTGCCAGTGGCTGACTGCCTATGGGAGGAACCAAGAGCAGCCACAGAAATAGCTCTGGGCTCCGGAGCACCTGGGAAACTACAGTCTGAATGGCACAGGCCGAATGGGAAACAAGCCCCAGGAAGCTCTGAGCCAGTGCCCAGCCCCACGCTGCAGCTCCGTTATGATACCCAGAGAGCCCTTACTCAGTCCCCAGTACCACTGAGATTCCTTCATCCAGCTGCAGTGAAGGGAGACCAGCTGTCAGAGCTGTGGGGAGTGGGAGTGTAGGGGGAGGTGCCTCCTTTCCCCTCCCCTCACTCGGGTGCCCCAATGGCAGTAATGCTGTGGGATAGAACAAAGCAGGGAGCCCACACGGTGCTCTCCCTGCCCGCCCTCCCGGCTCTCCCCAGCACACTGTGAGGGCGCACACCTGACAGAAAGGGGCCCTGCATGCTAGGTTGGCAGGTGTGGGGGCAGTGGAGCAGAGCCAGCCATCCAGGACCCCTAGCACAGGAGGGTCCTGGACTCCTTGAGCTCCCAGGTGAGGCAGCTCCAGCATTGCCTGCTTCAGGACAGGGCAGCCCTTCCCAGCACTGAAGCTTCTGCAGAGCAGGGGATGGGCAGCCCCTGAACCTTGTCTCATCTGCCTGCTCCAGAAGGATGGAGACCATAACAGGGAGAGGCTGTGGAGGAAAGGGGAAGTATCTCAGTGCTCCGGCAGAGACATAGAGACCCTGGAGCAGGTGGACAAGTCCGATAGGGAGGCTATTCCCTGCTCTCTCTCATGCTCCGAAGCAGAAGGTATTGGCTCCGACAGGAGACTTGGCTGATGGGCCAGTGACCTGCTCTGACACGGCACCTCACATCTTCCTGGCTGGGCTGAGATGCAACTTGGCAGCAGAGTCTATTAGGGGAAACAAAGTGACCTCGTCAAAGGTCAGTGAGCAGAGGAAGTGGGGAGAGCTGCAGGGCCAGGCCAGAGATGGCCAGAGAAGGGAGCTGCGGAATCTCTGCTTTGCCTCAGGGGCTCGTTGGGACATGCTCCAGGAATGTCTCCAGAGCCCTTCCCAGCCCCTGGGCCTCCCCCAGCAGGGCTACCTCACCTGCTTGCTCTGCTGAGAGCAGACCCTGTGGGAGAGTCACTCGCCCAGAAGGAAGGATTCACTCCAGAGGGAGCCAGCTTAGAATGTGGGGAGCCACTCCAGAAAAGACCCTGGCTTCACAAACCCGCTGCTCCCCAAGGCAGCCTGCAGTATGTTGGGAGAGTGAGAGAACACAAGTCATGTGCCCAGGGCCTGGTAGTGAGGGCACAGGCTGTGGGGCCAAGGGCTTGGAGCTGTACCCAGTGGGGGGTGGGAGGAGAAGAATCCCCTAGACATCCGTAAGGGTCTCTCCTTGCACTGGGCTGTAGGATAAAGCAAAGGGCCTGCAACCAGCCTCGGTCACAGCTCTTCCCTGATTCACAGTTAAAGCTCCCACACTTAGAACTGCCAGGTCCCCCGCGTGCAGAACACTCTGCTATCCCTGAAGCATGGCGGGGACACTGCGTGGCTGCTGTGTGTCGCTCCCCAGCAGTGAGCCTCAGCCCAGCGGGAGCACAGGCAAGCTTCTCTCTGGCCACGAGTGCATCTGAGCCCAGGAAAGAGACGTCCCATAATGCAATAGAGGCTATTGCCAGGAAGCAGCCACAGAGGGTGCATTCTAGCACATGGCACACCGCCCACTGGAAGTGACACACCTGGCACTGTTAGCTGCCTGTCACCAAGCATCTTGGGGGCTGAACTGGCATTTTCCCACTCACCTTCTCTCCAGCAGCCTGTCTGGTCTATGACAGCTACTAACCAAGTCAACACAACATGCTAGGAGCTGCTCTCTCCCTCTGAGAATCGAGGCCAGCTCCCTACTGATGCATTTCTGTGCCTATGGCCCATGTTGGGTAAGAGGGCTCAGTGCATATTCAGGGTTTTTAAGCCCACTTGGCCATTTTCTGGCAGGCCCGACCCCCGCAGGGGCCTTTGGACAAACTCTCATCAGCCCACACTTCCCAGGGGCTAGAAGCTGCAGCAAAACAACTTTTTCTCTCATAAACTGTTGAGTCTGGAGGTCCAAATGAAGCCAAACTGACATCCCAGACAGGCAAAACATTGGCCTGTGGTTCCCTCGACACTGAGCCTCCTACAGGCCTTACTGCCCATGCCCCTCCTCTCCCCCAGAAGATGTTTACCGTTCTCAGCACGAAGAGCTATAAAACAAGGCTGAGGAGCCTAGCGCAACCTCAGTCAGACAAGCCAGCTGAAGGTCAGTGGGGGCTTGGGTTGGCCCTGCTCTCAGGGGAGGAAAGAGGAGCAGGAGAGACAGTACTGAGGGCAATAGAAGGGGGCTGCTTCTGTGCATCAGAGGGAGATTTAGGCCTCGATCTGACACTGGCTCCCATTTCCATGACAGACATGAGCAGGAATCATGGGCCTGGTTCCACTGCTGGGCAGCCGCTGGAGTCGTTCCCACCTGTGCAGAGTGAGGGCTGGATGCTGCCATTCTGATCTGGACATGTTTTACACCCACTCTGCCGGGTGCCAGGTGGAGCTAAGCAGGCCTCCAACCCCTTGGGCTGCACTAACAGTGAAGGTGGATAGCTGCAGGTCAGATGGAGAAGCAAAGTGAAAACCCAGCTCTTTGGGAGCCAACATTTCCCAGGACACATCAACTGCTGTTTGAAGTCAGCAAACCTGGGCTGCCAGGAGCCCTGACCCATTTACGCATTAGCTACTCACTTCCCGCTGCAAGTGCTTACACTGTGGCGGGCACTGGAAAGGAACAAGAAGAAGAGAAATGCTGCTGCAGGAGTTGTCCAAGCCCGACCCGCTGCCAGGAATCAGCATGCAGGGAACGAACCCAGGCGACAGCACCGCAGGGGTGCTGCAAGCTGCTGCCAGCGGGCTCCTGGGAAATTCTGACCCTTTGCCAGCTGGGTGGGCAGACACAATCCATCACTGACCGCGCATGGGAGATAGGGAGGGGACCTGCAAATGAGGGTTTCCGTGCCCCCCCCCCCGGCCCCGAGCAGAGCACACATCCTCCCCGTGCCAGGTGACAGATCTCGAGTGAGTCTGGCAAGTATTTGAGGCTGAGGGTCCCAGCTCAGAAGAGCTGGTCTGCTCTCCGCCGTTGTTCGGATCCCTCAGAAGCTCTGCCAGCCAGCGAGGGGAAGAGGAGCCAGCGCTTGGCAACGGCCTGGCAGAGCAAGAATAGAAACAGGGATTGTTTGGGCAGGCTCCATTCCAAAGGATCCAACAATGACACCCGCACTGGGCACCTCCCATTTAGCAGGCTCCAGTAGCCAGTACTCTCTCCTGCCCCGGCTGTGAACCTCACCCCAGTCCTGTGGCCAGAGCTTGGCAGCCCCTCAGAGCGTGTGGGGGGGGGAGGGGGGGGTTGGAGGGTGGACTCACATACCTGTGCTGGGTGCTGCCAGGCCTCCTCTCCCTTGTCGGGAGCCTCCCTTCTCCTTTCCTTAGACTGGAAATGCTCCTGTGTCAGTCCTGGCCTGACTGCAGCCAGCCCAGCGTAGGGAGTTGGGGGCTGTTCTCGGGAAGGTGTTTGAGTCTCCTAGGTAACGAGCCATCTTCACTGGAAACATCCAGGCCTGGCACCGCTCTGTTTCTGCCAAGCAGGCTGCACCCTTCCACTGGGGTCTGGAGACTGGCCCCTCCTCAGCCCGGATTCAGAGCACACATGGGGCGGACGTGCTCTTCTGTGCAAACGCACGTGTCTTTGGTTCTCGTGCTTGTGTGTTTGTCCATGTGCGCAGGGGGCCATGCGCAACCCCCGCCCCGTGGGGGAGGGGTGGTAGTATGTGGGACTGTGCCCAGTGAACATGCACTGAATGGGGGGGGGGGGGTGCACATGTGTGTGACTGTGTGCACGAGGCGGGTTGGTGTGGGGGGCTGCTGGGAGGAGCCTATTTGCTGCTCAGGGTGGATTCCATGCAGTGCCCCTCCCCCCACCCCCGAGAAGAGCTCTGCCTGTCTCCCCTCTGCCGAGCTCAAGCACAGCACTGACCCCCGCTCTGTAACCTAAGGGCCCAGATTCAGGGCAGGGGAGCAAAGTGCAGGCGGCTCAGAAGCCAGCTGGCCAGGCCAGGGTTCTCACTCCGGGAGCCAGGCCAAGCAGAGGTCCCTGGTGTGGCTGTAACCAGTTTGGGTGCCTACTACTGGCTCCCTGCCCAGAAGTGTCCGACACACCAGCTCCTGAGGAGAGGCTCCCTGGGCAACCAGCTTCTTCGCTGCTCAGCCTGAGAAGAGGGTCCAGCCGGCAGCGCAGCCCAGCGCGAGACTGCAGGCAGCGAGGGAAGGCGGGTTCGGTGGGGTCCAGCAGCAGCCCAAGAGCCAGGCACATGGGTAGTGCCAGGGCAGGCTGTAACTCCCCGGGGGACAATGGACCACGCTGCAGTCGGGCCAGGCCTCCCCTCAGTCCGTCTTCCAACTAGCCGGGGAGGGACCACCCACGCAGCGGAGCAGCGCCAGGCTCATCCCAGAGGAATCTGCCGTATCAACAAAGCGTTGAGGAAAACTCTCCTCCCCCGGCCCGCTCCCCTGCCCTGCGCCACCTCGGCAGGACGAGCACCACACTGCACGCGCTGTTCTGTTGTCAGCAGCTGTTCCCGGGGAACGCGCCTGACTCAACAAAGCAGCCAGAGAAAGGCGGGTGGCAGGAGAAGGGAGAGCGGGGGGTGTGGGGAATAACCGCAGGGCTCGGCTCCCCTCAGACACGCCCAGTGTAACAAGCACAGCCTTTGTCTGCTTCCATCAGGATAAGGACCCCAAAGCCCACCACTCCCTGAGTGGGGGGGGGGGGGGGGGGGGGCAGCAGGGCTGTGAAAGAGGCGGGGCTGATAGCACTGTAGCCGTGGGAGCCTCAGAGCAGATCCAGCAGCAAGGCAGGCTCCACTCCGTGCTGGGCCAGGCCAATTTGGGCTCTGCCCTGTCCTGGGGAGGGCCCCCCCCAGGGGCAGCAGTAGCCATCTCCATGCCTCTTTCCATCCTTTGTCACTGAGCTGAGACTGCCTCCAAGGGGGCCCATTGGTGCCAGCACTGGTGTATGGCCACCTGCCCAATGCCCATTGCGGACTGATCCACCCACTCCTTTCACGCGAGCTGCCAGACAGCCCCACCGGCAGGGCACTGCAGATGGGGAATAGAAACCTGAGGGGATTCCTCTGAGCCATTCAGCTTCCTCAACAAGGTGCCAAGGTAAAGTGGCCATGCAAACATCAAACAGCAGCTCCCGCTGCTACCCCAAGACAGACTAGAGTGTCCCACCCTAGAGAGCGGAGGGGGTTCGCTGTGCACTGAATGGGATCCATGTCCCAGGACTGGAAGGGCCAGTGTTTGGCTGGGGCACCCAGGCCTGCACCAGCAAGTGCAGGTCGTAAGGGTACATTGACAGAGGCTGTTTGAACAGCCATCCCAGGCTATCGAACATCCCCGAAAATCCTGCCTCACAAGACTTGGGCAGAAGAGCGACTGATCCCCTCTGCTTTGCAGCACATACCTAGGTTCCTAACTAGCCTCTGTCGCTGCTGGATCTGCGCACTCAAGCTCTGTCCAGAGACACACAGGTTAGAAACTGCACAGCTCCGCCTCTAATTACCGATGTGCTGCGCGAGGGATACGTTCTGTACCAGACGGGGCGGCTCACCAGGTGGGTCAGAACCATGACAGCTCTGCAGGGAAGGGGGAGTGGGCTCGGCTGGCCCAGATAAATATGACTAACAGGACTTTTCAGACCATAAAAGGGAAACTCTTGCTTCTAAAAGGCACCTTAATTAGCAGCCTTGAGGGCACTTTGGCACGGCTTGAATTAAAGCTGAACAGACAAACCCTGTCTCTCGAGGCAAGCATGGGTGCCAGGCTGCTGGCTCCCGTCCCATGGCACAGGCATGTCTAGTACAGGATGAACAGCTCTGTCCTAGTCCTTGCACCTCACTTGCTGCCATGCAGGGAAATGAGCTACAGGAAACCAAGAGATGGGGAACTGCTGTGAGTGGGGTGAGCGGGGAGGTGTCTTGGCCAGTATGGCCAATAAATCAGCTGAGCTGCTGTGAGGGTTTGTGCGGGAACTTAGGGGGCAGCAAGGGGGTTAAGTTCTTGGGCGAATGTCAGTGCTTATGAAAATGATAGCGTGACAGTGCTAGCTGGCATCAGGCACGGCCCAAAGCTCTGCTGGTGCCCCTAGCTCCTGGGCTGCTGCACCACCAATAGTCTAGGTCCCGCATGCCTTAGCTGATGTCCCTCAGTCCTGCTGCTGTTCCACACCCAGAGCTCCCCTTGTGCAGAGACCTACAACGCTCTGCAATCGGGCCGTGCTTTATGGATGCAAACAAACAGCCCCAAGAGTTAGGCTGAGCTCCCCGCACTCAAACTCATTGTGCACAAAGCCAAATGCAGCCTGGAAATGAGGTTTCTGTCCTTTGTGAGTGCAGTCTTTTACAGATGGGACATGCCTTGTTGTAAGCACCCATCTCAGCTGGCGGCAGCTGTGCTCAGGATTAACCCCCTAGCTGCTCAGCAGCAGCACTGTATCTGGTGTGTCATCTCGTTCCAAGACTAGACCTGTATGGCTCTCACGCAAGAGCTCTCCCAGCAAGGACAGCATAGCGGGGCTGCAGGCAAAGGGAGAGTTCTCTGCAGCCCCTGCAGCCAGGAAAACATGAACGAATCCAGATGCAACCACAGACAAGCACTAAAGTGCTCATTCATTCAGACATGTGTAGGCTGAAGCTTAGTATCTGCAGAGCATGACTCAACATGCCTCCTGGCTGCGGCAGGGGCCGGGGTCCAATTCAGGGAGCTGGCTGACAATGCCGTCCCAAGAACTGCGTTCCTTCCAGCCCTGTGTAGCCTGATGACCACTGACGCTGTACAGCCCAACCCAGCGGTAGCAAATAGGGTGACCAGATGTCCCAATTTTATAAGTATAGTCTCGATTTTTGGGTCTTTTTCTTATATAGGCTCCTATTACCCCTGGCCCCCTGTCCCGATTTTTCACACTTGCTGTCTGGTCATCCTAGCAGCAAACCTCAGGACACGCCCGCCTAGCACACCCCTGCAGGACCCTGAGCCATGAGCATGGGGGTGTGAGTGAGACACACCGCCCCCTACCCAGGCCCCAACTCAGCTGTAGGCAGGACTAAGGGAAGCTGTTTAGCCAGCAGGCGGCCTGCTCCCTCCTGGTTATCCCAGGCAGGGCTCCTCAGGGAAGTGAAGACAACCACCACCTTACCTCACACTAGTGTCTTATGTCTCGAAGGATCCCAGAGCCATCCCACATTGCTTCTGTACATACACACACACACACACACACACACACACACACACACACACACACACAGAGCCAGGACCAGAGAGCCAGGATCAGTGCCCCAGGAACCCATTTCTGTCACACGGGCTCAGGCCTGAGGGCAATAGGTTATGGCCCCCTCTGGTGATGCCAGTTTGCCCTTCCTCTCGGGGTGGCTGTGCTCCTCCCAGAGTGATGGCTGTGGGAGGAGGGGCAGGGGAAGGAAAGCCCTTGAGAGTCAATAATGGACTTTGCAATGAGGCCTGGGCTGGTGCATCGGGCCCCATCCCATCCCCAAAGCCCCAGGGAGGCATCGATGTCTCCTGCTCCAGAGCAGCACAGAGGAGGGAGGTGGCCGAGCTGCTGTCACCCGGTAGAGCAGCTCTGAGTTGCACAGGAGTGTCAGGGTCCGGCCTCAGCACTGCATGGGGAGGCCAGGTTGCCCATGGAGGGAGGGTGCAGGATAGGATGGCCCTCAGGCACTTAAGCTCTTCCCTTTGCGTGTGCACCAGGATGTGACCAGACACCCTTCAGATGACTCACTGTGTGCGCACTGCTGCAGTTCTCCCTCACCCCAGACAGCAGCTCTCGCAAGCCAGCCAAGAGAAAGTCTTCCCCCAATAGAGCTGGTAGCTGAGCTCAGCCCAGCCCAGCCCCATGGCCCCACAGGCAGGTCTTACACCCACCAGTTGCTGGGAGAGGGGTCTGAAATACAAAGCAAGCAAATATAGTTGATTGAGAAAGCAGGCAGCCCACGGGGGCTGGGGTGGGAGAACTCTTCCGCTTGGTGTTGAGGCTCTGGCCCAGGAGATTGATGGCCTGAGTGCTTGGCAGTGGAGCTGTGAGGATCTCTTTGAACATGTGTGCGTGGGGGAGGAGAGGTCTCTGCATCTGGGTTAACTCCAGTGCCAGGTCTGGAGTTCCCTGCCTTTGAAAGCTGTGCGCAGCAGGTCAGCTCCTCGCTTGGTTTACGTGGCCTAAGCCAAGACTAAGGAGCAACGTCCGCCTCCCACTCCCTCCAGGCTGCAGTGCAGGGCCCTGGCCCAGCTGGTTATCCTCTGAGTGAGATTGCAGGAATTGCACGCCTCTGCCTTGAAAGCTGCCCTGGCAAGGGTTAAGATTCCTGCCTGCCCACACAGCTGGGCAGCACTCCCCACACTGCTCACAGGCCCAAGGAATCACCATGTTCCAGAGCATGGGGGCAGGGGCATGACTTAGGGGGTTGGAGAAACTCCTGTTAGGGCAGCTCCGAGGCAGGGACCATGGGCGTCACATTGTGCCCTTCCCCAGTACCCAGGCTGCTGGGTAAAAACCAAAGTGGCCTTCAGAAGCAGCTGGCACTTGTGGGAAAGCAAAGGGGCCCCTCACTAGGCAGCTCTCACTATGCTCCACTGAACAGTGCTGGAAGGAGCTGTTCCCCATTCACTCTCCACCCTGGTCCGGGGAGGGAAAGTACTAGGAGTTGCCCATGGACCATGGGGTGGTGAGCATTGGTCTGCTTTGAATAGACCTGCAACAAGCAGAGCTCTTCCTAAGCCCTGCTGTTATGGTCCCTGCTGGCAGGCATAGGGTAGCACAGCAGTGGTGAATGCGAGAGGGAAATGAAAGGAAGCGGTGGAGAGGCACTAATGAAGGGATGGAGTTGAATGAAGGGAGAAGCTACCCTCCCACGTTTAAACTGGAGCTCAGCAGCCATTCATTCTGCACAGAGAAGGAAAGGAGAGCCAAGTGCTGAGCCTGGGAATCTGGAGCTGTGCCCCATGTGCTGCTAGTGGCTCTGCTTGACTAGCTGCTTGGCTTGCTGGGACAGTCATGATTTTGATTGAGATTTCTGATGATCTTATGCAGGAGTGGGGTATTTTTCCCCAGGACCATGGCACCAGGCAGCTTTCCAGACACCAGAACCCAGGGCTGGTGCATTCCCCTGGTGGAAGGGAGGCTAGTTACTACAAATCGTATTTATAGCTTGCAGGAGCCAGTGCAGCCTCTGCTGCTCCTGCACTAACTCCATACTTGCCAAGTTAGAGGTGGTGGCACTGGGTGCCCAGTGCCAGCCCCTTCTGGCAGGAGAACGCCAAGGGGAGGAAGGGGAGGAAGTCCCATGACCTCATTTCTATAGCACCTGCCCTTTGGAGACATTCAACAGCATTTGATGAGAGACTGAAATAACAAAGTTCCCCCTAAGTTTACAAACAAACCCATCCAATCCAACCTTTCTGGTGCGGAGCCAGGAGCCCAGCAGCCAGCCCAGCCCTGTACTCCCAGACAACCAGGAAGAGAGAGGGAAGGGGTGAATGGAGACTGGCCTGTTCCACTACAGAAATTCTGTGGCTAGGTGCCCCAAGGTGGGGAGGGTTAAGCCCTCACTGATATGTAGCAGGCAGCACCTAGGATTTCTTCACATATGCCGATGGCAGGCCTGGTGTTAGAGGGGAGAGCTCTTTTTTTATTTGGCCTCTGAGAACAGAGGCACAGGTGTCTCCTGCTAGTCTACAAACCCCTGGCCCGTAACAGCTTTCCAGAGAAGTTGACAGATTTGTGTGACACAGGAAAAAAATCACAATTCACGCACTTCAGCATCCACAGACCCCCTCCTCCGCTATTAGTCCCCACTTTCCAATTGCCTCAGTCCTCACCTCTGGGACTGGGTGGGACATTCACTCTCCACAGTCCATCCAAGCCAGGGACTTCCACATAGTCTGCCAAGATGATGGCCAGTTACTATCAGCAGTGTTGGCTTTGTGATGAGGAAGCCGCTCAACCATCAATTTATCTCACAGGCTAGCAAAACCTCCATGAGACTGTTCTGGCTTTGGACCACCACCAGCCTGGGCTGGATTAGCACTGGCCTATCAGGGTGAAAGTTTCCATATCTCATTCCAGGATTAGCCACTCCCTCCTTTTATTACTGACTTACCGATTTCTGTGGAACAGTTCATCGTTATCACATTGTAACTGCTCGATGATGTACCTGCTTCTCCTGAAAACGTATTTCATGATCCACATTGCGGATTCCATAATCCAATAAAATCACCTCCGGAGGCTCTGCAGTTTATGGGGAAAGCCTCAAAGGTAGATCCTAGCTTGACCCCAAAAGCTTAGAACGTGTTATTCAGCTCTAAGTACCTGTTAGTGCAGAGAACTGAGTGCCCCCAAAGACCAATGTCATTGCAAGTCATAATTTATGTACATTAACCAGAGACTATGGTGACAGGCACTTGGAGCTTAATGGTTAACATGAGGAGCATGCACTCACGTGGATCCGAACAAGATAGCCATTGCTCAACATTGTAACAATAGGGTGTGACGGAATAGAAATGTTCTCAATGGCTCCTCTGACTATTGTGTGAAGGTGTCCATACTCCCCTGATTCTTGACACACCTGAAGCTGTAACTTGACTCCAGGTGGGGGGAAGAGGTCACCTGACCTCCTGCCTGGGAAGGAGACAAAGGAAGCAGAGGAGGAGCTGGGGAGTGAGTTTTCACTCTGCAGCTGGCTAAGAAAGGGCAGGGAGGCCCAGATAGGGTCTGGCCTCCCTGGACCCCCAAAATGGATCCAGCTGAGGGGTCCGGTTCACTCTAGCCACAAGCTCTGTGTTAGATCATGTTCCTGTCAACTAAGAAACCTCTGTTTTACTGGTGGGCTGAGAGTCACGTCTGACTGTGGAGCTGGGGTGCAGACCCACGGGCTTCCCCAGCACCCTGCCTGGCTGGGCTTGCTGGGGGAAGTGCACAGAGGGGCAGAAGGTGCTGAATGCTCTGAGGTCAGTCACAGGAAGGTGGAAGTTGTATGTTGTGAAGCTCCTAGCCTTGGAGACAGGCTGTTTACGGAGAAGAAGCTTCCCCCCAGAGTCCTGACTGGCTTCTTAAGGAGCAGGTCCAGACCATTGCCCCGGGGACTCCGTGACATAGGGCACTTGACCTGAGCTAGGGAGGGACACAGCCAAGGTTAGCATACACCCCCAGAATGCAGCATATCCAATAGGGACCTTCAGGGAAGAGGGTAGTTTTAAAAGTCCCATGGAAAGGTCAACTAGCAAACTGGTCAGAGATCAAACCCATGAGAAGAATGCTCTCAGGGTAAAACAATGAGGTCTCTGCCGGAGATTTGCTGCAGCCATTTCATAGAGGGGGCAGATAGGCATATAGATAGTCAACGCTTCTTTGCAGCAAGGCTGCTTTTCCAGCCAGAGTGTTCTGCATTTTCACACCACTAATGTGTCTATTAACACGTTACTGGGAAATATCAGGATCCCCAACCATGAATTCATCTGGGTTTCATTACAGCAGTAGTCATGTCACACATCAGCAGCTTATATAACCCCTCATCCAAGCCCAAGATAAAACTTTTATGATCATTATGCAATCAAAGCAGCTGAAGTACTGAGCTAAGGTGGCAGAGACAGAACTAACCCCTCAGGGTTCCCAGGAAATTCTAGGTCTCTTGCTCCCACCAAATGAGACAGGAGTAGCAGCAAGCACAGCTCTCCATTGAGCTATAGTGATGGAGCCCAGGTAGTGTTTAAGAACTTTAATGGAATTTATGAAGTTGGCATGACAAGGCATGTCCCAAGTGTTCTGCCTTTGGAGGCTGGTTCTTCTGTCGATACTTCAGCTTTTTGGAGGGGTTCCCATGCAAGAAGAAAAGATAAAATACACACGCACCTTGCCCCACTAGGGTGAATCTCCATCTGTCACCATGGGAACCCTGCCATGTTCCACCCCATCCAAGATGAGCTCATACCACCACAAAACAGACAGACTGCATCACCCCACTCAGCTGTTTTGCCAGCAGCATATTTGATTGCCTGGCTGGGGTGTGGGCTTTGGAGAGTTGTTTTTCTGCCCTGAGGAAGTGGCTGGCAAATACAGCACCATGGCATCCACTTTGGCTGGCACAATTTTTCATCCCTGCTTACTCCCCCTCATTGGAGGAACCTGAGTGAGTCCTTCACTCTAACAGCCATAAGCCAGCCAGAACAGTACTGGGGTTCTAGACCACATCCCAGAACCACACAGTCAGACCAGCCCAACACCGCCTTCCTCGGCCGGAAGGTAATGCTGAACAGTGGTTACATGGCTTGCAACACAAATTCACTCAGAGACAGGATTTCTGTGCTGGTGCCTGAACCTGGGCCTCTTTCAAAATCATAGCTAATGCTGCATGTCTGGACCTCTTGATACAGGATCCAAGATCTCCACCATTCCCCAAAGCAGCAGACAACCCCCGGCCTTCAGAAAACAAGGGCCACCGACTAACTCACATGAGACTCCTCCCAGCCTGAGCTAGAGTTGCTTTGCTAAAAGTCAGGCAGCGTAAATGCTGTTTGTCAGCACTTTTGACAACAAAACACTTCCACGCCCTAGGAGTGGGGTACGAGGTTCATGTTGTCGATAGGAGAGCGCTCCTGCCGACACGGAGCTGTTTACACTGTCAGTTGCCGTGGCATAAATTTTGGCTTTGAGAAGAAGGGGTGGGGGTTTAAAGCATCTGTGAACAACAAAAGTTTTGCCATTCAATTGGCAGTGTAGACAAAGCCTGACTCATCAGCAAATCCTGCCCCTTAGGATCCTGGAAATCTAGATGCCAGCTTCAGACATGAGGTGTCTAGTAGAGAAATCCATCGCTCACGCTCCGGGCCCTTTAAGCAGCTGCATGCACCAGACTGCACTGGGGGATGTTTATATTACAATGTCACAATAGCCCTGCCAAGTTCCGCACATCTGGAGTCTCAGTACACAAAGCCGGGAATAGCACGTCTGGGAGTCACAGCATCCCCAGAGTGTCTTCTGGTCGGCAGTCTCCACTACCCCAGGGCTAAGTGCATTAGTACTAGCGCCACGTGGATCCCAGAAAGTTGGGTTCTGCATCAAAAAAGGCAGATACTTTGGTCTTAGCAGTCTCTCAAGAACCAGCACACTGGAGATCGCTGACCCTTCTTGGATTGGTCTAGACTGCACATCTCTGGGGACAAGCTGCTCCTGTGGGTCTTGTGCCATTTCTACTCCCAGTTGAAGGCAGAGGCACCAGCATCCCTGCAAACACTAACTGACCCAGCTTCTGTGCACCTAAGGAAGGCTGGGTTTTATTTCCTAGAACCCTGCTCCCTTCCCACTTTAACTGCCACAGGAGCTTCTCCTTTGCCAGGTTTCATTCGACTATTCAATACTTCACTTATCTATGCAGTAACAGCATTCCCAATCAGTGTTCTGGGAGGGGACCATGCCTTCTGACCCCCCCCTTCTGACCCTTGACCTCTGCTGAAAAGTGATCTTCATTGTGGTTGCCTGGCAGGGAACCAGACAATAATCCTTCAGAGATTTGAAGCAAAATCTTCTATAATAAGCAGCCTCATGTTCACATTGCAACTAGAGCTGCTTATTGTCCTATTACATCCTTGACAGAGGAAAACGACGCTGCTTCTTGTATAAGTTGAGCTACCAGGATGCAACTGCTGAGGTTAAGGAGTGAAGTGTGTTAAATCACTAGCCTAGCAAGCCAAGTCGAAGAGTAGCCACTCTTCCCTTTTCCCATTGGGCAGCAGCCCAACCTGCACTGTCTGAACAGAGCCTTTGGGGAACTGCCAGCTGTCCAGGAGAAGACCCATTTTGAAATCTTCCCTGTTATGCCTGTCCCGCTCAGGGCAGGATCTATAGCAATGGCTTGTCCTCTGTTCTGGACTACGATCTCCAGCCTAAAACCCCTTACTCCCTGCACTGCCTCAGACAGTGAGTGGCTGGCTGTGTCACTCTACCTGCAGGATGGGAAGAAAACCTTCCTATTAGTGCAGCTCACACAGCACGTCTGTTTGCTTCTGGACTACCCAAAGGAACCCAGTACTAATCCAGCCAAGCTTTGTGGCACACCTGAGACACTGGGATTGCAACTGTCACTTTTGACATGAAGGACAGGCACAGGGTCACTTGAGAACATAAGGCTGCCACCTAAGAGAACCTCCTCTTCTTCCAAGGACCAGCCTTCTGCACCCGCAGGAGAGCAGGATTAACCAAACAGCCCCATAGCCCATGCCAGCATGCTGAGCCCCTGGGAAGGTATCACTCCTCCAGTGCCCCCTCTGGCTAAACTACAAATAGCTCTGATGGACCTCAAAGCAGAAGGTCCCCATCCAGGTATCCTCAGCTGAGAGAAAGATCTTAATGATAGAACTAGAGGAACAAGGGGGAGATGCACTTAAACCTTAAGCAGAGAGGAAGAGAAAAGAGGAACCTCTGTAGAGAGCACCTGAAAATGAGAGAAGAGCAATGGCAGAATTCTTAGGTCCCAGTATTGCTCCCTTCCCTGCCAATAGCAAGTATTGAGGAAAAGCAGAGACTGAATCCAAATCTTGCCCTTGAGCTGCACATTGCCCCATCCCAAATTAACGACACTAGGACAGCGGGTGGGGCTGGGGCATAGCTGGTGGTCAGGCTTGAGAAGACCCCTTCTCCACCTCTCTCTCCACCAAACTCCCAGACACTCTACGTCAGCATCTTTTTTCCCCCAAGAAGGATAGTTTCTGCTCTAAGCAAGTCTAGGATACTGAAACTGTCCCTTATGGACCAGAGCTCAGGAGCTGGGGACACTCCCAAGACTAGCTTCAGCACCGATTTCTTGTCAGTTTGTGTAGTGCGTGGGAGAAGTGAGATTTAGTGACTCTCTCCATCAGGGGAGGAGTTAATGGGTTATAGAGCACATTGCTGTGGGGTATCTTTGAGGACTTCACAGTTCAGATCATCATCCAAGTGCTCGTTCACTGTGGTGCAGTTAAGTGCAAAGCCTCAGTAACACATCTACTAAGGAAAGCCCTAATGCGAGGAGCTAGTTCATTCACTCCAACAGAATAAGTGGAAGCAGACCAGACCTAAAGCTCCATCTAGGTACTTAGATGGCCTTCATCACCAGAATGCCTTAATCAGTGCATTTATATCTTCAACATCGCTGAGTGGTAGCAACATATAATCCCCATTGCACAGATGTGGTGTCAAATATAAAGAGAAGGGTAACAACTTTTGTGTGTGCAGTAACATAAAATCCCTCCTGGCCAGAGGAACAGAATCACTTACCTGGAAGGGATTAATCAGTTCAATTACTCTTGTTGGCACGTGACCAGAAGGACCAATGGGGAAAGAAGATAGTTTCAAATCTGTGGGGGCAGGGGAAAGGTTTTTTGTGCTCTTTGTGGTGTTCTCTCTCTCGGGACAAAGAGACCAAGCAGGTAACCAGCTCCTACTGAAATGATACATCCAAAATTACAGAAAATGTAAGTAATAGCAAGAAAATGCATTAGATTATCTTTTGTTTTACTTGTGAATTTTCCCTCTGCTAAGAGGGAGGTGTATTCCTGTTTTTGTAACTTTGAAGTTGAGCCAAGAGGGAAATCATCTGCATTTTAAATCTATTTATTTCCCTGTAAAGTTATCTTCCGTCCTGACTTTATAGGTGATTTTTACTTCTGTTAAATAAAATTCTTGTTTTAAAAATCTGATTTTCAGTGTCCTAAGAACCAGGGATTTGGTTTGTGCTCACTTTGGTAACCTTTTGGTTGGGATATTATTCTCCAGTCTCCCCAGAAAAGGGGGTGAAGAGGCTTTCCCTGAATCTTTGTCTAAATCACTTGGTGGTGACAGCAATACTGTCCAAGGACAAGGGAAGGAATTTGTGCCTTGGGAAAGTTTTTAACCTAAGCTGGTGGAATATAAGTTTAGGGGTTCTTTGATGCAGGTCCCCACATCTGTACCCCAGAGTTCAGAGTGTAGTGGGAACCCTGACATGGGGAATGAAATCACAAGGTGCTTTAAGTAAATTTGGCCAAGGTCACACAGAAAGCCTGGCTGAGCCAGGAAGAGAATTAAGTCTCCCATCCACTACCCCATCTTCCTCCCCACCCAGCTCACAGGACATTATCATGTGACTGCAAAGGGGCTGACACTTCACAGGTGCGTTTTTGAGCTCAGCCATATTAAGGGAGTAGCTGCAATAAAGATTATTCTACCACCAAGCCAGATACAGCTGAGTGGTAGCAACATAGGTTTCCCAGCCATACTGTTTCATGAGATCTCTCCCACTGATTAGCTTTCCTCTTCGCTCCATTACCGGCCATGGCCCTCATCCAATCAAAGGCTGCGGGCTGTATGCATGGCATCTTAGATTAGCCACACAAGACTCAAGTAGTCTGTGAGACAGAGGGAGGAAGAGCACACAGAGAGAAGCTGTTCCTTAATCCCTGTCCATATTGTGGTTAAGGCTGCTAATTCACTTACAGTACTGTCCATGCTGGGAACAGAAGTTGTTCACTGCACATGACAGAATTGCTCTAAAGACCCTTCCTAGTGGAGTCTGAACATGTTTGAGCTTGCAAAGCATAGATGAACTGTGCTCCTATTTTAAACCCTCTTCGTATCTGAACAGATTAGAACTGTGCTAAACACTGGCCCCCTAGGAGCCTGATTCTTCTCACCCACCGCAAGCATCAGGAGTGGCTCTCCATTAGCAGCAGCAGAGGGAAGCTGGTACTAAATAGAGAACCCAACAGAGGATTAAGGCTCTTCTTCCGAAAGCTCTCCAGAATACAAGGGAAGCAAGGACAAAAGCTTCTATCATTTGAAAGGAAGCAGCTCTCTGCAGCTCCAGGGTTCCCTAAGGACAAGCATGCTGCGCATCTATGACCAGTGTCAACAGTAATTTCCAAGAGGGGATGATTGAGCTCAGGTAAGGCAATTACAGACAACTGGCTGCTATGGACCATCCCTTGGCAAGAGATGGGTATTCCAAAAAGTCAGCTCTCACAGATCAAAGGAGCTGCTTGTTCCAAAGGCAGATCCACCCTGCACATCTGAGGATCTGGTTCCGTATTCTCCAGTGTTCACATGCTGTTCTCTACACCCCTGGGTGGGAAGCACGGGCAGAGAATACTGCACACAATCCTGGACACCTCTGAAGTCTCTTGTTTCCTAGCAAAGCACAGCAATGAAGTAATTTATTTAGAGCATTGGTTCTCAGACTTATTTAATCAGGCCCCCTTCTTTGTGTCTGTCATTTATGCCTGCCCACTGCAAGTACATATTCTGCCACCCAGCTCTGAAGGCAGAACAGAGCAGTGACTTCTGGCTGGGTGCCCAGCTCTGAAGGCAGCACTGCTTCCAGTGGCAGCGAATAAATAAAGGAAGCACTGTGAAAAGTGGTATTTGTCAATATCACTTTCTACAGCAAATGTAGCACCCCACTGTCATCCTTCTGTGTTGCTGTTGCCACTCCAGGGCTGACAACCCCCAAGTGAGGGACTGGGGGAGGGCAGCAAGAATGACAGGGCTCCAGCTGCCCCTTAATCCCCACTTCCTGGGTGTGCATGGCCCTTCTGCACTAGCCCCAGCCCCAGCCCCCGAGAGCTGACAGCCAGAGCTTCCCCCCCCCCGCCCCACCCTCTAAAGAGGGCGGCAACTCCCTTGACACATTCCCATGTCTCCCCTGGGAGGCCTGTCCCATAGTTTGAGAACATCTGATTTAGAGTATTGTTTGGCTAAACCACCACCAAGGGGCATAGGGGAAAGTAGTCAGCTGTGCACTGCTATGTAAAGGGCATAAGCATGAAAAAGGGAGCCTTGTTAAGGGTGGAGGAAGGGGCTGTAACTAGGAGTAATGGGAGAAAATGGAGCAGGGAAAAGTTTAGCCAGAGTACCAGAACAATATCATCAGCATGGTTCAAAAGACTGCAGCGTAATCTTCCAAGACAAGTAGCAGAAGTCATTTAACTCATTGAAAACTAGACTGGTCATTGTCTGGGAGATGGAAGTCAGATTTATTATGCCACCCAGGCCCTCTCTAATTTCACTGAAATTGCCCTGTTCCACAGAGTGTACCTGTTCCCTCCTCTATTTGCTGCCATTGTCCCACACTGGAACTTGGGAGGTTGTGGGAAGGAGAGAGATGAGACTGTCTCATGCTTTCAAGATGCATTGGTTATGCAAGACATTTCCAAATGTGGATTTTCTCAGATCGAGGCTGCCCTGATGGGGCAGCCCAGAGCAATATTAGTAACAGGGACCCTGCCAACTAGTTCAAAGTTTCATCTCCCCTGGCACAGAAGAATCCAGATGTCAAGTAAACTGGGACCTGATTACTCAGCAAATCATTCTCAAGCCTCTTGTAAGAGCCTGAGCAAAAATCCATTGCAAGCCAGTAAGTGGAGGATTGAATTCCCATCACTATAGGCTCCAAATAACCACCCCAATGTTCTCTACCAGGCTGCTTCTGTCTAAAGGCTGCAAAAAGGAAAAAAAAGTTAGTTGTGCAGTGAGTAAATTCCTTTATTTCCTTTACAGCTGGTGGACTGCTCAAGACAGCATCAGCATTTCTAAAAGCTCTGGTCTCCAAAGCATGGAGACACACTGAGGAACCTATAGACAAATACTGTTTAACTAATGCTCAGCCAAAGCAGCAGCAAGATTTCTACAAACACTAGAGCATCCCACATTTCAGATATCTCTGCACCGGCAGAGCACTGACAGCTGCTTGTGCTGTGGGACACTGGGCAGCAATCTACGTGTGGGGATTAGCCATTATGGCAGTTCCTTATTTGAGAGATCTGATGTGGTGTTAAATATCTCTACATGGACTGCAAGCTTCAGAAAAAAACACTATAATGCCACATTAACTAGGCAGATTTATACAGCTGTAGTCTCATCAGCTTCACTCAGGCATAGGGTCAGTCCTAACCCAGAATGCTATAAAACATGGTCCTCTGAGTAATGGGGACATTTTCTTCTCTTATACTGGAATGGAAAAAAGAAAAAAAAGCAAGCAAAGATTGGTAGAGAGGGTTAAAAAACTTGCCCTCTGTTCCCCCATACTGCTTTGCAGCTAACAGGTAGTTCTTTCCAAAAAAGATAGTTCTAGTGACGAGAAACAATCTGCTCAGGAACTGTCATGTGAAGGGTTACATAAATGGATTCCCATTTCCCCACCTTACAGCTGTCCCCTTCTACCTCCCACCAACTACAAAGCTTGCTGGCAGCATTAGACTCACCCAGCTCACCTAGCCTAGCTACAGCGCAGATACAGTAAGGGAAGGCAACAAAGAGGATTAGGGTCTAATTGCAGCCATAAACAGAGGTGGAACTGCTTATTGGTCCCACAAGGTTTCAGGCAAAAGTGAGCATGTTATTAACTTTTCTGGGCTTCAGATGTGTCTCTAACAAGCTAGAACTTGCAATGGCAGTTTCAGCGCAAATTACATGAAGAATATTTAACAGTTTCAAACATGCCTAATTCATGCAATGAATTCGGAAACACCAATTCTCATTAAGAATCTGGATTTGGCACAAGTGTCTTAGCTCACTGGTTTAAGATTAGCAGCCGTGTTAGTCTGTATCTGTAAAGAAAACAAGGAATACTTATGGCGCCTTAAAGGCTAACCAATGTATTCACAAAAGCTTATGCTGAAATAAATTGGTTAGTCTCTAAGATGCCACAAGTATTCCTCGTTTTCTTTAGCTCACCGGATTAGTCTTAAATTCTATGACTAACTCTTGGAAGATTTTACATTTTAAAATCCACTTGTCAGGGCAATGTCTAGAAATTAAGTGAAAATCCAATGAATATTTATACCCACAAAACTTAAATTGCAACTTTTTTTATTTAAAGCAACAGAAAAATGATGAGCTAACGCCACCTTGTGGGAAGTATCTGCGTTACCACTGTCCAAAGCTTTTCAGCAAAAAGTGCGTATTAGGGTCAACAAACATTTCATGCTGGCGTCGATGCTGATGTTTTTCAATTCACCAAATATTCTGAAGAGCTTCAGTTTCTATTTGATTTGAAACTAGTTTTATTTTTGGAACTAAAATAAGCAGTTATTGGCACAGTTCTAATTTGCTCCTCTATATTGTACATTCTGGGTCTGACAATACAGCCAGCTTTCCGTGGATATCCTGTTAATTTCATGCCTGGATTGACAACACAGGAGTTGTGTGGCTAGAGGAGACCAACCAGGAATATCAAAGAGCAGGATAAGTTTCCTCTACTCTGCCCTGACTGCCCACCTCAATCCAACACAGACTCCAGGGATAAGATAGGTCAGTCTCCATGGCCCAGTCAGTTCTTGGCCTCAAAACACTCTTAAAGACAGAGCTGATTATTAGTGGTTTGTCTGATGGGGTCACTTGTTTAGGTCTTAATCATTTCACACAGAACAAGGACATCAACCAGTAACAAGCTTTGATCAATAATGACTTAGCCCACATTTAACCATCAGCCTCAAGATGAAGGGTTCTGAAGCCCATTCCCAAGCCTCTGTGCCATTAGACAACCATTTTTCCAGACAGGTGCCCCAGGGCCAAACACTGTGCACAAACAGTAGTACTTCAAAGAGTTGTACCATGCTACTGCTTAACCACAGCAGTGTGCACATCATGTACCCAGTGGCATCCTGACAGCCCTCCTCCAGAGTCCAGACGAAAGAACAACTTGTACCTGGACTAGAAATGAGAGCTGTAAGCTAAAGTGGAGGTGCACACACTGGTTGGCTACCCGAGCTCGGAGAGGCTCTCTCCAAAAAAAATCTGAATGGACAGAAATGCTCATGCACTCTTTGGAAATAAGAAGGTGGGAAGTGAGCTGAGAAGATAGATCCAAATCATTCTAGAGAAACAAGCTACAATTTCAACCTCTCACTTAGGTTAAGCTGTCTGCTCAAGTGATACTCTTTATAGCTTAGGACTCACGTGTAGTGCAGCTTAGTGTGTCTGACACACAGGAAAGAGCAAAAGAAACTTGAATCAATACAGTTATGTTTCATCGCACGGCACAAGGCTACCACTCTCCTTATACGTACTGCCCAACTGGATAGCAACTCCATCACTTTCCCTCCTGATCTTTGTGCAGTTTAAATGCTGGTGCTTGCTGAGTAGCAGCAGCGTAGATGAACTGCTTTCTGAAAGCAAACATTTGGTCCAAGGTTGCCCCTTTACTCAGAGCACTGAAAAAGAAAACAAGCAGCAACCCCTTCGGTGAAGCCAACTAATCTGTGCCCATCAAAAAGGGGTCAAACAACAGTTCTGTTTATCAACACTGTAAAGAGGCACTAGAAGGAGCTGTACTGATGGAAGAGTGAAGATTAGAGACATTTATTCTTGTTCTAGAGTGGTGCCACAAAACAAGAGACGAGTGTGAAAGGTGTCTCTGCAGGCTATGGCAGTGACTGAGCAGCGCACACACAGTGCAAATCCATGGTGAAGGGA
Source organism: Dermatemys mawii (assembly GCA_007922305.1). Classification (NCBI taxonomy): domain Eukaryota; kingdom Metazoa; phylum Chordata; order Testudines; family Dermatemydidae; genus Dermatemys; species Dermatemys mawii. The sequence goes on along the minus strand of ML677372.1, from coordinate 7,218,971 downwards.
AGCAAAATGTTTTTTCCATTTTCCTTAAAGAGAAGAAAGAACCTTGGATCATTTATAGAAACTGACAAGAGGCCCAAATACAGAGGGCTTTACAAGATTCCTTCTACATGGCCCTCCTCAATGCATCCCAATCCAGACCAACTGCATCCCTGTTAGTCTTCGGCCACTAGCATGTTAGTTATACTGGTCTGCAGAGGTGAAAGGAAAGAGCAGTGACTCCAGGCATCACTTAACTCAGCGTACCCTATCACAGCCTATCTACTATAGCCGCATCTTTGCCAGTGCTAATGCTGGTCCAGTGTGTCACCAATTTGGAGAAGTTCATGAAATAACTTCCACCCCACACCGAGTCAAGAGTGGCACTTTGCCATAAACACCCAGGAGAGCCCACTCCATTTAAATTATATTTATTTGGCTCGGGTTGTTTTAACAGTCGAAGACAAATGTTTGTACAGCGCTTACAGCAAGGCCCATCTTGCCTCTGCCACACAGAAGAGATTCAGACACAGATACACCCCTTGGGAGCCACATCCCAGCCCAAGACATCTCAATTTCCATTCTGCAGGGGGCACAGCCTAGAAGCGGAGCCAGTACATGGCACTGCGGATCCGGTTGTAGTCTGGGACCTGTTCGATGGGACCTGAGTGAGCAGAGGAGAATTAGTCACTTAGAATAAAGTGAAGAGATCCACCATCAGCTTCTCAATTCTACTGCTCTCTGATCCAATGACATCACCATACCCAAACTCAAATCCCTTACATTAAAACCTCTGTCCAACAGTAGGGAGAAACAAGTCTATAAAGACAGTTTAACCGGACAGTGGATTTTAACACTACTTCCTATTTGTCTTGAAATCCCCTTTTCTTATAGTTCCCCTTTGACGATTCAAACTTAATCTTGGAGATCACTGTGCGGAGGAGGTGAATCCACCAGGCACTTAAGGGAGGGAAGCTGCTGGGTCAAGTTTTTGCAAGGGGATCCTCTCCATGGCTGACAGACATGCCAGAGAAGCACTACAAGGAGTCAATCCCACCGATTCTTACATTAATTTACATCACCACAGAGTAAGGAGATGTGGTCCCCACCCACAGATTGACACTCCATTCTTAATCACGTCTCTATAGCCTGCAACTGAGCGGGAGGGTGGCCAACAGCCCAAAGCCATTGTTTTAGCATCTGTGCCTAACTAGATTTTCAGAACATACTCCCTGGTGAACATGCTTCAGCATCTCTGATGCACAAAGGCAGGAGAGACAGTAGTGAAGTTACCAGGGAGGGTAAATTAGAGGGAGAAAGAAGCCAGAACAAACTACAAATTACTTTATACAGAAAACTGCCAGAGATCCACCAAGCTGACACCTTGCTCTCCATTATAAAGAAAGACCCAACCATGTAGACTGCTTTTCAACTTGTGCCTATAATCAAGTCACTTACCTACTGCTGCAACTGCTGGGCATTTGTCATAGATGTATTTGCTGCAGACCTCCCGTAGCATCCTGGCATCCACAGCCTAACAGGAAATGACAAGAACAGGCAATGAGTCAGGTTCCTGATAAATACACATTTACATTAACTAAAAGCTGCTCAACTACCACACAATCAGACTGCCCAAGACCAAGAGATTTGACCCTGTTTATCTGCTCAACATGACACTGCTTTGACGTTATCTAGCTACATGTCTGCCAGGACAGCTTACAGTCTCCATGAGAAATTCCTCTTCGGAGGATATGGACAACCTGTTCCAGACTATGCAACTAAAGTCTCTCAAGTTATGGATCAGATCAGGTTATGGATCAGATCAGGTTGTCCATATCCTCCCATGCTACACAAGTGCCAGAGACTGCACACACATATACGGGGCAGGCAATGAAGCCCCTGCACCCACTATGTATCTGACAGGGAGAGTTTGGGGATAAGTATTAAAAATGAGGGAATCTGACAAATTGACTTAGAAGCGAAGATTAAGAGTTCAACATGAGCCAGCCATTCTTGACCAGAAGGAAGAGTCAGCACAAGGGGGTCCTTGGGGAAGATCCCCTGAAATACCTTTAAAGAAAACTTCTCTCTCAATAGGTTTAAGATTAGCTGACGTGTTAGCCTGTATCCGTAAATAAAAAGAGGAGTACTTGTGGCGCCTTAGAGACTAACCAGTTTATTTCAGCATAAGCTTTCGTGGGCTATAGCCCACTTCATTGGATGCATATCGCAAAGCCAAATGAATAAGCAAAGGATAACTTTATGAACCAGCTTTCTGCTCATCAGTAAAATATTCTGGGTGGAATCTCTCAAGCCATTTCTAGTTCAGGCTTCTAATTAGAGAAGGTCTAACTGGCATATACTCACTGAAACCTTTCTGGGTGAAGCTATATCCCACCCATCTTATCAGAGGTGGATTCACTCAAATGAGCCCACATCACTAATGCTATAGACACTCAAGTCACTTAACTGGTTCTATGTTGTACTACTAACCTACAAGGGATGAACCAGCATCTAGACCTAGGGTGCAGGACGGTGGTGTGACAACACAGAACACAAGTATAGTCTTATTTTGTCAATTCCACTACATATACACATTTCAGTTTAACATTGATCCTGCTTCTGATTTGCCAGGATAAACAGTCTAATTAAACAGGTAAGTGCCTTAGTTACCCAGTTTCTCAGCAGCAGGTTTTATGCCCAATAACAAACACCTGGAGTAAGGTTAAGAGTGCTCCTGTAAGAATCGATACATACAGCAATTCCGGAATCCCATTCAGCTAAAGATATACGGCGTCCATAGTTCAAGAGATGACTCCCAATATTTTCACATACAGGTGTGGTACCTGGAAAAGATGTAGAGATTCATGAGGACGGTGCTCACATTTTGAGCAAGACAGTCAAAGGCCTTCCAGCACGTCCCAGCTAAAGTTGTTTGTGTCCCAGAGGTGATGGCATCTGGGACTTCCAGAGCCCTCTGACACATTCTCTGCTTCAGTCCCAGCGCTGCAGGATTCTGGAGCCAGCAGCCAGTGGGGCCCTGGTCAGGATTCCAGCAACAGGGAGCCCCCTGCAAGGTTCCAGTGACAGACTCCTGAGGAGACCCTTCTCAGGGCTCCAGTGACAGGCGACAGCCTCGCACAGGAGACACCTTGGGCGACCAACTGTCCCATTTTCTCTTTGGGAAATCTGGTCCCCTTGCAGCTCCCAGCCGTCATGGGGGGAGGGAGCCCCCCCCTGCAGTTTCCATCTGCCATGGGCAGAGGGGGAACCCCACAGTTGAGAGCCACCATGGTCATGGGGGAAATCATGGAGCCACAGCAGCAGAAGTCACAGACAGGTCACTGCTTCTGTGAATTTTTGTTTATTGCCCATGATCTGTCTGTGACTTTTACTAAAAATAACCATGACAAAATCCTAGCTTTAGTCATAGCATGACCACCAGTTTGGAAAAAAGTATGCAAGAAGCCCATAGCATTCGCCAGTTTCCAATAACCCAGCACCCATGTGCTCCTTTAGTAGGCCATCCCAGGCAGCTCCACTGGGGAACAGAGAAATGCATTATGACTTCCACCTCTGGAGACCATGCTTCACACCTAACTGGCATCACAACTGAAATCAGCTTGATGATCTCTCAACCTTGCCCTTAGCAGGCATCACAAGGGTGGTGCCTAATTTATTTTGGCACTGCCACCTTTCCTCAGGAGAGACTCGTGGATTCACGGGGATAGCATAGAGTGTTACAGACTAAGATTCAGAATTAATAAAGCTGGGGTGGTAACCTAGGACAGAAACAGAGGATACGCCAAGTCAGAGCTGAGGAGCAACCTTGCATACAGTAGCACCTTGCTTCTAGCCAGAGCTCCTCCTTTCCAGAAGGGCCAGAACTCAAGAGCTGTTAAAAACATGCAAAGCAGCTGTTCCTTAGACTAGAACATACCATCTAGCTGAGCCACCAGGGCATTCCGTAGGATGTTCTTGGCTCTCTTCACCTCTCCATCTGTCACACTGATGCAGAGACGCATCCTGAAGAAGAATCAGAGGGAATAAGGGGCTCTCAAAGACTTTCCACTAGTACAAGGTGAGAAGTGATTACCTCCGCCCACATTTATTTTGAACACTGCCCCTTGAATTTCAATCTCTTATACTAACTGAATACTAGGTCTTCAACCTTCTTGCTACTAACTAATACACCAAGAACTAACCTTCCCCATGTATTATTCAGAGTGGCTACGAACTCAGCGATGAGTAGCACAGAAAGCTGACAGCTGACTGAAGCAAGCTCAATGCAAGTCTAGTCAGAGCATACATAGTGTGCGTGTGGGGGGGGAGGGATCACAAATACTCTACCCGAGCAGTCACAACTGGGAGTACTCCAATGGTAGGTGTGTCATTCCAACTTGGCAGCAACAAGAAAGCAAGCAAAGGGACCAGGGCATGCTGCCTGCTGATAGTCCTGCTGTTACAAACTTCAATCACACACAATCTCTGCTGCTAGGTTGTTACGGGCTGCAACATGGGGGTCATTGACCACTGCCAAGGGATTCCAATTCCTGAGGGTTCTGTGCAGTTTGGTAGGTTTCCTACAAGTCTTACATCCCTTTCTCCCACTCAGTGTCTCTTGTCTATTTAGATAGTCCTTGCCCCTGGGAGCTTGCTATTTCCTGCTCTATGTACAGTTCCTAGCATAGGGGATCCCAGTTTTGGTTGTAGCCTCTAGGCGCTGCTGGAGCACACATAATAAACTCTAAGAAAGGCTAAACAATGTGAAGTCCCACTAATCCTGGCACTGAATCATCTCCAGCAACAAGGCACTTATCAGTCATTCAAGAGGGCTGAGACTGTGCATTGTGTATCTTTGGGTCATCTTTCCTAAGTGTAACAAGATGATGGACAAACCATGCCTTTCACATGCTCTGGGAAAGGCAACCTTGTTTGGGGGTAAGAGGCCCCAGCATAAGAACAACCTAACGCACCAGAACAAACAGGGATCACAGCTATCATTCACAGAAGGTCAGGGAATAAAACTAGAACAATGGGGTGAGATTAAGGCCAAGGAAGATTCAGGCAGGATATGAGGAGTCTTCTCTTATAGCCTGAGGAGTTTCTTCCCAAGGAAAGTTGTGGAAGCCCAATAGGAAAGAATTAACATGAGATAAAACTCTAGAAAGCATGACACTTCTTGACAGTACATGGGCTTGAACTTCGTAGGATACAATAAATTCTCTAGTCTCCATTATAGGGACTGATCACATGCAGCAAATCACACTCACCACTCTCCCTGAGCAAAATGCAGGGTATCTTCTATGTTCAGAGCATCAGAAACAAAATGGAGTCCAAAGAGGCCTGTGTCAGAGTAGCATGTGTTGAAGGTCTGGAAACTTTGACAGAGTTTATTCTCTGTTGCAATTGTAGCCAGTCTGCTGGATTGATTCTGCACATAAGTAAACACCCTCAGTGATTCAAATGCTCACCTTTCCTTTGACAGCTCAAATGCCTCCCCCTGAGTAGTTATAGAGTCAGAAGAGCAAACAAGGTAGCGAGCACAACAGGATGCCATGTGAGAGCTCCACTTGGGGGGCACTTCCCAGGCTCCACCCCACAGGGATGGGGTACAGCCTGCTGAAGGCTTTTACATTTCACTGAACTTCTCTCCTTTCCCACTGCACTGGGGAGGTGGTACTTGCTACCACTCCAAAAGGGTATCACAAGGAAAGTGGGGGATACATGGATTAGGTGGCCTGGAATTAGAATGCACTACACTACAGGTATGCCCTGCCAGAGGGAGTCTCAATACAGAGATAGGAGAGGTTTTAAACAGGTCCTCACCACACTGCAGTTATAAGATGTGCCTGTGTCACAGGGATATATATTACCCTGCCCTGCTTAAATACTAGCACCACTAAAGGAACATTTTGTCTTTGCATCACTGGACAAGTTTAGGGAAGGGATACTTGGGAATGTGAGCACCTTGCTGGGAATTACCTTACTCAGTCCTACTCCATATCTGCTGAGGATCTGCACTGCAGCAATCCTCTTCAAGAAAGCTGCATATAGCTCTTTTCAGAGAGTGCTAGCAGGACCTCTTTGGCACACCCCATCAGCCCTGGTCAGCATTTCTATCCTGCCTACTGAATTCACAGACAAGCTCCATTTCATGGGAACATTTCAGAATTCAATATTCTACACAACAGCTTCCCACTCAAGGAGATCATAATGTTAAATTACTACAGCTGACTCAATGCCATGCTCCCAAGTCTCTTACCTTACCGCCTCCAAAGGTGCGGTCATAGCGCCCTATGATCGAGTTAGCTAGAAGGAGGGGAATATTGTCTGGATTGGACCATCCTGGCCCCTCCACTGCAATAGCGACATGAGCCAAGGGTAGAGCATCATCTCTGACACGGATCTGAAAAACATTAAGAGGCATGGCAAGAGCAGAGTGAGCATTGTGGCCTTCTCTCCAGAGTCTTGTGCAAAGCATGTGTTGATAAATTAAGGGACTTTGTGCTCTCATGGGAAAAATCAGGTAGCCTTTCACCTTTAAGTTCTTATATATAATGTGCCCATCATGTCACCAGATGCATCTGGTTTCTGGACACCATTAGGTCACAGATGAAAGTTGCAAGTGGATTTTGGTCACATCTACAACCAAAACATTTTCACAAGACTGGCAGAGCTGTGTAGAGTCTAAAGAATAGAACAGCTGGGCCTACTGTAGGTCAGGATTAAGATGCCATCTACTGATATAAAGAAACTAACATACAAGTTTATATAGAGATTTCGTCCCCTAAGTGACCAGGGGCTAATGTCACAAAGGTATGCTTTGAACTCAAAACAATCAACTGTTGCCAAGAAGAATTTACCTCACTCCCAGTGAAACGGCAGGGTGGGGGGATGGGCACTGCATCCTCCTTGTATTTAATGGGAACTGCACTGAAGTGCTGCCTGGCAAGGTCTACCAGTTCTTTGTGGGAAACACCTGGGAAGGGGAACAGAAGGAACAAGGAATCAGTACAGCTGCTTGAGCCTCTGAAATGCAAGGAAGAAAAATAAATGAATATTATGTACTATATGACAGACAAGAGCCGTAGATGAGAGCGCACGCTTTGGAGTCTAACCATCAGTTTTAAAATATCAAGACTTCCTAGAGCATTGTTTCTCAAATGTGGCCACCACGGTTGCCTTTTCTTGTGGCCAGTCTTGGTGGTAGTGATGGAGGGCAGGGGAAGCAAAGTAGCGGCCCCTTCCCTGGGCTTCCAGCAGCAGCTGGGCCCTGCCCCACTCTGAAGTCAAACACCAGAAGAACAGGCAGCTGGTGTGAGTTCCCCACATTCCTGGGGGTATTGGGGCTCAGGCTTCCAGCTTCAGCCCTGAGGTGGCGGGTTCTGGTCGTGGGCTTTAGCCATGTGGCAGTGGCCTCCATTCCTAGGCTCACCACTCCCTCTATTGCCCGGGTCCTCACTGCCTCCTCCAGCCCTGGACTTTGGCTGCATGGCAGCGGTCTCCATCCCCCAGGCTCTGACTCAATGGCTCCAGAAACTGGCCCCAGCTAGGTGATGTGTGCCAGCCACTGGTTCACCATCCCCTGACCATCACTCTTGGGCCCTGCTGCCTCCTCCATCCACAGGCTCCAACAGCAAGCTCATCCCATCCCCACCATTCCTGGCCCTTGTTGCATCTTCCAGCCCTGGACTTCAGCTGCACAGTGGCAGTCTCCGGTCCCGAGCCTTCGGATGCCAGCCTGGCTCCAGCCCCCAGTCTCCCCTATCCCTTCTGGCCCCTGCTGCCTCCTTACCTAGCTTCCCATTGAGGGCTTAATTTATCCCCTAGCTTGCTGGGGTTGAGTAAATCTGCCATGAAAAGTGTTATTTGTATGTTAGTTAATATCACTTTTCACTGTCTGCCACCCAGCTAATAAATCTTAAAAAAGACAAGAACATGCAAAGCACCTTGTTTTTGTTTCTATTCTGTTTAGGTCCAATAAAGGAGAGAGACAACTGCACATTATTTTTATTATTGAGTTTGAAAAAACCCTACAAAAATTACAATGCTTTGGATATGCATACATACACACACACACACACACACACACACATATACACATACATACATATGCATATTTATTTGTTTTTCCTAAGTTAATTAGAAATTTTAGGAAAAATCATTAGAGCAGCCACCAACAAGAGGTGGTGGCTGCACTCTTAGGCCACCAAAAATTGTCGAGAGAACCCCTCTCCTAAAGTCCCAGAAAACTAGCACTTACCTCCAGCAGCTGCCAGGACCATGCGAGGGGCCTTGTAGTGAGTGTCAATGTAGGTAGCTAGATCCGCACGAGTCAGACGCCTAAAGAGCATATGCACCATTTTAATATCCCAACAATCAGGGTATGGAAGAGAGAGGTTGGGCTGGGTGGTCAGGGAAGGCAGGTACTCAATACAACGGAAGTGACAATGTATTCAATACTCCCTTGGTTATGATAATAACATCTCCCGGGATTCTGTCATATAGCCCTCCCCTGTGCTGTACTCTGGAGATCGCAATGCTTAGGGAATTGGGACTAGGATACTAAACTTTTCACTTCTAGGTCTCCAGTTCAAATCCAGCCTACATCAGCTGTGACCAGAAGTCATTACTTTCAGATGGCAGTTTAGTAGCCTATGTGAAGTGAGGTGATCTCTACTCACTAATGAGTAAGCGCCCATGGTCAAGGCCATCACCATAATGGCACTGCTGGCAGGTGATCTCAGTGGCACCACAGACTAAGCATAGGAGAGGGCTACGCTTTTGGCCTAAACAGTCAATCCTCGCTAGTGAGGGCTGAGGCACAATGATGAGGAATACGCGAGAGAAGCTTGTGTAGCACTGCTCATACTAGCCCTATCCTAGGGCAACAGGACTTCAAACTCCAAAACTGATACACAGCAACCCTCACCAGCAGTGGGAAGCACAGAGTCAAGACAAAAATGGTAAGTCTCTGGTGAGCAGATCAGCCACCTGTATAGCATCACCTGCTGCATGCAAATGGGTGTAAATACTTTTGTTGCTGATGTGTTTTACTAGCAAAGACCTATCCACCCTCACTGCATACAGCTGCACGTAGTTGAGATTATGCAGCTCCCCTTTTATCAAGTTCAGTGATCCATAACAGGAACTGTGTGCTCCCAGGAATTGTGTGTTAGCGGAAGGGGTCTGTCCTTGGGCGTACATCATACTGTAGACCTAAAAGAGTGGATTTGCTGCTCACTTGATGTTCTCAGTGGTTCCCTCGACAGTGCGGCTCAGGTCAGTGCCTTGGAAAGCAGTAGCATGAAGATAGTCAAAGACGACATCTGTCAAGTTGCTGTCAATTTCCTGCAGCTCCTGAAGGATGGTGCTCCGTTCCTTCTCAATCTGAGAATCGTCTAGGCTGCAGTTCTGCACAATGTCAGCAAGAATCTCGACAGCTACAACACACACACACACTTTCAGTAACTCCTTTACCTGGCCAGTACAGAATGCAGCAGGAAACTGAAGACAGGTCATAATCTGGAGGAGGAATGGGTATGGACTGAAATAAACACTCTACAAAGAGTCAGGAAAAAGGGGGAATGTAGGAGACCATAATGGAATAAGGTATGTGGGGCAAAATGGGCTAACATTCTAGCTGTTCACCTAGGGTCAGTCTCCATCGGGTCACAAAACAGATAAAATGGAATGGTTTCAATAGGTAGAAGTCTCAACATTAAAAACCAATTCTCAGCTTGGCATAACATTTGGCTTTTGAAAGGGATTGTAAGACTGGCACAGGAATTACAGAGCAGTTCAGGGGTTCCGTACACTGACAATGCAGTGTGGGTGCCCAAAACTGGAAGAGATGAGGGTGCAGCATGTCAGGAGTCAAATGTGTAGGACACTTGCAGAAAACTTGCTATGTCTACAGTTTGTCATAGCTAGTCCTGTAGGTCCCTGCTCTTGTGGCCAAACGCTACTTCCCAAAAGACAGATGACTGGCATCGTGGAGCTAGACTGAAAACAGAATCCACAGGAGCGCCACTGAGCATTTCTGACCTTTAATAACTGAGTTAACACTACCCACCTTCCCAACCTTATAAAATGGCAAAGGACTATCAAAGTCCCTCTCTCACCCAGCAACATAATTAAAAGCTATATACAGAACAATAGTATAGAGGCCACAAAGGCTTATTTTAGAAGAATATGAAGCTCAAGGCTTGAGCACCATTCCTTGACTATGTGCTTGTCAGTTAACAATTCAGGACCTGCAGATGCTCAGATTGGCTGGGTACTAAGTGAATCATGGCCTTGGAGTCTCTGCTTTATCCCACAGATACCTGATAACAAAAGACGTTAAAAATATTTTTTTAATATATATATATATAAATATATAAATTTCTCTGCCCTCAAGCTTTTGATCAGAGGCTTAACAGTTCAATGGTCACATTACCTTTGGGCAGGTCTTTGGACAGGGCTTTCATGAAGTAGGCAGTCTGTTCCCGGGAGGTGTAACTGTTGAGGTGAGCACCCATACTCTCCACTTCCTTTTCAAAAGTGGCACAAGGACGTTTCTTTGTGCCCTGAAAGAAACAAATATAACTAGAAATTAGGGTTCTTCCCTGACAACGAAAACTAAATTAATGACACAGATCTTCACACAACTCAGGGTGCCACTTTAGAAGCAGCTATGTTTCAATCCCATCAGATGCCAATAGATACTTACTAATGAAGACAAATGCAATTTTCAGAATGCCCTAAAATGCTTGTCACCATGAAGTGATGCTGATCTCCCAGTGAAAGCTACCATAGCATGGCTACTAGTCAGCAGGAAGGCCTGCTTGCACTACATAAGTGCTGCTCAGCAGGTGGCTGCATTATTAAAAGGCTAGAGATGCTCAGCCATAAGGAAAGTTCTGTTATTTACAGCACTGTTCATCTAATGTGGGCTAAATACTAATACAAGTTTTCTACAGTAAACAAGTAGTGCAGTAAACGAGTTACCCTAATATCAGCAGTAGGTCTCCATCCTGTCATATGTTAAAATTGTGAGCAATACTCCTTTGCCAAAAACTATGAGTAGCAAAGCAAGAGTGCTTCATTTTTAGTAACTGTCATATTTTTTATATATATCTATATCTATCTATCTATATATATACACACACACACATATACATATATACACACATACATACACACACTCAATTCTATATAAATAAAAATAAAATTACTGATGTTACGATTAAATAAATTGGGGGTTTTTTTATGAAAGCAGTAGGGTTTTGTTTTTTTGTTTTTTTTTTAAAGTGGGCTAAAATTTTAAAAGTGCATTGTTTAAAATATTTAACTGCATAGAAAAATTCTTCTGGAAGTTCACAACGACCCATCCACACCTTTCTTGTATGCAGCACTGCCATTGATTTTCATGAATCAGAGAGGTAGCCGTGTGCAGAAGCGGCAGAGTCCTGTGGCACCTTAAAGACTAACAAAAGTACTGGAGCATAAGCTTTTGTGGGCTAATACCCACTTTGTGGATACTTCCACTGCATGCATCCCACGAAAGCTTATGCTTCAATACTTTTGTTAGTCTTTAAGGTGCCACAAGACTTTTTATTAATTTTCATGCCACTGACTGGTCAATTCACTGTTTAAAGCCAGTTAATATCATCCCATGACTAGCACAGGAAACGCTAAAGAGAGTTACGCATGTAAATCCCCTGGGCAGTGGCAAGAGTAGAGTCCCCTGAACACTGACTATGGGAGTCAGTACAAAGATTCAGTGCACATTCACAGATAAAATGCCATTTTAACACAGAGGGCAGCTAGAACTTTTATTTTGCCTCATAGGTACCTAAACCAGTCCCTTATTTGTATTACAGTGAATCTAGAGATCTGGATCAGGATTGGGATCCTATTCTGCTAAGCAATATGACATACAAGGACACTTCCTGCCCTGAAGAGCTTAAGGTTATTTTCCTTCTAACTTAGACAAGGAGGTGTGTTCATGCTTTGGTGCCCACACATCCTAAACAGTGGCAAGTGGAAGTCATTCAATTTTCTAACATGTATTTGACCCATAGGAACCAGAACCACATATAAACTGAAGTCAGACAGAAAAGCTCAGAGAGCCCAGAGCGATAGTTCAATCATAAGTAGCTGCATAGGGTCAATTCACATGAAAAGTACCAGACCTAGAACATCATCTCACCTTGAATGCCAGATGTTCCACAAAGTATCCTGCTCCATTGTTCTTCTCATTTTCATAACGGCTACCTACCCCAATCCACACACCCACCTAACAGAAGAGAGATGAGCTGAATAAATACAATTAGGAAATCCAACTAGCAAAATATGCAATTCATTTTCCTGTCACTAAATGTAACACCTGGAGTTTAAGACAACCCTATGCCTAGTAGCAGGACATACACTACCACCAGCACTGAAGGGCTAATTTTTTATTTTTTTAAAAAAGAATCCAGGATTTTTTTTAATGCCATTTACCTTGCCACATAAGAGAATACTTCTCAGAATTTTATCAAAGATGTGTTAAGCAATGAATGGCTGTCATAGTTAAGTTCAAGTAAGTCTGAAAGCTATTTCCATACAAATGCAGGTGGGAGATCTGGGCAGAGCATAAATGGATTTTTGAGATATTTGTTGAGTCATCCCAAAGCAAGCTGTGCTTTTTATTTAAACTCTGGTTTTTCCAGAGCCACAGACAAGTAAACACAAATGGCTGAATCGCTGCTGCTAACCTTGGTTCCAGCAAGGGCTAGTCATCTTTGAAAGGCTAGTACATTACCTGAACTGAGATAACAGTGATCATGGGATGATTCCAAACCCATCTTAAACTTACTGTGCATGTAGGCTCGCCAGATTCCTCAGAAGCCACATGGAAGCCGTTATCCAGAGAGGTAACTTGCGTCTCTGGAATGTTCTGGAGTGCCTGGGCATAGGTAGCTGCACCTCGATTTCTCATCAAACTAAGCAAGGCTGGCTAAAGAGAAAGTCACCATCAAACAGCAACTCACACTATAATACAGAGCTACCAACATATAGATTGCCAAGAGTCACATGATGGTGCAGACCTAATAAGCTAGTCCAGCAGAACTCAGAATCACTCGCAAAAGCTTTCCCACAGTAGGTCCCTAACTACTAATGTATATATTTTAAATGATAAGATCTGCCAGATTCTGAGAACTCTGGATACATGGTGGGGGCGGGGGGGAGGGGGAGGGAGGAGGAATAGGAGGGGATCTTTACAGGTCAAAGGGAAAAGGATGAGAGCAATCAAGTGGGCTCAAGGCAAGCTCCAGAAGCAGGAATATGGAAGTGGTTCCATTGTTAGGAGTCCTTAACATAAATTGAGATCTTTTGCAGGGCTTTAATCTCATCCCAAAATCGTAATCTACACCATGTGTCTCTGGAGACGGATATCTGTACCTCTCTACTCTTCTTTCCTATGCTAAAATTTGGGACAGATAAGCAGTGAAAGCTTATGTTGTCCTTCAGGTTTGTATATCCCCATTTATCAAATATCTCACAAAGTATATATCTTGGTAGATCTGTACTAAGTGTACAATGTACACACATCCTCTCCATTTTCGGGATAACACAATGAAAATGATACACAGATCCTGGTTCTTTAGAGTGCCTGCTCATAATGTATGTATTTACAAAATATGTAGCAGATTAAAATCTATTGTCACTTCAGATTCAAAGCCCTTAGCAGTGCAAGTCCTACCTGCATTTGAGACCTGTTCTTTCCGCTTCAGTATAGAGCACCACCACTTATTAAGATTAAGATTCTGTCTGTTATTTTTAGTAAAAGTCAAGGACAGATCATGAGCAATAAACAAAAATTCACAGAAGATAACAGAGACAAAATGGGGCTGATGGCAGCAGGGAGGACTGAAGTGTGTATAGGAGAGATGAGATCCCGAGCACCCATGTGGGGGCGGGGGCGGGTCATCTCCATAGCACAGCTTAAGGCTCAGATCCACCTCTCTGCCCCCAGTTCTAACTGGCCATGTATTAGTAAAATAAACAAATTAAGAAAGACTATCCACAAGCAACAACAATCACGTAAATACCTGGGGAGGTGCATTAATCCCTGAAAAGCATACAAGTCTCTACTAGGGTTTTCCCTCAGGTGGATCTGCTGAACAGAGCTCACAGTGTGAAGGAGTGCTGAAGCCACAGAGGTTCAGTCTAAAGAGACAGCATAGCCTGCTCTGAAGGAAGAGCGAGACCTGTAGATGGTCTAGCACAGGAGTGGCCAACCTGAGCCTGAGAAGGACCCAGAATTTACCAATGTTTATCGCTAAAGAGCCACAATTATGTCACCCCTCCGCCCCACACTCACAGCACCTCCTATGCCGATCAGCACCTACCCCTCCCTTCCGATACCTCCTGATCTGGGGGAGCAGTGAGGGCACAGCAGGTTCAAGGGAGGGGGTGGAAAGGAGTGGAGTCAGGGCAGGGCCTATGTCAGAGCCAGAGGTTGAGCAGTGAGCACCCCCATCCCCAGCACATTGGAAAGCTAGTGCCTGTAGCTCCAGCTCTGGAGTTGGAGCCGATACAAGGAGCTGCATATTAACTTCTGAAGAGCTGCATGTGGCTCCGGAGCCAGAGGTTGGCCACCCATGGTCTAGCACACTGAAAAGGTTCCTCCTGGAGATTGCTCCAAAGCTGGGGGCATAGCAGCGCTCCTGTGGGGATTGTGACAGCTTGTTCTGTGCATTTAACAGTACTTTGCACTGTCTGCTACTGTGTTTGGCCTAGATAACTAGCTCTTGCCCATGTGGATTCTGCACTCGGCAAAAAGGAAAAATTCAGAATAGGAAAACAGCAAAACTAAAGTTTGGCAGAGGGACTCAGGGCAGGTGTAGCACCTGAAGCTACTTTTAACTCATTTTTAAATATTGATTGACATTATATTGATATTTTCATAACAATGTTCACATCTTTGCTGTGGTGGGCTCTAGGGTGTGGAACTTGCTCCCTGCTGAAATTCTCCTTTTTAAAATAATCATAATCTTCAGAATAAAGAGGAGATGATTTTTTTAAACTATGCCTGCTAAATATGTAGTACTATTTTCTTCTTTCACCCATTTTTCTCTCTAAACTATAATTTGTTAAGCTTTTAGGGGCTTGTCTTATAGTTTTAAAATTTATTTGAAATTGTTTTATTCAATAGAACCCCAAACTGGATGACAAGATTTCCTTGGAGTATGAACTTCAAACAGAAGGTGCAGTATTCTGCTCCCCCACGGTATCAGAAACTGCAGCCAGTTTTGACATACACAAAATTACTTTAGTCAGGAAACAGATGTCTATTTATAGATGCCAACTAGCTGTCTGGTTAAGACTTGTGTCTCAGCGAGAGACCTCTTACTACACAGGAGCAAAGCCTCCCAAATGTGTACAACATCCCAGCAAACATGAGAACTGGATGCACTTCAGCAAGCAGCTATACACCCTTTTAAACTTCTTCAATGCTAGCTAGATCCATAGGTGCAGGAAGCCCGGTGTCCAGAAGTGGTTTCCATCATATCCAGGATTTACAGTTTGGTTCAATGGCTTTCAGCACCTACACTGCACCAATTGTTCCAGTGTCCCTTGGCTGGATCCCCGCCAAGTGGGATGGGGGGAGGGCGCCCGCAGCGACAGGGGGCTAGTAGCACGTTTAGCCGCCTGTAGGTGCAGCGTTGACGCTCTGGCTAAAACTGATCCAACAGCAAGAGGCAACGGGGCCAGCCGCGCTCCTCAGCCATCTCCGAAGCGAAGCACGCAGGCCAGCTGGGTCCCGCCGCGGGTGTATCGGGGCTCTCGGCACTAGGCGAGGCAGGATCCGACCGGGCTATGTGGGGACAGTCTGGAGCAGCGCCCGAAGGAAGGGCCTGCTTGCCTCGGACCAGGCAGCGCGGCAACGCGCCCCCCTGACCCTGACAGCAGCGCCCCCTCAACTCCCCGGGCACGGCTCCTCCAGCCTGCCCCGCGCACCCTGGGGCGCGGCGGGGGAAGTCGCCACGAACCGGGCGCTGCAGAGGAACGGCCCTGCACCGCGTTCCCCTTCCCCATTCCAGGCCTGGGCCGCCACCGGTCCCCAGGGCCTCGCCGTCCCTGTGACCTTCCCGGCGGCCAAGGCGGCGGGGCCTGCCCCGGCCCCATCCGCGTCTCCTCCCCCAGGCCCGCGCGGGGCAGCGGCGAGCGGCCACTCACCGAGGAGCGGGACGCCCGCAGAAGGGTTCGGCCCGCGGCACAGCCAGCCCGACACACAGAGGAGGCCGCCATCTTGTCCCCTCACCGGTACTGAGGCCTGACTGACCCCGAGCGGAGCGAGAAAAACGCATGCGCAGGAAGACAAATCCATAAAAGCAGAGGAGCGCACGCGCAAGTAGGCAAATTTGGGGATACGCATGCGCATGCGCATGGAGAAACGTTCGCATGGGCGGAGACTGGGGCAGCTTGCTCAGGCAGAAAGGCGCATGCGCAGCAATGGGTCTAGGAAGGGTGAGACCGTGTTGCGCCCTCTATTGGTTGGAGGTCGATGTCGACGAGTCTGTTCTCAGCTAGTGCGGGGGCGGCGGGTCCTCCTTACACAGGCAAAGGAGGGCGCAGGGGGATCGCACTGGGCAGGCGGCCAAGCCCCTCGGGGCACCAGCACGCTGCAGCCCATGAGCCCCTGCCCGGGTTGGAAGAGCCCCACCCTTCCAAGGGGGGTGGATACCTGTAGCCCGGGGCAGATAAACCGTCACCTCTGCTCATACAGCCCCATAGGGGCTGTGTGGAGGCAAGGCTAGTCTCCTGCTAAGCCTTGGGCTCCCCAGCCTAGGCTTCCAGCAGGCCCCTGCCAATGACAGGCCATAGGAGGGAAGCACCTACTGCTTCTTGCTGGCCTTGCTCTGCGTGGCGCAGTCTGCAGGCAGGAAACTCATCAACTCGAAGCCAGGGCCGGATTAACCTTTTGTGGGCCTGGTGTCAAACATATTTGTGGGCTCCTATAGGGGTTAGGGGTGCGTGGTGTGAGGGCATAGGGGCATAGTCCCATAGTGAGGTGCCAGTCAGGAACAATAATAGGGCCCAGCCCAGGGTGGAGGCACTCCACCCAGCTCAGCACAAGGGCAGTGTTTACAAACCAGCAGTTGCCAGATGCACACTAGCCTGCCTGGCCTTTTTCTTTGCCACACACCTGTCCCCCGCCCAGTGCCCCCTAACCCCTTATGCCCACCGCCCCCTGAAACCTCCCCAGACTCTCAACTGCACAGCACCCCATAGAGATCCCCTACTGCCCAAGTGACAAAGAGTCCTGTGGCACCTTAAACACTAACTAAAGTATTAGAGCATAAGCTTTCGTGGGCTAATACCCACTTCGTCAGATGCAATTACTGCTCAGTGCCCCAACACGCACAAACTGTCATTGTCCAGTGCTCTCTCCCCCAGACCTCCCAAGACCTACTCCCCTGCACCCTTCCCCACCAGCTGCATCAGTGGCCTTGCTGGGAGATGATTGTATCCACTGAACTGAGCCAACAGCGCAGCTGGGGCGAGTCAAGGATCGCTGTGGCCCCTCAGGAGCGGCGTGATCAGTCAGGCCAGAGTGGCAGCATGTCTTGCCCAGGCTGGGCTCCCTCAGGGCCCAGTCCCAAGGCCCCTGTACTTCCTCCTTTCCCCCTACTGGCTGAGACCAGCTCAACCTCTGCACTGGTCCCAGGTTGCTCAGCCCCAAGAAGGCGGGCAGGGCCACATAGGTGGTAGGCAGCAGAAACTGTTCGGACCCGCGCTGTGGAGTGGGGCTGACCCCTAGGATGCGATCCCCAAGAGCCCACCCAGCCTCACTGCGCCTACTGGCCCTGTGGCCAGCAGTCCTGCTCAGCCCACATAGCGAAGCCTGGGTGGTGGGATAGGTGGTGAGTCCCCTACAGGCAAGCGGTACCTGCTGGCTGGGAGCCACTCACACAGCAAGGGCAGGGTGCTGGACTTCCTTGGGCAAGGGGCCAATCCCAGCTATGTGGATGGATTAGACAGGTCCTTTCTGAGTGTGTGCTTGGCCCCATTGTAAAGCTGGTTTTGCTCAGAGCTCAGCTGGTCCCTCTCCCCCACCTCCCATCTGTCAGCACTGAGTCAGGCCCCGAGGCATCACCTCCATCAGTTTATCTCCTGCTGACAAAAATATCTAACAAAATGCTCAACCGTGTATAAAGCTGCAGTAGAATGAGGCAAGTTTTCCAAAAAGTGTTGGAGTTCAGCAGGGTGCACGTCCAGCCCCAACAGTCTGGGTCAGGTTGAGCTGTTTTTTGAGCACATTAATTTTGTATTTAATCTGGTCACTCATGCCCTGTTGCTCTTTGTGCTTCTTAATGGCTGTTCCATAGCCGGAGTGGCCGTTATCCTTCTTAAAACAAAGTCAAACAACTGCAAAAAGTATTCAGAGAGACTGGCAGAATAAGGCCATGATTATAAATAAGGTAGGCCAAAAGGAAGTGCTATTTAAGAGTGGCTATAACGATGTAATCTGATGAAGTGGTCAGCACTGAGACGGATTTGAGGCTAGCCCTGAAAAATGTCACAATAAATGGCAAAAAGAGCTGCTGTGTGTAAAAACACAATTTATTGAGAATATTCATAGGTGGTTGGGCTTTAAGTCAGATTATGTTTCAAATTAAGTCTTAAAAGTGCAACATGAATCAGGCTAGATACCAGTTAATTATCAGAACCAATTCCTGCCTTCTGTCAACTCCTTTACACGTCTAAGAGTCTCTTCACTAACAAAACACATTTTTCAGGTCCTGCATTTACTAGATGCATTAAGCTGTAGAGTTCTTCAAAGAAAGTGGTGGAGCTTGGACACTTGAAAATATTCTGTAGGGATCAATCTTGTCCTGGTTAGCTAATGGACTGGATAATCTAATAGGTCTTTTCCTTTTCTGGCATCTATGATTTTTCTCAAGCCCCACAAAATGTACAGTATTGATGATAAATAGTAAGCAATACCTCTATGTCACTGAACGCACCCATTTTTACACCCTACACAACTGTAATAATCCTTGCACAAAATATGCCTTGTGAGGTATCATTTGAAAACTAATAACTCATTGATCAATAATGGTGAAAGGCACATAGCAATGTTATATGGAAAGTTATGAATATAAGCTGACATTATGACTGAAATGTGTTTACAAGTCTGGGGAGCAGGTAAAACAGTTTATGGAAGACAAAGGACAAACTGACACCTCTAGCCAGGGGTCATTAAAGTTGATTGGCAATCATTGGTCAAGTGGCCATTCTTTGGCAGTGAAGGGGGGCAGTAACAGACTTACACTTTAACCAAGACCATAGAACCTCTTTCACAGCTCCTCCCTCATAGTTGGAAGGAATTTCATCTAGGGGTAACCCTCAGGAAAATGCATTTCAAAGGTAACCAGCCTATAAAAGGGAGGGGAGAAAACACCCCAGATACTCCTTTCTCTCGCTTGCTTTTTCAGCTGAGAAGGCAAAGGAACCAGCCTTTGGACTCAGAGAGAGGCTCTACTTGAAAATTTAGTCAGTGCTGGTGCTAGGAACATTGACCTTGTACAGAGACAACAGACTGTCCACAAGAGGGCTGTATGGTGCTAAACACACGTTCTATGGGGAAAATCCGAGACTGGGAGTGTGTTGGAATCACCTTGCAAGTGGTAACCAATTCTAGTGGAAGCCAGTGTGTGGCTGGAGGTTGCTGGCAGGCTACAGCTATACACAGACACTCAGGCTGAGACCTGCATGCTGTTTGTGAGGGGCCCAGATTCTGAGTGACAGCAAAGCACTGTGAGGCATCCAAGGTTGGAGGGCAGGTGGTGACAGCCCCTTATTGGTCTGAATTGCACCCCAGAAAGTGACACTCTGACCTTAGTGTTCTCTCTAATAAAATCTGTGCACATTCACAGCTTGCCCCATGTGGCAAGGTCAGATTTTGCTCTTGGTTATTTTACCCACAAAGCTGGAAATGGGATGCAGGGAGGGGACAAAATCTTAAATAGCCTCCAGTCTGTGGGCAAGTTCAGTATTGCTCTTTGCATAGTCAATAGACCTGTCTGTCTGTTTCTATTGAAGAGCATCATCTAATTAAACAGTCAAGTGGAAAACTCTCAAGTGCAGTTTCTTTCCAGTGGTATTTCATCAGAACAGCCATACTGGGTTAGATTAAAGGTCCATTAACCCAGTATCCTGTCTTCTGCCAGTGGCCAATACTAAGTGCCCCAGGAGGAATGAACAGAACAGGCAACCATCAAGTGATCCATCCCCTGTCACTCATTTCCAGATTCTGGCAGACAGAGACTAGGGACACCATCACTCAAGGGAAAGAGCTGCACATGCACACAGACACAATCAGAGATGGTTCCTGGGTCTGAGGGGATTCCCAGGGGCAGAAGATCTAGTATGTGAATTGGATTCATAAGCTCATGACATCCCAGATCTCCCGTGGCTAGAGAAGATTCCCAGCTGAGGAGATTTCATGTTTGAGATAGGTTCTCGCTTTGTCCAGTAGCTAAAGTGGGGTCCCCAGGGCAGATGATCTCAGGTCTCCAGTGCCCAAAGCAGATGCTCAGCAGTAGATCTTGTGTCTGCTGGATTCCTAGTGGTAGGGAATCCCATGTCACCTGCCCTTGTAAAAAAATCAGCCAGCTCAAAGAGTCCTCTGGAAACATGCCTTGGTAACTCCCTCTCACGTGTTCAGCTGAGGGGGACAGTAGATGCTGTTTCTGGTGGCTACAGTTTAGTGCTGGAATAAGTCTAAAAAGTCAAATAATAATAATAATAATTATTATTAATAAGAGATTGGTTTAGTTTCCCTAACTCACTGGAATAACTCTACATTCCTGTGGCTTCCCCCTTCCCCTCCAGGCTCTGCATTATGATGAGAGTGGGGTGCAGCTCACTAATATTGTTCTGTTCATCAGCCAGCAGGAGGGGACCAAGAGCAATATGATGTGCTTCCAGCTCTGACTGACCTGAAGAATGGGTCTCTCTCCTGCAGGAGCTGCATTTCCTCCCTCTGCAGGTCTCCCAGCCCCTGCTGACTCAAGGGTTTCAGGGTATGCACTTGTTTTCCTTGCATGGCTGCATGTGCAGTAGGCCAGAAGGCCACCTGAATGGGCTAGTGTTAATGAAGGAGTCTGCTGAGAAGTCTGCATAACTGCAGGTCTGCAGAAGGACAGCAGATATGGTGGAGGAGGAAGAAAGAGCATATTGGCAAGGCAAGGGAGGGTAGGGGAGATACACACACTGGCATGGCTGGTGGAGGGAAGCACACCCGCCAGTAACTGGCAACAAAAGCTGCTTTCACATCTGTAAACTTGGTGGACTGCTAGAGAGACTGTTTTTCCCTAAGTGAAGCAGACAGACTGTGCTTACTGTGACCAGCTGTGGCGTGCTCTGTTCCTGCCCCCTGGTGACATAGGTGATGGCATCACGCACAGAGGCAAAGAGGTGGTGCTTGGTGATGGTTTGGCTGAAGAAGTTGCCTTTTTCCAGCTGGTCAATGACAGACGCTGAGGGAGAAAGAAGGTGACACGATAACACCAGGATACCCGGCAGTGAAAGCATAAGGACTGGCTGACGTACCCAGCCTTGACCGCCACCCATGAGGCCTGGCCAACGTGCCCAGCGTTGACCACCACCCACCCGCCCACCCCACACTCAGAGCCACCTCTCTTTCTCTTCGCGGTTTGCCTTGGGGATTCTTTGCTTTGGGAAGTGCTGCCAAAATCATCCGAGCTGGAATTCAGGGAAACAAGAACGTTCCTCGGGGTGTGGTCTCTGTTCTGGGGTATAAACCAACTCTGGCATTGCATTGCACCTCGGGAATTATGCCTACTTGGAGGGGCTTTGGCCAATCTCCTGAATGGGGCTTGGGACAGATTCCCCATGAACACATCCTGGCTCAAATTCAGCTATGGCAGAAGCTGATGTGACTCGTGTTGACCTCAGAGGACTTTACACCAGGGCTGAATTTAGTCCCTAATGTGGGATCTGAACTACTAATCACTCTGAGTTTGAAACCAGTTCTGTGAGCAGTTTCCATCTGGATAACATATGAGGCTGGTACGGTGCAGAGCGGAGAGTAGGAGACAAGGGAAGATGAAACCAGAAGCAAGAACCTGAATCTGCCCCAAGAGAGGGCAGATGGGGATTTCAGTGCGACAAGATACATCCTCCTGAAGGGAGGACTTGCTATCAAATGGAGGGTTTATAGCTTTGCTGTGCCCGAGCTTTGAGGCCTCCTTACCATGGCAGCCAACAAGAAACACATCCACTTCTATCTCCCGGAAATCTCTGAATATCTGCAATGGACACAAACACAAAGAGATGAGTCGAGTCCCTTCACAGACTCATGTCCCTGGGGGCCATGCCCCGGGCCCAGCAGCAGTGGCACACACTGAATGGGATGGGGTAGGAGGTTACTAACCAGATGTCCCCTTGGCCCCCTTTCTACCTGCTGCTCTTTAATACCACAGACCTAGAACCAATCCCCTGTGGGCTAGCAGGCTGCATGGAAGACAAGTTAAGGATGTGAAACATTCTCTATATCTTGATGCCCAGTTGACAGCTGACAGGCCTGGGCAGACAAGGTGATGCAGAAGATGTTAAAATGCTGGCATGAGGGAGTGCGTGTGTATGTTGGAGAGAACAGCTCCTCTGTCACAGACAGCAATGGCTCAGAGGGAGGGGTGGTGGATGACGGGATCAGGGAGGAGATGGGGACAGGTTGGAGGCAGCGTCGGTGAAATTTCACCTTAGCTGGTTGCAGAAGAGCAGAGCTGAGGCACTCAAGTTCCCAGCACTGGGTGTCTGAAAGCTCCCACTTTGCAGAGCTCTGTAGGACAGCTCTGCCTGGGACATTTTCCCTGCCTTGCCCCTTACGTTCTTCAGGATCTTTACACAGACAGTGTCCACAAAGTTGACGGGGGTGAAGTCCAGTATGAGAGAGTGGAGGTCAGGCTTTTTGAGACCTAAAGACTCCAGGGTGGGTTCATTGGAGGCTTTTGGGGTGTTGCTGGCTTGGGGCCCCAACTCTATCATGCTTCCATTGGAGTCAACCACTGCAGGGCCAGATCCATTGCAGTCATTCCCCAGCTCCTGTGGGGAAGAAAACAGTCCCCCAATCACCCCATTAAATGATGACGGCATTCCTCAGGGAGCACCTCAGCCAATAGCAGACAAACGTCAAACTGACTGACTGCACCCTATCAGCACAGGTGGCAACGAGAAAGAGGTTTGGAAAATATCTATTTCCACTGGTGAAAAACAAGGCTTTGAAATGGGACATTACACAGAAGCTCTGACCCCTACTGACACCTACCACCCCAGCACATGTCAGAGCAGAGTGGGAGATGGCCCACGCCCTAGATTAATGACGTATCTTATCCCCCCAGGTGTCTGGGGAGGAGGAAGGGCTGGGAGGATTTTGTTGTCTGCTAATGGAAAGTTTGTGTCAATTGTAGAGAAAACCCCCACTGTGGTTGAGATTTTACCATGACATTCAACTATGTCAGGCACTGTGGGTGTGAGGGGAGTGAGGACTGGGGTTTTTAAAGATCACCATAGATAAATACCTGTGTCTTGGTCTCCATGTCAATATCTACAAAGCCGAGGTCATCGCTGCTGGGGTCAGATGCTTCTGAGAGCTTGGGGTTAGTTTTCTGTTACCAAAGCCAGATGGGGACAGAGAACATTAAAGAGGGGTTGGTGTAGCCACACAGCCCACATCACCCCACAGCAGGCTGGTCAACCACAGCATGGAGGTTTGGGACAATAAAGGTCACAGCATAAAAGCAGAGCCTGTGAACCACCTAGTCTAGTCTCGGACCATGGCCAGGTCAACGGAAGGGGCAAAGCTGCCAGAGTGGACAATTCTGGAATAACTTGCCCATGGGGGAGGTATCTTCCCTAGCCCAGTACACAGTGGTTGGCTTTATCCATCCTAAGATTTCGTTTGCTCTTAGGACTGCCCTTGTGCCAGGAGAGGGGGTTTTCTCGGAGCTGTCTGCCATGGCAGCTAGCTGCCTACACCCACCCACTGTTCTCTCCCTGTACGAATATTACCATTAGCAAATATATTCTACACCAGGCCTAGAGTGGAAGCTTCTGGGGCACCCCACTGCTAATATCTGCAACATGAAAAACTGACCATTTATTCAGGAGAAGTGGTGGATAGAGGACTGGATCTGACTTCTATTCCTGGTTCTGCTACTGGCCTGCTGGGTGACCTGATGCATGTCACAGCTACGTACTTTAGCTTCCCCATGCATAAAATGGGAGTAAATATCTGACCTCTTCTGTGAAGTGCTTTGAGATCTTCAGCCAGTTTTGATCCATGACAGAACTGTAACTCACTCTATGACAGCTTAGGGTCCCTAACAGCCTTTGAAATTCCAAATAACTTTTGCTAACTGAGTCTCCTTTATTTCCTCTTTACTTGACACGCGCAAAGGATTCTAGTAAAGGACTCTAGAGAGGCATGGTTTTCTCTGCAGATGGGATGCTGGTCTGCACATGTCCATGTAGTGGGCATATAAATCGCTCTTTAATTATTTGTCCTGGCACTGAGGATAGGTTCATTAGTTTGGAATTCCCCAGATCACACCTCGAACTCGTTTCTAATATCCAACCAAACCAAACCAAACTAAAAGTCCTTAGTTATTAATACCCCGCAGCCCCCTCCCCAGATCCGAACACAACTCCAATGTCAGGTGGTTCCCTAGGATTTCTGGTGGCTCCAATCACAGTACAAACGGTCGTCAGGCTCAGGAACATTCCCCAAAGGCCAAGACCTACCCTTGGGTTCCCCCGTAGGGAAAGACGGACCCACACTGAAAATGGCTCATCTTTCATGCTGAAGAGTAGGGAGAGCCAGCTATGTCAAGAGAGAGGGATTAGGAAAAGAGAGGGAGAAGTGGGGACAGGGAGGGATGGAAAGTTCAGAAGAGGAAGGAGGGGACCAAGAGAGATGGGAAAGGAGAGAGAATGAGGCTATGGATGAAGAGAAGGAGAAAGACAGGCTGGAGGGAATCCCAGAAGGAAGCATTTGCCAGAGATGAACCTTTTCCTTCTTTGCCTTTTCCTTCTTGTCCTTCTCCTGCTGCTTCTTCTGTTTTTTGAGGGCTTTCTTCTTCTTCCCAATGAGGTAATCAACATTAACGCCACTCTGCAAAAGATACAGCTCCCTGGGATATAGAAGCCATTGACCTGCTCTCTCCCAATCCACTTCCCAGTGCATGGTGCAGAGTCCCCACAGCTGTTCCTGCACAGAATGGAGCTCTCTCCCTCCACATCCTTTCTTGGTTTCTGGGAACAGGAGAGCTTGGAGCACTGGTTAACTGCAGGAGCAGAGCCCAGGAGCAGGATAGGAAGGGTTGGCTTGCAATGGACTGGGACTCAGGAGAGTGGGGTTCAATTCCTGGCTCTGCTGCCACATGCTCTCTGGGTGACCTTGGGCCTATGTCTTGGTTCCACACCTACCTCAGAGGGGTGCTGTGAGGAGATCAGCGTTGGTGTGTGAGATGCTCCAACACTAGGAGGATAGAAGCCATATTAGCCCCTCATTAGATCCACTACATACCAGGGAAGGGCGAACCCATGCATTGTAGCATGAGACCACAGAGAATCAGGACTGTGGAGCTGTGCTGCTGTCCCAGCTAGACTGGAGAATGGCACCCCAGGCCTGAGATGACCTCCTGGCCAAAGTTCTGGAGACCAGGCTGTAGAGACGAGTCAGGCCTCGCCCCAGAGTGTGCTCCATGAGCCATCTCTGCCCCGTCTCACCTTCTCTTTCAGGGCCTCTGCATACAGCTCAGCGTTGGCAAAATACACTGTGGCAGAAGAGCGGAAAATCTTCACGCCTGGAATTTCCTCAGTCTGGAAACAAAGACACGGAGGAAGTTGTGGGAGGGACACTGCCTCAAAGGGGTGAGGGCTGTTTTGGTCCATTAGGGTGGGAGAGATCAGTAATTGGGAGAGCTAGAGACATCACAGAAAAGCAAAGCCACACCCCCCAGCATCTCTGGGCTCCCCTCCTCCTGAAGCCCCCCCCATCCAGTTCTCCTGCCACTCCACCTCAGGTACTTGAAACTGCCTCAGCATCTCTTAGAGCAGTGGTTCTCAGCCAGGGGTACACAGAGATCTTCCAGGGGTACATCAACTCATCTCGATGTTTGCCTAGTTTTACAACAGGCTACGTGAACCGCACGAGTGAAGTCAGTGCAAACTAAAATTTCATACACTGATTTGTTTATACTGCTCTATATACTACAGACTGAAAATGTAAGTAAAACATTTATATTCCAATTGATTTATTTTATAATTACATGATAAAAAGAAAGGAAGCCGTTTTCAGAAATAGTGTGCTGTGACATTCATTTTTAGGTCTGATTTTGTAAGCAAGTAGTTTCTAAGGGAGGTGAAACTTGGGGTACAGAAGACAAATCAGATTCCTGAAAGGGGTACAATATCTAGAAAGGTTGAGAACCCCTGCCTTAGAGCCCCCAAAGCCCCTACAGGGTCCCAACACTAGCTGAACTGGAGTGGGACTTGGCTTTCCAGGGGTTTGCAAAGTGCACAGTGCTCTGGAAAGGAGGGGCTCTACCTCCCCAGAGGAAAGACAAAGTGGCATCCAGTCCCTGAAGGTCAGTACTCACAGGCAGGGAATCCCCAGCTCCTTCTGGGAAAGACAATGCCTGACAAGGACTTTAACTCTTTAACTCCTGGATGTGCCTCATCTCAGCTCCCCTGGCTGCTCATGGCAGATTTGGCCCCAGTGTCCTGGTTTGCCTAATACATTAAGCATCAGCAAAGGAGCTGATCTGTCTTTCTTCATGGGTCCCCTCTGGCCACTCCCTCAACTGTCTCATCACCTGCTTGTACCTTGTTATACTCCACCACATCTCTGTAGATGTCTGTGTTGGAAACCTGCCCCAGGATGGAGTAGCGGGGCCTGAGGGGAGACAGAGAAGGAAAGCGAGTTTAGCAAAGGTACTGTCTATCCCCCACCAAGTGATGCTGTCCTTACACTCAAAGTATCATCCCTGTGACCTGGTGGTGACAGATCTGTGAGCCATGCTGTGAGAAGGCCATGTAGTGCTAAACCAGGCTAAAGCCTTGTGTGTGCCCATTAGCTGCCATTGGTTATGGCTTTTTTCATCCATGGGTGGTGAAGGTGGGCAGGGATACAGAATTAATAGCAGCTTTTCAGCAAATGGGCTTCTCAGACTATGCTGATGTCACCGGGGGCTCCTATGTGACCATTAGCACCCCCTTGTGGTGTGCATATGAGCATACAGACAGGGCAGGGTACTACTAGTCGCTCAGGAGCACTTACTGGAGTGCAGAGGGAGGTGCATGGTATATTGGGACTGCTACTCACAGTTGGGTCCGGAAGATGACTGTGAGCAAGGCAAACGCCACAGAGACCCCCAGCCCCATGTCTAGGTTCAGCAGAAGGGTGGCCACAAAGGTCACGAGCCAGATGAGCTGTAGCAGACAAAGGCAGGGTGAGTGCTGGGGAAGGGGAGCAGGTTTGCGGCAGACACTGGCTACTTAGGTGTGACGTTCACTAGTGCACTGGCCACCACTGCCAATGCTGATGCTGCCATGCAGTCCCAGGGAGAGCTGTATTGTGGGAGGGACCTTCCTTCAGAGAAGATAGGGACCTTCCTCCAGAGGAGATGTTAAAAAAGGCCCTGCCTGCCTGTCTCTAGTGCAGGGGTGGGCAAACTACAGCCTGTGGGCCACATTTGGCCCGCGGTATCGTCCTGCCCTGCCCCTGAGCTCTCAGCCAGGGAGGCTACCCCGAGCCCTTCCCCTACTGTTCCCCCTCCTCCACAGTCATGCCACTATGTGGGCAGCATTCTGGGAGTCAGCACAGCAGCGCATCTAGCTCCATCCGGGCTGCTGCTTTAAGTTGCATGGTAAGGGGGTGGGAAGCAGAGGGGTTGGATAAGGGGCAGGGAGTCCCGGGGGGCAGGGGTGTCCCAGGGGTCTGTCAGGGGTGTCGATAGGGGTTGGGGCAGTCAGGGGACAGGGAGCAGGTGGGGTTCGGTGGGGGTGGGGTCGCGGGGGTGGTGAGGGGACAAGGAGCTGGGGGGAGGGTTGGATGGGTCAGGGATTCTGAGGGGGGCAGTGAAGGGGTGGGAAGTGGGAGGGGATCAGATAGGCTGTTTGGGGAGGCACAGCCTTCCCTGCAATTTTGCAACTCCTATGTGGCCCCTTGAGCCAAAAAGTTTGCCCACTCCTGCTCTAGTGGGAATCCTGGGTGGAAGTTAGAGATCCCAGGACACCCTACGAAAAAGGCTATGCGGGGAGGGGGGGAACGCCAGTGTCCTGGCTGACATCCCCGTCTTGTTAACCTGCGCTCACTCTGATGTACAGAGAGGGATAAGCTCGTGCTGAGAGCAGATTGGCTATTGCATTTGCCTGCAGAATAGCCTGCAGAGCCTCTGTGCTGCTGGGATCCAGGTCCCCACTTTGAATCCCGCAGGGATCTGGTTCCCCCCTCTGAAGCCCCCAGGGATTCAGCAAGACGAGAGCAGAGACGGGCTTGAGCCATGGAGGTTAGATCTGGATCCAGACAGCCTGGGTTCCAGTTCAGGCCCATTGCAGAAACAGGCCTGCACTGTGAGGTCCAGAATCTGGTCCTTGTAGTTTGGGGTTCAGAGCCCTGATTCTGACAAATTTCTATGGCCCAAATTCTATTCAATTGGTTCAAGCCTGGTAAGAAGTGTCCTGGAGAACTGTTACCTCCCTTAGTAAGGGGCTTCCAGGAGCCAGACCAGGGCAGCACTGAGGACTGCTCTTTTCGTGCTCTGCAAAGGCAGAGTCCTATGGGGCTTGTGTCAGGGGAATGGCTTGTGTCTGTTGCGTTCCCTACCAGATCTACGCGATTGGACCTCCACAGTGTGCGGATGTCTATGAACTGCTTGAACATGCCCTTCAGGTTCACAATGACGATGGCAGCTAAGATGGCCTGGAAGAGAAATCCCCAAAGCTGTGAGGACTCAGGAGGCACCGCGGCGCCATCCCAGGACCTCACCGCCTGATAACTCCAAGGGCCAGTGTTCTCACAAGCACCTGCCTGGACAGAAGAGGGTAGCCCCTCCCCACTATTACTCTGTCCTCTCACATGGGACCTGACCTGAGGGGGCAGAGCAAACACTGAGTGAGGAAGCTCAGGCTTTGACCCCCAGTTCAGTGATTCGGCCAAAGTGAGGGAGGGACGGGAGGGAAATGCTGCCAAGGAAACAATGACCTGCCAGAGGAAGGTGAGACCT
The DNA here is from genome assembly GCA_007922305.1 of Dermatemys mawii. NCBI lineage: Eukaryota > Metazoa > Chordata > Testudines > Dermatemydidae > Dermatemys > Dermatemys mawii. The sequence goes on along the minus strand of ML677372.1, from coordinate 7,189,698 downwards.
GGGGCACTCCACAGTTGGATTTTTAAAGGCAGGAATGGAGTGGTGGTCATTAACAACCCCCCAGTAATTAAGGGAGCTGTGGTAATGCGAAGGGGACTCTAGCTTCATGCAGCCAGGTGCTAGCTGGACTCCTGCAGGAGTCAGGATTGTAGCAGTTCCCTCTGTGCCACTGCATCACACAACTGCATAGAAGGGCTATGGGTGCTTTTCTATCACCCTGTGATGCCTCAAATGCCGGATAGCGCTGGAGGAGGGACACTGTAATAGATGCACCAGTGATCTGATCCATGTGGCAGGGGAGGATAGTAGAGAGTACGCACAGACCAATGATCTGATCCATGTGGCAGGGGAGGATGGACCAACTATGGGAACCCACTTGTCCCTATATTTTCATAGGACTTGTGGCCCATTTTTGTCCTTCATGGGCTGATCTACAAGTGGTGCCAGTATCTGTAATGGGCCTGGAGACTCAGGGAAACTGTATAGACGGGTGAAGAGGCAGGAAGGGAGGTAGGGCTGGGACAACACATACTTTGGGCAGGTCTTGGAAGAGCTGCCCAATCTTCAAAATGGTCACTAAGATGACAAGTGAGGCGACAACCCCGGCCACCTGGAGAAGAGAGAGGAGAGAATGGTGAGAGAAGGGGCAGGCGTGCATGGACATTTCCAGCTCCCATGCAGAGACACCACCTGTATGTTGTGGGCATCAAGCTGGCCCTGGAGAGAGCGTGCAGGCGAGCTCACGTAGGAAGGCTGTCTGGCCAGTGATCCTGCTCATGTCCCCTTTAGGCCTTCTCTAATGCTCCCATCAGCTCTGTGAGTGCCAGAGCAAGTGACAGGCAGCACTTGCCCTGCGGGTGGGAGTAATTTATGAGAATTGCCCCACTGTCCCCAGCTCTCTGCTCCCTGTGGAGCATCAATGACCATTAACCCTTTAACTACTCATTTGGTCTGGTGGATGATCTGGCCCATGAATGATGGGTAATTACTGCCCATCCATTGCCCTCTCTCCCCATAGGTTAACAGCCTACCTGGCTTTCCACAGCGCCTTCCTGGGGTTTTCCCAGTCAGGCCAGAGATAAGGGAAGCTTCCTTGCATCATGCTGGAATCCTCCAGGATTCCTCAGGGTTGACATTACCGGGAATACCAGCCGCATGGGACTTACCTGACTGTTCCCTCCAGTGGTCTCCTGCACCAGGGTCCGAGACATGGAGCAGCTGATGCTGAAGCACTGGAAAAAGCCACCCACGAAATTACAAATCCCCAAGGCTATCAGCTCCTGCAAGGCAAAGCAGTGTAAGGAGTCAGGAACTGCATGGAGGCTCCAGCCCTTGCTAGGCAGAGCAGGCCCCCCTGGTGTCATCAGAGACTCCAAAGAGAGGGGCAGACACGGTCCAGACTCAGATCCCTGGGGAGTGTGGATGCTGATAGAAAAGGGAAGAGGGCTGGCGGGGAGAGCCCGGTGTGTAGTGGGGTTCTCACCTGGTTACTGTTCACCTTGTAGCCGTGCTTCAGGGCAAAGATCTTGCCCATGGAGATGCAGATGGCATAGCCCACCACGGCGATAGCAAAGGCATTGCCCACCACTTGCCCAAAGTAGCTGATGTTGGGAGCCATTGGTGGTTTCATGCTGCAGCCAAGAGAAGGAAACCCAGCTGGAAAGGGGCATTCCCTCAGGAATGACAGTCTGCTCCCCCTGGCACAGCCCCACCGCACCATCCCCAGCGTCACAGAGGCTGCGGCACAAAAGCGTGCCATTCTCTGCCCATAACGAAGTGCCTGCTAAAGAGTCCGGGCTGCCCCCTCACTCACCCACTGGGGATGTCGCCCACAACAGCAATCTCAAACTTGGTCTTCAGGCCGGCTCCATAGGAGATCCCCGTGGAGACAATGATCTGAAAAGAAGGGACAGTGTCAGGCCAAGAGTGTCCCCTCACTTGCAACCTCCACGAGCCTGATAGAGAACAGCAAGGTCTCCTCGGAGGGGGTCAATGAAAAGGGCCAGCCTAGCTGAAACCCCAGACTGGCGGGTAGAGCCCACCAGCAGCTAAGTGCCTCCCCGCAACCAAGGAAAGAGCCCCAGGGCCAAGAGTCAACAGAGAAAAAAGAAATAAACCAGGCCAGGCGAAGGGTTTAAGGAGAGGACGGGATGAGAACAGTGAGTGGAGAACCCCAGCCAGCTCATTGTCCCATGGAGTAGCCAAGGGCAGCTGCGTCTCCGTGACCCATTTCGCCCAGAGACAAGCAGGCCCACCGAGGTCTGATTGTGGGTTTGTGCTGGGGACGGGATGGCTATCCAATAGGAACTGAACTCATTAGGCACGGCCAGCAGGCACTGCTCGCCTGGGCCAGATTTAACCTGGAGATGGAAGGCGACAGGGCTGCTCTTCTGGGCTCTGAATGCAGTGGAGACCCCTGGGGCTGGTGGATTTACTGATGGAGACCTGGCTCTGGGTGCTGCCAGCTGCGCCTCTCCTGGCAGCTGATGTAAGAGGAGCCCATCAGCAGCCCCCTCTGTCTGGTCCCAGCACAGCCCCGGCTAGCGACAACTGCTCTCCTTGGACCAGTGGTTTTTCAAACTTCTGGTGTTGTGACCTCTTTCACACAGCAAGCCTGTGAGTGTGACCCACCCTCCCCCTTAAACACTGAAAGCGGAATGGGGGGATTCTTTAATTTAATGGAGGCTCAGCGCTGTCAGCCCCACAGAGCTGACAGCTCGCAACCCCCATGTTACCACCATGCAATCCCAAGAGGTCACAACCCCCAGTTTGAGAACCCAGGCCTTGGACCATCCCAGGGAAATCTCAGCCAAGACAGAGCCCCCTCCCTGGCTGGTCCCAGCACAGACCTGCTGGGAGAAGCATTCTAGGAAAACCAGGGCTCGCTTCTGGAACACCAATGATGAGACTAAGCCAAAACCTGGCCAGCTTCGGGCCATGCTGCCTAACCTACCCAAGTGCCAATACCTCCCGGCCACACCAGAGCAGACGAAACACCAGCACAAGGGAGGAAGGGGCAGCCACTAAACCACCACCTGCTCAGGCACCCGACAGAGAGCCGAGCCCCTGCTCTGTAGGGGTGAGAGCCTGCCCTGTGTAGAGAGCCCATAGAGCTGGTGCTCTGGATGCCGTGCAGTTCGTGACACACCGTGATGAGTTCTATGGGGATGGGCATGGGGAGCTTGGAGGCGAACTTGGCACTGAGCATCTTGACAGCGAGGATGGCGGCCATGGCGATCAGGCTAGTGACCAGGGTGCCCACGCTGGTCTGTGGCAGCTTGGTGCAGATCTCAATGAAGGCCTGAAGGGAGAGAAGGAAGGGAGACTATTACACCGAATCCGTTCAGGAGACAGGGCGCTGGTGCGGAGGGGCCACTCACTGGATACGTCCCGTGGAACCAGAGAGTGTCAGCGCGTGCCCACGTTCACATCTCGGCACTGGCTGTGCTATCCCCGGGGCAGGGTCCAGTCATCCCCTGTGTACATTTGGCAGCTTGCACAGAGTGGGCCTCTGGAGGCTGGGGTCACCAAGCACTAGTGTGATACAGTAAGTACTACTGATGCAGACTGCCTGGCCATATCCTAAGAAAAACCAGCCCGAGGAAGCCCAATCACCGTCTGACCCCAGTGAACGCTCAGGGAGCACTACTCACCTGGGCGTTCGAGGGGAATCTCAGCTGCTGGAGAGACCCCCGCCCCTCATATAGCCCCAGTGCAGGCCCCACATCAGCCCTGGTCTGGCCCCAGCACAGATCCCTGTTATCAAACACTGCTCCCCTTGGAAATCCCGGCCCCAGTCTGACCCCAGCAAATCCCATTAGCAAACGTTCCTCCTCTGGGAAAGTGGCAGGACTGGATTCTTCCTTGGTTAAGAATATTTACCAGAAAACATTAGTGGCGGCATCCAAAATCCTGTGGGGGGCAGATCCCCTGTGGGTGTATGTGGTCATAGCTCCACTGAAGCCCATAGACCCCACTGAAGCCCATGCAACTGTGGCCACTGATATCAGCTGAGGAGATGGTTATACAAAATATGAGGTGCTTGGTCCCTTTCCATGTGACTATGGTCTGTCATATGACACCTATGCACCAATCAGCTCCCAGCTGACACCAATTCACCAATCAGCTGGTTTACAGCTGACCAGTTGAGAGTAAATACAGAATTTTGTCCCTATCAGATGTTCCTTCATTTTATGGATGGAACAAGTTGACCATATCCTGATTTCCTGATTCAGGCAAATTCCCATGAAAGTCAACAAGAGTAAAACTGAGGGAGGGGCCCAGGGCTTGGCCCTTAAGAATGTCTGCGTTCGTCAGTCTATTTTGTTACTGTGGACCCCAGGGGTTCCCCAAACTGTGTGCAGCACCAGAGAACGTGTTTACACACACACCTCTTGTCTGAAAGTGTTCTCTAGCGGGAGATGTAGGATCAGCGCTGGAAGGGCTAAATCCCCCCCATCCCCAACCCACCACCTACCCTAGCTGGGCTTTACTTACAGTGAACATGGATAATGGCCCTGACGTCTCAGCCACATCCACCCCAAACACGTACTTCAGCTGGGAGACCAGCACCTGGATGGCAGCGGCTGTGGTGTAGCCCCGCACCAAGGGGTCAGACAGGTAGGTGACCACAAATCCAAACTGCAGCATCCCCAGGGCTATCTGGAAAGAGACCCAGCAGTAGAGGGCAGCCAACTTCCTCTTGTAGTGTTCTCACCCCGACGCCAGCCTCGTCTGGGGATGGTGGGGACGTAGCTAAACATAAGAGTCACCGTGGGCAGAGCTACAAAGCTTAGGGAACAGAACTACAAGGCTGCCACCTCTCTCAGTTTTCCTGTGGAACTAGAACACTTGTATTTCTTTCCCTACTAGCCCTGGGCTGGGATGCCCAGCGCCTCCTCCGCTTGCCCTGCAAACTCAGTGGGACAGAACCTAGAAGGGTCTATGCTGGGAGGGCCAGCTCAGGGGGCACCCATGCTGCATGACTGTGATTTGGGCTCAGGGCAGTCTAAGCAGCAGAGTGCACAGGGAGGGGAGGGAGGCCCAGTGAGATCTCTAGCACATGACCAGGTGCTACCCTTTGGAAAGAATGGGGGAGAACCCAGAAGTCTGCTGTGCTGGGCAGAACCTGGGACCCCTGGTTCCCAGGCTGGTGGGACTGAGAGCGGGGATCTCACGTCACACACTGTGCTGACTGGCCTAGCCACAAACAAAGCAGGGGTCAGCCTCAGGGAGGGACAAGCTCTGGGCTGGGGGGTTCATAAACATCACCCAGGGCCTGCAGTGAGCCCGATCTCTGGACAGGTGCCAGGATAGACCCTTCAGGAATCAGCTGCGTGGCATCTCCCCCTGGACCAGCTCGAGGTCTCCAAGGGTAAGCGCATCCTGTGCCCTTCCAGCAGAGCCCAGCCACTGAGAGACGTGATGTGAGCAGCAGGGTTGGTCTTGGTGCTGAGGGGTGGAGGAGGAACACCCCCTGCCCACACTGTTCACCTGCCTGGGGGAGGGGACATGGGGCAGCTGAGGCCCAGAGGAGGAAGACAGAGCAGGGAGCATGAGCTCAGCAGCACAGGGGAAGGAGCTGCCACAGCCCCCAGATTCAACAGGTGGTTCAGGCAGGTCAGGCCTGGCGGGGGGGGTTGGTCAGGATGGCCGTCTCAGCCTTGGACCTGTCAACGTCACAGTGTGCTGACCACCTCCACCCGTGGGGCACTGGCTCAGCCCACCCACCGGCATTTGGAAACAACCCAGCTAGGCTCCTGGCCCAGTCTCCTGCCCCACATGGAGCACCCTGCTCACCTGGAAGATCCCCACCAAGACAGTCATTGTAGCCACCAGTTCCACCCTGGCGCTGTCTCTCCTGGCCTCATTGAGGACTGTCTCATTTGTGCCATTGACCGGATCCATGAAGTTGCTGTTGGGCATCAGCGAGCTCGTCACGCTGCCGATCATGACGGAGATGACAGCGAAGGGGCCTGCGTGGAGGCACATGGCGAGGTCATGGGAGTCGCCGTTTCAAACCTGTGCCCTGGCAGATGATGCGTAGCCGAGACCTGCCCACCCTGTATCCTCTTGGGAGCGGGGTCATACCCAGGGTGCCTCCGGGTATCAGCAGTGGAGGGCTCCGTGCTGTAGCCAACACAGCTACCCAACTGCTCACTCAGGTGTATCTGGCTCCCGGGGTCCCTCTGAGCGTTCAACTAGGGATGTGCAAGGATTACCCACAGGGGGCACGTGGCTGCTGGCACTGCAACTGCCGAGCGCTTTTTGTGTAGGCTGAGAGGCCTGTGCACACACTCCTCCTGCCCTGTGCGTAGGGTGAACCTGGCCAGATCCCTGGCAGTGGTGAGTGCGTGGGCCCAAGTCTGAGCTGTGTGCATAGGCCAGGGGCAGGTTCCTGCTTTTCGTGCTGTATGCGCCTGGCTCTGACCACTTCTCTTTCCTTGGCGATGCAGGAATGCAAGGTCCTCACAGGCCCCTGACCTGGAAATCCCTAGTTCACCCATGAGCCCCCCATCCTGGGTACCCCAAGCTCACCCACAAGCCCCTGCCCTCCCTCACCCACAGACTCCCATCCTGGGCACCCTGGCTCACCCAAAGTGGCCAAGTGCCTGCTCACCCACTGAGATGTGCCTAGATGTTCCAAACAGGACGTACAGGAAGACAGGATAGAAGGATGAATAGAGGCCATTGACAGGAGGTACCCCTGCCAGGAGCGCATAGGCCAAACCTAGACACAGCAATGAAGGCAGGAGAGTTAATAGAGGCTCCCTCTAATCCCATACATGCCCTACCCGCTCTCCCCACCCTCCCCGTCCCATACACACACCACGCCAGCTCCCTGCCCTTCTCCACATACACTCTCACCAGACTCACCCCATGCTACACCCACGCACACTCGTAGCTCTCCGCCCACCCATACACATACACCCCTAAAAGTATACCCTTCCCCCACACCTACAGCATGACTACAGCCTTTGGCCCACAGACAAGAGGGATGGGAGATGCCTGGCTGCGCCCCAGAGCGATCGCCCCCAGAGGAATGTGTTTGCAGGCACCCCCATGACAGAGGTGGGGGCTGTGGTACTTACCCTGGGGGAGGTGCATGATTCCCACACTGAACCCCGAGACAATATCACCGAGGAGCCAGTCCCTGACGGGGTACCGGGGCAGCCAGCTCAGGATCGGCAGGAACCGGAACAGAAGGGACTTGGCCACAGCACATGAGCACCTGGAGCAGGTGGGGGAGCCACGACTGAAGAGAAAGCTCTAGGCTGCACTAGGGCCCCACAGGCGGGCTGGACCAAGGGGATCCGAGCCTTGGCAGTGTCCTCTCCTGCCCAGGCTGGGGTCTAGCCCCTCAGTAAATGCCCTGAGCACACTACATCAGCTAAAGTCCATCCCAAACACCCCCCTGCAGGACCTCTGAACTCCCCCCAATATCTCCCCTGAGGGGCCCCTTCAGTAGGGACCAGAGAACCAAACTGCGGCTTTAGAAGCACCTTGCCAAGTCCCCGTGCCGTGGTGGTAAAGGCCCATGCAAGACACTGGCCCAGGGCATCACTGGCCTTTCTGCCCCTTTGGCTGGGGGGCTGGCCACAGCGGGGGAGGCCTGGCACACAGACTCACCACCTCGCTGGCACTCGGCTGTGTCTGGAGTCAAGGAATAACAGCTCTGGCACACCAGAGGGCACGGGCCAGAGGGCGAGCATGGCAGGATGCCTCTCAGCCCCAGGGGCTGGTGCCTTTACACCCTTTTCCCTCGCTGCTGGGCAGTCTCAAACCCAGTGCTCTTTCCTGGGGACAAGAGACATTTTGGCCTGGAGTCCAGCAGGAGTCTGGCCAGGCAAAGAAAAAAACACCATGCCGAGGTCATAAAATCCCTACCAGCACCCCACAGGGCAGTAACACTGTCCCCCGGTGCCTCTCCCCCACTCTCCAATGACTGGGGAGGTGTGTGAAGCACCCCCTACCTGATGTCCCGGACCTTGCTGCAGAGAGAGGGCCGCAGAGCCCGGGTTCGTGGTGCGATCTCCTCTAGCTCTGCCTCGCTCAGAACCTCGCTGTCCACCGGGGATGCCCGAGGGCGGTGCCGCAGCTCGCTCTGCTCCATTGCCAACCCCACCTGCACGGCTGTGCGACCGTCAGGCTGAGAGGAGAAGGGGAGACGGGCCGAGGGTCAGCAATGCTACTGCCCCACAGGAAAGGCCTGTCCCTGCCCACGACCTGCTGCCACTGGCACAGCACCCAGGCCACTGGTGCCCCCCGGGGAGCTGTTTCCCCCACAAGCTGAGGAGTTGTGTCAGTCTCCACCGCTCCATCACCAGCTGAGGCCAGAGTCTAAATCTGCGGAACGATCCAGTGGGGTGGTGTGACCTGGCACACACCCACACTTAGACTCTGACCCCAGGAGCAAAGGACATGGGGGAAGGAGAGAGCCAGGGTTCAGTGAGGGTGCAGGGAGCTCCGCAGTGCTGGGGGCGGGGGGAGCACAGCATGGAGCCTGCTGTCTGGGGAGAATACCCGTAGGCAGACTTACTTTGGGGGCACTGGGGCAGGGTGCTCCAGAGCAGAACTACTCCCCTGAAGCAGCCCTATGCCACTAGCAGTGTAGATGGATCCAGGGCCCTGCCTCTTTGGGCTGCTGGTGCTGGGACTCCCCTGGATCTTACGATTCGGGGGTGTAGCGGCGCAGTGACTCACTACTGCAGCGCCTCCTGCTGGCTGTCTGGGAATTAGCTTTTTAACAGCTAGAGCACCCTCTGCAGGCCAGTGCCTCGCTCACTGTTGGCCCCCATGTCCCTCCTAGAGCCTGGTGCCCTTTTACTTGGGGTGCTACCCCCTGGCAATACCCCCACACACTCTCTGGGTCTCCCCTCCACACCCTCTAATCCCCACCTTGCCTCAGTCTAGGGCTACTACCAGTCAGCATCGAGCCCCCGCTCCCTGGGGCAGACTACAGCGTAAAAGCCAGTCGTCATAGGCAATGGGGGTTTGGACCTGCTGCCTTCGCCTCACCCCTGGACCGCGCCTCTGCAGCCCCAGTGCCAACTCGTAGGCCTTGCTATCAGGCCTGCAGTCTGGGGAAATCACCAGGCTGGAGCTCCCCAGCCCTGCTCAGTCACCTACACCCTGAGCCTTCAGGCAGCCAAGTCCTTCTCCCTCTAAGGCTTGAGGGAGAGTGTTTACAGTGCCTGGCCACAGCCCTCTTATAAGAGCCAGCTGGGCCCTAATGGAGCTGGTCACAGTAGTGGCTGCTATTCCAATCAGCCTTTCACAGATGTAGCCCTCTCCAGGGCTGCTTTTCACCCTGTTCCTCAGAAGTGGGGGCACAAGGCACCACGATTTGCTGGGGAGGTGGAGCTCCCTGTCTCTCTCCCACTCCTGTCCCTGCATCAGAATCTGGGCTCAAATCTCATCCCTGGAACACTGCAGCCCAGGCTCCGCGTCACTGCAAGGCTCCAGGCTGGAGTCGGTGCTTTTCCAAGCCCAGCCTGCCTCCTCAGTCCGATCCTGCAAGGAAGTTGCAGCCCGATGCTCATTACCTCACAGCTGGTTGCTTTGGAAATGATTTTCCTGTCTCGGGTCCTGGTGTCTGAGGAGGAGCAGCAGCTGGGCTGAGAGGAGTGTGAGGGGGCAGTCGTTGGGCAAATCCAGAAGGATTATGGGCTGCATCCTTTCTACAGAGTGGACCTTACGCTCATTGTCCTCTTTGCAGTCCCTGGCATAGGGGCAGGCCCAAGGGCTGGAGGGTGCATGGTCCGTGTGCTACGGATTCCAGCTATTCTGGACTAAGGGATGGTCTGTTGGGAATTGGTGCGTCCCGAGTGTGGGGTAACCAGACACCAAGTGTGAAAAATCGGGACTGGGGGTGGGGGGGTATAGGAGCCTATATAAGAAAAAGACCCCAAAATTGGGACTGTCCCTATAAAATCAGGACATCTGGTCACCCTACCCGAGTGCAGTCACTGTTTGTCCCTGAGTGGCCAGGAAGAGGCTTCCTGCAGCCAGCCCTGCTCCACAGGACAGTCCCATGGTCAGCCTGCATCAGCAGACTTTGCACTTTTCACATGAGGGGTTTTTGTTCTCAGCAAGAGTAACTGACTTTATAGGCAAAGCAGGCAGCCATTGGTGGGTTACCCGTCCCCCCCCACTCCTTCCCCTCAGACACACATGTACAGCTGTGTACCTATACCCTCCACCCCCATTCCTCAGACAATGTACAGATGTGTATCTACAGCCTCCACCCCCACTCCTTAGACACACACAGCTGTGTACCTCTACCCTCCTCTGCCCCCCAGATACACACATGAACAGCTGTTTACCTACACCCTCTGCCCCTGCCAGCCATACCCATGTACAGCTGTTATACCTCCACACCTGCCCCTCAGACACATACATGTACAGCTGGGAACCAATATCCACTGCTCCCCTTCCCTCAAATACATACACATACGGCTGTGATCCGATACCCTCCACCCTTGGCCCAAAGCCCCACACATGAACAGCTGCGTACTTATATCCACTGTCCCCACCCTCAACACATACATACAGCTGTGGACCGATAGCTACACTCCCCAGCCACTCATAGGTCCAGATGTGTACCTGTACCTCCATGCCTGCCTAGATATACAAGTGCACACATATGCATGCACGCACCCCCCCTTCCCCCAGTCAGAATTAGCAAGGATTTTAATAGCCAGGTCTGAATGAGTTCAGTGCTGGTGAAAGGGCCCTGGAGCCTCCATTTCTGCAGGCAAACCCTGGCTTCCCTGGAGGGGTCATGGGAGGGAGAGGCACATTCAGCCATTGGCATCTGTTGCCATTGCTAGGCCCTGGCTGGGGGTGTGGGGCGAGGGAGGTGCTATTGTTTGGGCAGCAGGCCCCGCTCCCAAGAATGACTGTTTGTCTCTTGGCCCTGGACTCAGCCCGCTGCTCCATTTCACACAGGCCAGACTGCGGCTAGGTGGGAGACGCCCAGGCAGAGGGCAGGGCTCTGGTATAGGGCTCAGGTACAGGGGGACACAGTGCCAGCCCCCAGAGGAATGAAGCAGAGCCCACTTGGCTGTGGGAGTGGCAAAGCCTGGGCAATCCGCTCTCCTTGCTCTGAGCCCCTCGTGAGACACCGCTCCCCCCCACAGCAGCAAACAAACTCAGCCCCAGGCGTGATCCCTGCTCAGGGTTTAGAGCTACAGCCACCAAGGAGAGCTTGGCCTGTGCAGCTCCCCAGGGGCCTCGCAGGGCTACAATAGCAGTGCAGCCATTCCTGCTCGGGCTGGTGCTTGGGCTCTGAAACCCAGCCGAGGGGGGGCAAAGAGGGGGAGATGGGGGGGCTCTGGGAGCCCAAGTGGGAACATGGATGCTATTTTCAGTGCAAGCTCAGGGTGACCACCCATCCTTTATTTAGGGGGCGTCCCTGCACAGCAAGCACAGCGCAGGTGGGTGGGACACAGCGCAACCCCAAATGGCTGGGCATGATGTACTTTGGCCGCCCGCAGGCAGCCCACCAGCACGCCCTCCGCTGGGGGCCTGGAGGAGGGCAGCATAGCTGGGTGGGACGTTCCCCACGGACCCCCTTCGCACAGCAGTCAGGCCCCTTGTTTTCACACCAGCATCCCAGCGAAGGCAGTCACAGCAGGGCACGGTGCGGATACTTCCCCACGGTGTCCTGGCTCCTCACAGCGACCAAGGAAGGGGGCTATTTCCCTCCCAGCCAGCCTCGCTCAGGGAGAGCCTCACCCATCCCTCCTGGGGGACTGGGCAGAGCCAGCTCTCTGTGCTCAGGGTCTGAGGGCACGTCTATACTGCGCACGCACCCCAGCAGCGAGTCTTAGAGGCCAGGTCTATGGACTGGGACTCGCATAGGGTGAGCCCCTTGGGGGACGGGGGGGATAGAAATCAAGGGAAACCACATGAGGGACAAGGGTTTATTTTAAGGGAGGTTTTAGGGAAACGCCATTTCCCTCAGCACGGTGCGTATTTTCCTCAAGTGGACATTCCAACTGCCCTCCAGTGCACTGGACACGTCTCACACGCTTCAGTTGAATGTGAAAATGCTAAAATAAATGTTAAAATAAAGGACGGGTGGTCACCCTAGCTCGCACCACGGTGCTAAAAATAGCAGTGTAGCCGTCCCCGCTCGGGCTCTGAGAGCCCTTCCTGGCCGGGTTTCAGAGCCCGGCGCCAGCCCAAGCAGGAATGGCTGCGCTGCTATTTTAGACAGAAGTGTCCAGCGGGCCAAACACCACTGCTGCCTGGTTGCTCTGGCAGAGGCCAGGGGCCGAGGTGGGACACGTCGCAACAGCCGCCTGCTGACAACTCCTCCACACACAAATCCACCGTCTGGAGCTAGGGCTCTTGTACCCCATGGGGATGGGGGCATAGCCCCCATGAGCACTAATGGGTGTCCTGCCCCCATGATTTGGGGCAGAACCCCCATGAGCATTAATGGGGTGTCCCGCCCCCCCTAATTTGGGGCATAGCCCTAGGGATGGGTAATGGAGTTGCTCCGTGCACATTCAGCCTAGATCCTTTGGGAACACAGTGAAACTGAGGCCAGGCTGAGCAGCTCCCGGTGCTATGGTGAGATGGCTGGAGCAATTCCCCTGCTGGGTGAGGTGCCCCTCTGTTCCCCCCCCCAGCGCCCCCCCCCGCTAGCTGCAGCTCTCCCCCTCACCGGGAGGAGACTCTCTCCCGCGATCGCTGGTGCTTACCTGGAGTGGGGTGTGAGCTGCCATGCCCGACAGCCCTCCAATGAAGTGTACACTCGCCTTCCCACTATTAATACTTGACTGTGATCTTTGAGACACCACTCCCCCCTCCCCCCTGCCTTCGCCTGCCAAGTGGGTGCCACAGCCTCATGTGTCAATAGGTTTAAAGGGGCAAAGCCTGACCGTGCAGTTGCCAGGCTGGGGGCCCCTGGGTGGGCAATCAGGCCTCAAGGAGGCTAGCGCAGAGGCCTGTGGGTCATCTACAGGGGGATGCCTCTTTGAAATCCCTTCCCGCGCTGCACACCCTCCCACGCTGCTGTCACGGCCCCCATGGCACAGTTGGGTGGAGATCTCAGGCCTACCAATGTGGCACCTCAATCAGCCACAGCGTGGCACTGCTGAGCACAGCCCTGTGCCTCCATGATAGGGTAGCCAGAGGTCTGGATATTAGGGGCTTTGCCTTATCTACACAACTGTACCCCCTCCCCCTCCCAAAAAAAGTGTTTTGATTTTTTTTCCACACTTGCTAGCTGGTCACCCTACCCCAGGCTGGCTGCGCGAGGCCTCAGGGTGAAATGTTCCCGCCGGCCTATTGTCTCTTCAGTCCTTGCCAGTTGCTGACCCTGGGGATGGCCCTATGCCCCTGCCAGAGACCTGGCTAAGAACCCTTCCCCTGGGCTGTGGGATGGGCACTATTCATCCACACTGGGAGACCAGAGGCTAGTAGCAGCCCCAGGAGCTGCCTGCAGGGAGCGCCCTCGGGGGCAACTTGTGTTTCCTACGCAGGTGCAAGTAGCCTTAGCTAGGGCTGTTCCCCAGTCAGAGCTAAGGGAAACTTGCTCCCAGTGGGTGGGGGCCTGAAGCAGCAGGTGCCTTGGGCGGTGTCGGAACATGCTGGGGCGTGTGTTGGAATCTAGGGTCTCTCACAAAGAGACCCCTGGCACCAGCCTTTCCCATCCCTCAGACAGTCAGATCCCAAACCATACAGGGCTTTGTAGGTCACCACCAACACCTCTAACCAGAGAGGGAGGCTGCTCCGCTCTGTACCAGCAACAGTTTGGCTTCAAACTGCCCCCGACCTTGCAGGCCTTGGTCCTGCTGCCAGCCAGCTCATCCCGCATGCCCCTGATTTTCCTCCTCCACTCTGCCATCACGTCCCCAAGCCGCTCTGCACCCTGGGTGTAGATCCTTCCTGAACCTGCAGCCATGCCCCTCCCCCTGCTCCTTCAAACCCTGTCCCAGGCCCACTCCTCAAAGGCAGCCCTGTCCCATTACCAAGGCCCCAATCCAGACTTTTCCTGGGCACTGCCCCTGAACACACCACCAAGAAGCACCTCTCAGGCTCTTTCACTGCCAGACCCCTTGATCTCCCAGCACTCCCTCATACAGGTCCTCGGTGCCACAGACGTCTCTGGCTCAGCAGGAGTAACCTTGGATGGTCCTATAACGCCCTTGCCTACAGCCTCGGTGTTCCCATAGGCCACTGATTTCCTAGGGCAATGCCTACTGGCAAAGGTGCGTGCTTACCAGAGTGTTCTTATAGGGACAGCTGTTCCCAGTGGCCTATTCTATGTGCACTCATTGAGTACATGCACTCAGAGCAAGGAGTTCCCTTATCTTGTTCCAAAGTTCCTTGTGAGGCTCCGAGTTCAACACAACCTTTCACATCTTCCAGCTCCCTGGGGTGGGAAGGGGTTGGGTAAGGTTTCAGTCTAGCATTGCTGAGTCATGGCTGGCCCTCCACCTGCGTGACTCACCCATCATTAGGAGAGTGTGTTTGGAGCTGGGCCACTCACAGACACAAGTCCCTAAACCGTCCCTGCCCCCAAGGGCATGCAGTCTATACAGGATGTAGCAAGTGAATGGACATGGGGCATTGACTGAAATGACCCCAGTGCTCATGGATGGGGCTCAGAGCTGCCTAGTCTCAGCAGGAACCATCATCAGATGAAACGACCTGTGGTTAGAAAACTCAGTGCAACCAGTTCCCATGGTGCAGACCCTTGTATGCTTATCCTGCTTTCTCCCTCTCACTATTTCTGCCAAAGACAGACAAACTTTTGTACAGCACCCAGCACAATGGGGCCCATTCTCTACATGGGCTTTGTGCAGTGCACTCATAATATGTACTGCTAGTCATACCAGCGTGTTTGTGAGTGCTCCCCCTGTATGAGGTACCCAGTCCCATGGGCGTCCCAGGGCAGTCGCAGCAAAGGGCCAGCAATGCTTTGCCAGGAAATTGGAACTGAAACATTTGTACACAACACCCAGTAGGAATTCTGCTGGGGAGCAGGGTGTAAAGCCCGGGTCCATCAGTGGCTGGTCCATGGGGTGGGGCTGATGGGGCAGTATGTTCCCCCATCCTGTGCTCTGCAGAGTCCACCCCTCTCTGTCCAGGGCCCACGATTCTCTCTCAAACACGCATGCCCCAAAAGCCAGGCAACTCCTTGTCTTCCAGAGGCCCCGTCAGCTGGTGCAGACTGTCTCAACCAACCAGGTGCTCACTGTTATAGACTTGCCTTCCACCAGCCTCTATGCCAGGTAGATGTGTCCTGGGCAGCTGGTCTCTGCAAGTCCCTTCCCCAGAAGGGTTCCACCTGGCTGTCGGGACATGCTGGGATGGCCCCTATGCCCTGTGGCTGCAGCTCCTCCCATTGAGCAGCACTGCTCATTCCTTCCCTTATCGGAGACTGTGTGTACCTGAGCTGTTCCAGCCCCCATAAAGCTATAAAAACACTGCTACAGGTAGCACCTCAGCGCTCTTTACAGTCTTTTTATTGCTCCTCCCTGTTTCACTTTCTTCATTCTGTCTCATATCCCCACTGCTACCCATGCCCTCATCACTATCCCCATCTCACCTCTGTCTCCTATCACTGAATGTCCAGCCAGCGGGGCTCCCTCCTTCCTCCCCACAAGTAGCATAAGGTTACACAGGGCTTAGATCCACTGGTAAGAGGAGTCTCCCTCAATGCTGTGCCCCCAACTCTTCCTCCTTGCCTTCACCCCCAGCTCTTCCTCCCTGCAGTCCTTCCACACCCTCTTGTGCAGGGCTCTTCCGCCCTGCCCCCTCTGCCTCATGGACACTGTGGTCTTCGCCTACCAGCTCCCTGGATGGTCACCTGGTTTCTCACGCCTCCGTCCCGGCTCCCGAGAAGGAAGAACATGCTCCTCACACCGCATCAGTCTTTGTCCCCTGCATCCCTATGAGTCACACTCAGCATCCAGGAGCAAGTGACCTGGACCGCCCCCACTCACAGCCTAAGATTGACCCGCAGTACAGAAGTCACCTGTTAATGCATCCCAGTGAGTGACAGTCCTGGAGGCAGCACAAGCCTCCCCTTGGGAGGAAGCTGCTCAGAGGGAGAAGTTTGCTGGTTCTTCACAGACCAGGTTTTCACTAACCTCACTTCTCAGTGTATTACTGACCCTAGTGCAAATGGTCCATTCAGGAGTAGGGTGGCCAACTTTTTTCTCTCACAAAACAGAACGCCCTTGCCCTACCCCTCATCCGAGGCCCCCATCTTCTGTTGTTCTCTCTCCCTTCCCTCACTCACTTGCTTATTTTCACGGGGGCTACGGGTTCTGGGGTAGGGCCAGGTATGAGGGGTTTGGGGTACAGGAGGGGGTTCCAGGCTGGAGCCGAGGGGTTTGCAGTATGGGGGGTGGTCTCCGGACTGAGGCAGAGGATTGGGGTGTGGGAGAAGGTATGGACTCTGGGCTGGGGATACAGCTTCCAGGATGGGGCCAGAAATGAGGAATTCAGGGTGTGTGAGGGGCTCCAGGCTGGGGCAGGGGTTTGGGATGTATGTGTGTGTGTTGGTGGGGGGGTGGTTAGGGGTTTGATATGGGGCCAGAGATAAGGGATTTGGGGTGGGACCAAGTGGTTTGGAGTGTGGGAAAGTGCTCTGGGCTGGGGCAGTGTTGGGAGTGGGGGCAGGGTGAGGGCTCTGTCTGGAGGTGCAGACTCTGGGGTGGGGCTGAGAATGAGGGGTTTGGGGTGCAGAAGGGTGCTCCAGGCTGAGACAAGGGGTTCAGAGAGCAGGAGAGAGGAGTGATGGCTCTGGCTGGGGGTGCAGACGCCGGGGGTAGGGGAGCTTGTTTCTGTCACCATCCGTTGACCCACAGAAAAAAAAAAAAAATCAAAACCCACCGGGGGAAGGGCCAGGCGGGGCGGGGCGGGGCAGGTGAACCCAGAGGCTCACAGCTCCCCCCCACTGCAGGACAACCAGGCCCTTTCCCACAGCCCTGCTTCCCCACCCCTGTCCTAGGTGTAGGAGCCAGAAGGGGTACAAACATATCAGCTGCTTCCCGGGAGCCACACAGTGCGGAGGCTAGCAGGGAGCCTGTCAGCCCTACTGAACGGCAATGCCAACCAGACTGTCAACAGTGTGGCCAGCAGTGCTGACCGGAACCGCCAGGATCCCTTTTCAACAGGGTGTGCTGGTCAAAAAACTAGATACCTGGTCACCCTATCCAGGAGTTCAGCAACACAGTTCATGTCTTACCTGCAGGGCATGCAGTCCTTAAGTGACCCCTGTCACTGAGTCAGCAAGCAAAGCATAGACCACACTCAGGCAGCATCCACCATCTCCTGCCCTGCCAGGACAACCCCCACCAGCCCTTCCAGCTGGGAGTTCATCCTCACCAGGGGAGCAACCAGCACTGCCCCTGTTCCATTAATCTCCCAGCTTTACCCCACCCCCTGGCCCTCAGCAGGCTGCTAACTCACCACCAAAACCCCTTCCTCCCCCTCTGTCACTCCCCTCTGGCTCAGCAGACCCTAGGCTGCCTTCAGCCCTCTCTAGTCCTGGCTCTCCAGCTTGGGGAGACCACAGCTAACCCCTCTACTTGTCACCTGCCTTCAGCCTTCCCCCAGGAACGACCTCACTAGCTGAACCTTCCTGATCCTTGATAGGCCCAGGTGCTGCCCTGCCATAGTTATTGGCCCAATTGGGGGCACCTGCTCTGGCACAGGGGCACTGGGCCTGGTTCTTTTAAAGGGGACAGGCACCGTCACCAGGCCTAACTAGGGGCTGCAAGGCTGGAGTGACACACAAGGAGGCCTTGGGGGGCGGGGGGAGCTCAGAACCTGGATCACTTAATGAAGAATTTTGGGATTACAACGATTAGAAATTGTTTAAATTGACCCCGTGGGCCTAATTCTCCTCCCACTACACAGATTGTACCCGGAGAACTCTGCTGGCTTTACTGGTTCCTCCTGATGCTGCGATGCAGCATGAAGAAAAGACTCAAACCCCCGCTAGCCAAACCTGGCCAAGGGAGCTCCATCCGGGAAAGGCTCTTTTTTCAGTGATAAAGGAGAGGCAGGTGTCTAAGCCAGTGGTGGTCTACGGTAACCTTTGTGCCTGATTTCATGGCTTTCTCCTGGCCGCACTCTTACTCCTGTCCCTTGGAGAACAGGAGCGTGTGGGAGCGACGGCAGGAGAGGGAGGGCCCGTCGGACAGGGCTCAGGCTTGTAAACACTTATCGATCTCCTGCTATCAGTGGGCTGTGGCTTAGCAACGGTGCTGCTCCCCTGGCACAGAGCTGACCTCTTGGTTCTTGAGAAGCTGCCGCTTTGAACCATCCGATATTCCCCACTCATCACTACAAAAGTGTTCGACTCCTGAGACTCCCTCGGACTGGCTGCTGCTGGAGTCGCTCACAGCAGGGCCCCCTCAGAGGAGCATTTTACACCCCCTGGCTCTGGGGGATGCACTGGCACAAAGTGCCAGGTGGGGGAATTGGCCCACAATCACACACCGAGTCTCCCTTACTGGTACGGGCGCCTGACTCCGGAGCAAACCCTCGCAGTGCCAGGAGACTCTGTGCTGCAGGCTGGGCTAAAGGGGCCTGGGCAGGGCTGCGTGGAGGGCCTAGGACTGGAGTAGCAGAGGGC
Organism: Dermatemys mawii; assembly: GCA_007922305.1. Taxonomy (NCBI): domain Eukaryota; kingdom Metazoa; phylum Chordata; order Testudines; family Dermatemydidae; genus Dermatemys; species Dermatemys mawii. The sequence goes on along the minus strand of ML677372.1, from coordinate 7,171,088 downwards.
TGTAGGTGAGGAGCCTGGGGCAGTGGCTGAGCTGGATGGGAGGTGGGGCTGAGGTGCAGTGAAGAGTTGCCCAGGCTGGCATGGCCTGGCCAGTGCTCTCAGCCCTCATTTTCACATGCACCAGAACAGCAAATGAGGAGCCCTAGAAAAGAGCAAACTGAAGGGAGGCTCCCTTGGGTCTCCGTGGCCACCTGCAAGGAGAGGCTATTCTCCAGCTACAGGCTGGTGGTGCTGGAATCACTTAGCTCCCACATGGCTGAGTGGGGCTAGTCATTACAAGGAGCCTGCACTTGCTGTAGGGATAAAATCATGTCGTCCCACATCTCTTGCACCCACCCGGCTCGAGTGCCCCGTGAAAAGGGGGAATTGGGAACATGTCCTGCCTGCAGGATCTCTGCTCAGCCCAGGACAGTTCTGCTGACTTGCGGTTTCCAGGTAGTGATTCACGGGTTGTGTGCCTTAGCACGAGGGAGCTGGGTGGGGGAGTTTTGGGGAGTGCCTGCCCTGCTCTGGCAATTGAATTCATCTCCCAAGGGGGCTGGGCTGCCTTCCAACTTTAGCTTGGGGTTGGAGTCTGTCCTCTGCTATGGCGCTGGGGTGTTTGGCTGTGGGATTTGGATGCTGGATTGTAGGTGTTTAGGGCCCTGGCACTGTAGGAGGCTGCAGTGTCATATTTCTAATTAACTGCTGGGCTCTTAGCTATTACTCCTAACATCTCCCACTCCTAGTGCCCCCCATTTTTCCCTTCTCACACACTAGTGCCTGCACATCCCCGTCTGTCTCATCCCCTCCCACTCACAGGCAGACTCAGAAGCTCTCTCACTCCCACCCACACTTTGTTTGCATGGTGCCCTTTTAAGTGGGGCAGCCGGAGTGGTGGGGGGGCCCAGGCTCTATGCCAGGGGGTCAGAGTGGCAGCTCAGCCCTCCTGACTCCCCAGGGAGATTAACTGAGGTCCATGCACCGCATGGTACATGGAAGTTTTGGGTCAGACCCCTCAATCTTATGTGCCCATTTCCTCTGCAGTTATTAAAGAACCTGGGGTATTTCTCCAGAGATGGGCTTTCCCACCCGCATCCTTGCTTAATTTTTCCCCTTCCCTCCCTTCGTGTGCAGCATGCTGTGTTCCTGCTGGCTCTCTCCACACCTGCTGGTCACAGCGGTGCTGTTTGTGGCACGTGCTGGGCTCTTGTGCTGTAGATGGCTCTAGCAACAGAACGAACTGAACTCCAGAGCAGAGAGAGACACACAAGGGAGCCTAGGACTGTTTTATAGAATTTTATTTTCAAATCTGGGGCTTTCATGGTACAATTTTACACAGCCAGGGATGGAGCCCGTGGGCCTCTCCGCTCCCTGCCAACAAACCAGGCACAGGAGAGGAGACAACCAACCCACCAGAGGATGTGCTCCACAGCCGAGGCCACAGCAGTACAATCCACAGTCATGAGCTAAGCACAGCTTCCAAAGACTGGGGGGGGGGGGTCTCCCCTCCTCAGAACAATCTGGGCTACAAGGCAGCCAGTTGTAGTGGCACAGAAAAGGCCAGCAAGGCCTGGCACAAGGCTAACAGCATTGCTGCTCTCTCTTTTTTGGCACATGGCACTAGCTCACCATTTGGCAGTTGTGTGAATTCCTGTCATCTACAAAGAGTCAGAAGGAGGCACCTGCGGGCCTGAGCAGGATCCTGCCCGTCTCCCCAGAGTCACACACTGGGCTGAAGACGGGGCCTGTGTTCACTCAGCAGTGCAGCCAGCGTGGAAAACTCTGCATGGATGTTTCGTGGGGAGCTTTTGGAGGATGCCGATATAGCCCTCCACCAGCGTTCACCTGGGTGGCAGGCTGGAAAGCAGCAGCACGCTAAGGGTTAATGGCTATGGTCTCAGAATCAACCTGTCTACCCATATCAGCTAACTTCAGCCAGAGCTATATTGGCACCTGCCTCTCCTGAACACAGGGTTGTGATCTCCCACAGCCAGCCCTCACTGAACTAATAAGCCGTCATTCATCCAACCAGCACCCCCCCCAGAAAAACAAGTCCACAGAAAATCACGTCCCATTCAAAACCCAGTTACAAGCCAAGCCAACCCAACTAGCTTTTTGGTGATAAGTGGCACAGATCCCCATGGACCCATACCAGGATGGAAGGTTTGAAGAAAGATGCAGTTGTAGAAATCAGTGTAACAAAAAGAGCTCTAGGTCCTGGTTATATACAGCCTGAAAAAACAGTGTAAACAAGATCTTTCCTGAAAGGAACATGGTGCTGAGAAGGTGCCACAGGCCGACCAGCACAGCTGGGGAGTCTGCGTTCCCTAGCGTAGTCAGAACCTGCTCTTTCAAGACAGAAGGCCAATATCGTGGCCTGTGCTTTCTGCTCCACTGCACGTTAGAGCTTCATTTCTGTAAACAAGTAGATGTGTGTAGCCCTCTTGCCCACCCGCTCAGCTGCAGCACGCTGCCCTAATCTCCAGGGCCAGTCGAGGACAGCGAATGCGTGAGCTGCAATGGGCAATACAACCTGGGCGGGTGCGGGGAGTTTCCTCCACTCCTAAAGGGCCTTGCTCACGTCAGACCCGGGCAAGAAGGCAGCTCTGATCAATCGCTTGCAAGGCAGAGGTTCTCCTCCTTCTGCGCGCACGTTGCTCAGGCCGCAGGCTAGACAGCCACGAGGCCCTTTGCACCAGCTGCCAACTGAGGAGTGTATTTGAGAATACAGTTTTTAATCCCCATGAACATTTCCAAGGCTCCTACTGGTGGTGGCATGGGCAGCGCCAGGGCACCAGGTCTCAGAGGCTGCGAACCACCTTCCATCCTGTTTGCACAATCACTGGAAAAACTTTCCTTATGCAAACATTACCTAATGTGAGTCAACATTACGCTACAGTGTTCTGTGGTAATAAGGCAGTAATTAGGGTGTCATTACTCTAAGTGGGTGATAACCAGAGCAAGACACACGAGGCCAGCGAGGGCTGCAGCCAGGAGAGAGAGAGACAGCTAGCACCCTGTGCTCACTTTAGTAAACACATTGCTTTTGACAATCAAATGGACTGCATTGGTGGTTGAGAGGGTATAGCCAGGCACAGACTGTCGCCCATGGCAGGGGGAGGTAGTGCTTGTGCCTCTGGGGAAAGCAGCAGCAATACACCAGTTAAAGAGGGCTGGGGGCATGCGGGGGGCCAGGCGGGGGGAGGCTGGCAAGCTTTCTTTTACTTCCATTTTCATGTCGGGTTGAATAAACAGAAGTCCAGCATATTAAATGGCAGGGATCCCGAGGGACGACTTGGGATAATCAAAGTCCCCAGCCCCTTTGGTGTGGGGGGAGGAAGTATAAGCCGTCAGGGTGGCTTAAACGTCAAACGACAGTGTGTTGAAAACAGCTGCCCTCGCCCCCTTGCCATTCAGAGCTGTGGGCCTTTGCAGCAGACAGGGCATCTGCCACTGCTGCCAGGGGAGCGCTGGGATGGCGGGGAGGGATGCACACAGTGGACATGCACATGGAGCCGCCTGGGTATAGGCTCACGCCGACCCTATTACTGGAATCTGTGCCCGACAGACGTGCAGCCTGCAGTAGGGGCCAAGGGAGATGCTGGCTCCGGTGGGCTAGGGATTGGAGTGTAAAATGGATAGAAGAGGCTGCTCCTCTATTGCAACAATGCTGCCCTGACCAGCGCCCTCCAACGATGCTCCTGGCTGGCTGGGCCCAGCTCAGAGCTCCCCCAGTTTGGGCCACTTGGTGCCACCCTGGGACTTGGGGAATTGCCCGCTCTTGGAGACAGCACAGGCGAAATCTCCTGTCTACCCTGCAGAGCACCCAGGTCTCGCTCCCATGGAGAGGGTGTCTATTCTCTCTCCCTGAGCCAGTCTGTAACTCTGAGGCTCCTGGGGACATGAGGAGGGAGGGGGTTTGCTCCAGTCAATACTAGGAAAAAAGAGGACACTGCCCATGGGAGGTGGCTAAAAGAAATCAGTGTTCTCCTCCGTCCTCCCTGCTGAGAGGGGCCTGCTGGGGACTCGGGCCTTTGGAGACGGATACTCAGGGAGAGGCCCAGTGCATAGGCTCCTTTGGAAGGCTTCTCAGAGACTTGTTTCACACAGCAGGAGGTCTCACAGGTCGGCTTTGCCTTCCTGGTTCTAACCCTACGAACTCAGCAGGCTGTCTCATTCTGCCTGTTTCAAGCAGCGGCTGTGTGACACAACACAGCTGTAACACGAACATGGGCTTCTACCCAGCCCAAAACCTCAGTCTGACTGGGCACAACTGGCAGCCTCTCCTCAGCACTCAGACAGTAGGGGACTGCTCCTGAGAACTGAAATGCACTGATGAGCTGCAGTAGACGCAGGACTAGAAAATCCAGGATGCTGGGAGAGAGTGGGACTGGCCTGGGGAGCAGCATGACAGGGGTGTTGGCAGGGCTGTGGAAGCTGGAATAGTAGGGAGTACTGCTGATCAGGATGTGCCCAGGGCTGCCCCTTCTGTCCCATATGCCTGCTAGTGCAATCACTACTGCCAGCCAGACATGGGATGAGAGAGGACAGGACACAACACAAAGGAAAGCCTGGAGAAAGCCGCTCCCTGGGATCTGGGCTTCCACACGCCCAGCCCCACTGTGGAAAGACCAGCAGCAGCCCCTCTAGTCACAGCTGGGAGTCGCTGTCAAGACAAACGCTGTCAGCATCCCAGCAACAGGAACAGAACATTCCGTAAAAATAACCATAGAAATTCTCTTCTCTCTGATTAAAAAGATACAAAATGTATAAAACCCTCCCCTGCCCCATTGACTGTGGCCACCCCCACCCTGCCCTCTCTCTCTCCCCCTTTCTCTCTCTCACACACACACACACACACACACACACAGAGTGTAGAAATGGTTCAGAAAGGAAGATTTCGGTCTCTTGCTTTTGATATGTAACCAGCGGCACCAGCCTGGGTTTGCTCACGGTGGAGTACTTCTCCCCGCCTCTGGGAGTGCCCTGTTGAGCAGGCGATTGTTCAGTGCAGCTCCATTCTGGTGCAGAGGTACCTGAGACCCCTTCCTTCCAACGATGGTTTGTCTGACTCTCCCCCCACGAGTTCTCCAGAACCAGTGGGTGGGGAGGGCGGGGTGGATTTGGGCCTCTGACCACCATCATCAGTTCTTTCCTTGTAGGCGCCTGGCACCCAGGGACTCCAAACCTCTGTTGAAAGTGTCTGGCCAGGCGATCATCCCTGCTTCTTCCTTCGCTCTCGCAGCATTTCAGGCCCCTCAGGAATGACCTTCACTTCTCGTTATTCTTCTCGGGAAAAAGAAAACAAAAATTAACAAATGTAGCCTCCAGTCCCTTACTCCCCAGGCCCAGGTGACACTCCCTGGGCTCTCCCGGCTTGGCCAGGGTCTTGGGAAAGTATCATGCTCACCTTCTGGTGCAATAAATAGTGCTCATGATGAGGGCCAGGCCTGGCTGTGGCCCCCAGAACAATGACCAGGCCAGGCAGATATAAGAAACAGAATATGGATCTTTTCTCTTGGCCATACCCATTCGCCTGAGTGCCTGTGCCACGTACAGCCAAAGGCAACAGACAGATCTGTACCCTCCCATGCATTCGAAAAGACATAGCTCCCAGCCGCTCCGGCTCTGTCAGTACCCGGAAGGTGTGCCAGGACGGATGCTGAACCCCAGCGCCTTCAGGTGTCAGAGGAGCATGGGGTGCCCCGGGGGACAGCTGCCCCTTTAGAGATGTTAGCACTTCCACCCGTTGCACCGGGGTGACGGGGTCCTACAGAGCATCACAACCAGTAAGTACTTTTAGGATCTAGTTTCACCCTACAGGGGTTGATCCCGTTTTACCAGGTGGCTCTGTGCTTTCAGATCCCATACTCCAGGGGGTAACACTCAGTTACCAAACAAACCAGGGGCGAAACAGGCTAGAAGATACACACTATCGTCTGGCTAACTCACAGCATGGACTGGACTGACCTAAACACTGCCCTGGAGAAGGGGAAATACTTACTCTGAATCTGGTGACAGCTCAGAGATACTGTGGGATGTAGCAGAGAGAGGTGGTGACGGGCACAGCACAGAGGGCGTTGAGGAAGTCTGCGCAGCAGAAGGAGTTGCTGTGGTCTGTGGGCCGGAGGGAGTACTGGAGGATTGCACCGAGGACAGGACAGAAGAATTAAAAGAAGCAAGGATGGAAGAAAGGATATCTAATTGCTCAGTGGAAGGATGTCGGCTAGGGATTGCTTCCAGATTTTCCCGAGAAGGCTGTCTCCTAGACAGAGGTTCTAGATTTTCTCTAGAAGGAAGACTTCTAGAAAGTGGCTCTAGATTTTCTCTGGATGGCTGTCTTCTAGAAAGAAACTCCAGATTTTCCCGTGATGGATGCCTACTAGGTACTGTATCCAGATGCTCTCTGGAGTTAGATCTTCTGGATAAAAAGTCCAACTGCTCTCTTGATGTTTGTCTAGCTAACGCTAGCTGGTCCCTTGAAGGCTGTCTTCCTGAAAGCAAATCCAATTGTTCCCGAGAAACGTCTCGACATAGTAAAGGGTCCATTCGATCTCTAGATACTTGCCTGTTAGGCAAAGTGTTGAGCCACTCTCTAGAGACCTCTCTTACTGGCCCACAATCTAGTAGTTCTCTTGACCCAAATCGACTGGGTAAAGTATCTAGATGGTCTCTAGAACCCTGCTTCCTGGGTAGTGTAGTCCCATGATCTTTCTGATCAGGCCTGGAAGCTAATGTATCTAAGTCTTCTCTAGACACATGCCTGCTGGGTATATTTTCCAGATGTTCTCTAGACCCATGCCTACTAGGGATAGTGTCCAATTGCTCCCTTGATCCGGGCCTGTTGAGAATGGTGTCCAGTTCCTCCCTGGAGCCCTGCCTGCTGCGTACAGAATCCAAGTATTCCCCAGCGTCATTCCTGCTCAGCTGTTCTCTGGACATCTGCCTTCTCATCAGCAGGTCGAGTTGCTCCCGGGAAGAGTACCGGCTAGCTGGCTGAGAGAGGCTGCCTGCACCAGAGTAGATTCTGCCATAAGAGGCAGCAGGAACAGCCCTGTGACCCAGAGTGGATGTTTTGTACCATGAAAGTTCGTTGGTCATTCTGCCAACGGATGGTAAGCCTTGCAGAGCTGGAGGGTACTGGAGGCGATTCTTCAAAATCCCTGTGCAGACAGAAACAAAGTAGAAAGTGAAAAGAATCTCTGTGACAGTGCAAACAACCCTCCCTACTACCTGCAGGAAAGCAAGGACAAAGAACTCGGCTTGGCAGCCTGAGGGGGCCCTGTCCCGTCCCGAGATCACCCCAGGAGGGAGGAAACTGCCACTTGTGTTTGCAGCCTGTGGTCCAGCACCACCTCACCTCCACAATGGATGCATGTCCCGGTCCACTAGACATGAGGAGAAGCCACTCCTGTGAGTGGCTTACCTGTAAGAGTGCAGCATTCTTGGCTTAAAACAGCCGAGGGGACATTACCAAGACTACCTCCCATTCTGTCCCTTGGCAACATGTAGGGGAAGTTATAGCTCCCATTCAATCAAGGAAAATTTCCCCCTTGTCTCCATTCCTCACACGTTCTCTCTCTGAGCCTGTCAGGCTCTTTCCCTCGATTCTGACTATAGGTGGATGGCCAACCCAGCGCTGGTCTGCACCTCTCTGGCCTGCAGCCTGTTGTTTCTCAGTGCAGTTAGTTACGGCCTTGGCCCAAAGCGCAGCTATTCTTCAGCTGTCAATTGACTGCAAAGCCCACTGTTACATTCCCTCTTTGCTTCGGGAACTGTCCCAGCCATGGGGGCAGAGTTCGTAGCTGAATAAGAGATTTAAAGAAGAAGAACCAAGCGTCTCCATAATAGCACCTGTGTTACCTCTGCTGAGAGCTGCAGGAGCCTGCTGTCCCCTGCGGGCAATGAATACACTGCTCGGGGCAAGGACAGGACAGGTTTAATATGGCCTGCCAGCCTGTCAGCAACAGTCACCTGGATGCCACCTCCCATGACATCCGAGAGCTCTGGGGAGTGAAGTGGCTCTTCAGCGTCAGACAAAGGATTCACTGCCTGCTCTGCTCAACACCATGAGTCTGCCGAGCCCAGCACTGTCAGGGAGATGCTGGGTGCACCAGGCAGGGGCCATGGGAGTGTAGCCCACTGGGACACTGGCCTGCCCGGCAGCTGGATAGCTGCTCACTTGGGGAGCACTAGGCTGGCTGCTCTGAGTCTCGTTACCTTTCCTTTGGCGCTGGGTCTGGGTGAGAGCGTTCTCATCCCCGCTGGTCAGGGCCAGGTCTGGCTGGTTGTTGTTGGCAGCGTCCTTGCTGATGTCGAAGCCCAGCTTCCGCTCAGACCCCCATTTCTGCAGAGAGCAGGGGTGAACCTCACATTCGCCCAGCGCTGGCCAATAGGACATCAGGTCATTGCCGTCCACATCTGGAGAAGTGCAACATACCGGGGGTAGGGGGACGGCAGAGTTACTCCCAGCTGTGAACGGAGCAGGGCCTGCCACGAAGCTCACTGGCATAAAGTGCTGCTTGACCACCGGTAACGTGCTGTGGGCTTTGCAGGGGCAGAACCAGCAGATGGGAGGGAGGAGGCGATTTCCCTGCCTCTGCTGGAGTCACCGCTGCTCCCGGTGGTACTAACCCCTCCCTGCCCATGGGACTGCTCCCAGGCCCCTCCAAGCAGTGCTTTGCCTTCGGGAAGCCTTGTAGCACATCAGAAACACGCCCTGTGGGAGGAGACCTTCAGCTTGGTCCCCCCATGCTCCCTCCCTCCCAAGCTGCTTAGACCCAGGTGGCCACGGTGACTCCCCACCGGGCCTCCAGGGCTCCCGCGTGGGACTTGCCTTTGGGGGTGGTGCTGGTGGGGTTGGTGAGGAGCCGCTCGCTGTGCGCGGCCCGTTTGAACGGGCGCTGGAAGCGGCCCCGGAGGCGCAGGTTCTCCTCGCTCTCCGAGGACGGGATGGAGAGGCTGCGCTCCTCGTCCAGGGAGAGGTCGCTGTCCGAGTCCGAGTCTTGGTCTGTCAGGGCACACGCAGGGTGGAAGTGATAGGGACGGAGGCAATCGGGTGGCTTTGGAGCAGGGCAGGGAGGGAAGGAGTCTTGGTTTCTGGGTTTTGCCTGCTAGCGTCCCCGGTCTAGTACTCCTCGGGCTGCGTTTGGACACGGCCTAGCCCAGGCCAGGGCCCAGCCTCCTGGGGGCCTGTGCTGTTGTTTTCACCCTGGGAAACTAACTGGCCCTGGGGGGCACTGTTCAGTGACCCTGGGCACGCCCTCCCCCCACAGGCCGAGTGTACTCAGGAGTCGGAGCGAGGCTGCTGGGAGTGGCAGGTGCTCACTGTGCAAAGGTGCTGCAAGAAACTAGACCCTCAAGGGCTGCTCACTAGTGTGGGAAATGCCACTTGCTAGGGCAGCACTGAGCCTTCTCATGTCCACAGGCAGTTCCTGGGGCGAGCCAGCTGGGTCTCAGCCTTACCTCCCCCTGCATCCCGGTGAAACATGGCCACGTCGAGGTCCGTAGGGCCGGTGGGACCGAGCAGGCTGTGATCCAAGGCGGAGCCCTGACGCGTCAGCACGTTCTCTCTGAAACACACGTGGCAAAAAACACTCAGACCCTAACTCCTCACCTGGCAGCACCTGTCCCTGTGCTGGGGTAACAGAGTGCTCTCCTCTCCCCTCCCATACTCAGATCTGTGCCTGGTGGAGAGCTCAACACATGGGCAGAGCCCTGGGGCTGGGGCGGAGGGGACGAGGGACTGGAACAGCAAGGGATGCTGCAGGGCAGGAGTCGGGCCCCCCCGAAAGAGCTGTGGAGAGCGCAGGACTGGAGTAACCGGGGTCTGGGTTGGGTCAGGGGTGATGTAAGTCAGCAGAGCTGGGCGGGGAGTCTCAGGATTGAAGGACATAGCAGGGGAGGCATAGGTAGCAATGGTGCAGAAGGGCCAGGAGGTGACGCCTGCATCTCCAGAAGAAGGTGGCAACACCTTCCCCATCCCGTGGTGGGCCCCACTCCCATCCCCCTCCACGTCTGTAGTTTCTCAGCTGTGGCCATGTGGGCCAGCAGCCAGCCAGATGCCCCCTTCTCTGGCTGCTTCCTACCTGAGGTAGCCCCTCTGGCTGGAATGGGTGCGGGCTGAGCGCACGCTGCTGACGGAGGAGATGGTGGAGGCCCCCAGGGTGATGCGAATCAGGCCACTCTCCTCAAACAGGGCCGTGTTATTATAGGCATTGGGGCCCTGGCGAGGAAGAGATGCACGGAGAACTTGTTAGGACGGCTCTGCAGCAGCTGGGTCCCAAGATTCTCTCCCTGCCCAACACTGCAAAGGACGGCGGTGGCCTGTGTCTGTTCAGGAGTCTCCAGTCTCAGGCACCATTACTGGTGAGGGTCCCGCCAGCCTCCCCGCAAGGCACAGGGCTCCCAGGGACATGACAGTACATGAACTTGGACATGGGCTGTGGGGTTAAGACCTGGCCAGGGGGTGGCTGTCTGGCTGAGGACTTTCCCACTGACCTCCTGGAGCAGGACAGCCAGGACCAGTTAACCTGCATGCTGGGTGGGGAGGGTGGGCCCAGGGAGGGATTCCCTCTCAGGCAGAGTGCGGGCTTAGGTGCAGAGAAGGCCTTTGTCTTTGGGCTCACTCACTGGGGCAGTGCCCTTCTACACCCACCTGAGCAGATCTAGCTGCCTCCTCGCCCTGACTCTTCTTGCCAAGACAGGCCAGTTTCCAGGCCTCCTGCACCTCTTCATTCAGGACGCAGAATAGAACCAACACGGCCAGGCCCTGTGAAGGAGGGGAAGAGAGGCTGTGAGCCTGAGTTGTGAGGGAGGGGAAGCACTCAGCACAGCCGGGAGCCCACACTTCCTGGCAAGGGGGCAGTGCTGAAGGCTGGCTTTGGCCACTCAGGAGTGTGCTAGCTACTTGCATTTCAATTAGTCCTGTTTACACCGCACCCGGGCCTCCAGCATAGTGCAGAATGCAGCATCTAGACCCTGAGAGGGCAGCAGGGCCACAGAGTGGAGGCATTTTTGTGCTGACAAGACTCATGACTTATTAGCCTGTATAAGAGGAAGGGACAAATGGCTCCCCTTGGAGAGTGCTTCCTGCTGGCCAAATTCACTGTGGGTCTCTGGAGGAGGGGAACAAACGCCTGCCATGCTATCCCACCTGGTGCATTAGTCCTGCAGTGGTTGAACCAGTTTCTTCCCCCAGGAACCAGTGTGTCTGCCCTGGGGTAGAACTGCTGGAGACTGACACAGCTTTGGGCCACAGACAATACTAGCTGCTCTCTGGGCCAGAGAGCTTACAAGGAGGGCCTGCTTGCTGCAAGCTCCTGGGCCCAGTGGCATGGATGGGGAGAGAGGAGAGTGGCTGCCCGAGGATGATGGGGTATGTGGAAGAGGAAACCGAAACTGGGGTTGTCTGGGCGGCTCTGATTCTGTGCTATGCGCGCAGTGACTAGGGAGCAGTCTAACGGCACGCATCAGTGGTTCCAGGTCCACTGCTGCTAGCAGGGGGTCACAATGACAGCCAGGAGCCTTAGCAGGCCTTGGCTTTGGAGGTGATGGGGGATAACTGGCTATACAGAGAAGGCTTGGGATTGGGGAAGGGGTAGTTCAGACAGCTGCTGGGGTGGCTGTTAGCTTTCCCCTGCATGCAGTTCCCAGCAACTCTTGTGCATCCACGTCAAACCTAAGCCCAACTCTTTGCTGATCATTTTATGGCAGCAGCAAACTCCTCTGAAGATGGTCATTATTGTCCCAAAGCAGCGCTGCCTCAGAATGGGCATCATGAACTCACAATGACCAACGCATTGGGGCTTACAACTGAAGTCTCTTCTTGGTGCAGCAGGTCTCTGTTGCTCTATAGCTGTGGTTTTAGCCTACGTAAGGTGGCCGTTACCATAGAACCGTGGTTTTCAACCTGTGGTCTGCAGACTGTCTCTGATTTTCAAAGGGATCCTCATCTCTAGTCAACATTTTTTAGGGGTCCACAAATGAAAAAAAGGGTGAAAACCACTGAAATGGGCTACAGAATTAGAAGGGGAACATGGACAATGACCACTAGAGGGAGCAGTCAGTTCATGAGTGAGCGGAGCAGCGTGAAACAGGAGCTCCAGGGCAGCACAGGGCGTTAGCTAAAGGAAGTGGGAATGTCCTGTGGATTAGTGAGCAGAGAAGGAGAGGGACAGAACGGAGGGGCCCAGTCACTGCTGGAGGGCAGCTGCTCTAAGGGAACAGCTGTGTCTGGGTAATGCTCCTAATGAAGGGAGGCTCGGTGGGACAGCTCTTGAGAGCCAAACCCACAGGGTGATGGGCCAGGGGGAAGCTCCAGGCATCTGCCATGTGTTTAAAGCGTGCACCAGCCTCAGCTTGTCTCTGTGACATGTATACCAGAGAGGCATGAATGGCCAGTGTGTGTGCGTGCGCATGAGACAGCGAGCAAGGCTATCAGTGTTTGTGTGTGTGCATGCACATGCGTGTGAGTGGCAGAGCCCATCAGCAGGTGTGGTCAGTGTGTGTGTGAGGTCCGAGCTGGGGCGGAGTGCATGTGGGAGCTGGAGAGCAGGGGAGCTCCAGGAAAGCTTCAGGGCCAGGCTGGGGAGGGTAGCCTGGGGGAGCTGGAGAAAGCACAGGTGAACGCAGCAGAGTGGGTGCCATCAGACCCCAGTTCACTGCTTCCCAACTTTCCCACCCTCCTCTTGTCTGTCTGGTTTCCCTTTAACCTGCCTTTCCATTGTTTAAATTTCCCCGTCACTGTTCCTCGTCCAAAGGCACCAGGGAGAGCTGCTTGGCCTCTGGATGGGCAGGCAGAATGGGGAGTTACCTGGAGACTGCAGAGGACAGTGTGGAGGTAGTGGAAAGCCAGGACACTGTTGTTGACAGCCAAGAGGCCAAAGAGCCAGGTAGTGCTAATAACTAGAAGCAGAACAAAGGAGCTTCGCAGGGTCATGCTGGAGGGAGAGAGAGACAGGCGGACAGATACACAGAGACAGGGACGCAGAGGTTAGAATCTCTTGTTAATCTAATCTACAGTCTATCACTCAGAGACAGAGACTGAGGGGAAATACACTCCTGTCCTGAGCTGCCCGCTCCCCACCACAGCAGGACAATACACTCCCTGCAGCACATCTCCAGCTCGTGGGCCCACACCCAGGCTAGACAGATCACTACGAGCTCACCACTGACAATGCACACAGTAGGACACAGCCCTAGCCTCAAGGAGCTTCTCTTCTGGGTGAGACAGACAGGACAGTTCAGATCCAGGATCCCCAGGGTGACCATCTGGGTTCAGGGGAGGCTTAAGGGATGGCTTGGAAGAAAGCAGTGAAGGCACAAGCAGAGAAGATGCAAAAGGGGCATTTAGCAGGATTGGGAAGAGTGTAGGCAGCAAGCGGGGGAGAAAGAGAACCAAGCACCGTGATGGAGGCTGGAGTGGAGCCCTGGATACAGGGACAGGAAGCAGGAATAGAAACGGCAGGTGATGGGGAGCCAGTGATAGGGTTTGAGCAGGGGACTTCCGTGGGCAGAGCAGCAGGAGAGGAAGGACCTTTCAGCAGAGGGCAGATGGACAAACCGGAGAGGAATAAGGTGAGGTGTGGAGGACTGACAGGAAGAGGCTGTGGGAGCAGGGATAAGAGGAAAGGATGGATGTTAGAGAAGTGACTGATATTGGCAACAGAAGCAGTAATGAAAGGCGACTTCAAGGCTGAATCCAAGCAACAAGGAGGCCAGGCAGATTTTGACAGTGATGGAGCAGGGGATGGGAAGGGAGAGAAGTTCAGATACTTGTGCCAGGGATGAGAGCAGCAGACCCTCCCCTGGGATTCTGGCCAATCAATACTCACAGAACTGATTTCTTCTTGGTCTCCTTCTGGCCTGGGGAACATGACATCTTGGCCACCAGCAAGAACATCACCCCGTTCATCTGAAAGCACAGAGTGGTTAGAAGCTGCTCTGCTGCTCCTACACTGAGGCTCTCTCGTGCTCTCTCTCTCTCTCTCTCTCTCCAGTCCTGCCATCTCAATCATGTCCCTCCCACAAGCTCATGTACCTGGGGAGCTGAATTCTGTGCAGTCCCGGATAATCCCCCTTCTCCTTTGTCTGCTCTACACAAGCCCCACTTCTCTGGGCTACCTATTGGTGCCTGGACTTGAGGACGTGTGACAAGGAAGGAAGCCTCGGGGAAGAAGAGAGCACAGGAGAAAGGAGCAAAGCTCAAGAGATGGAGGAAATCTAAACAGAGGAGGGAAAGCAATGAGAAAGGAGAGGCAGCAGAAATCAGGGGAAGGTAAGCGGAAGGCAGGGCAAAGGGCAGAGGACACATGGAGTGCAAAGAAGAGGAAGACATGGGGGATGGGCTGGAACACAGTATAAACACAAGAGGAGTTTACCACAATGACGACAGTAATGGGGCCTGCAAAGCTCCAGACCAGCTTATCGTGGATAGAAATCCAGCAGAAATCTGGGTTCCCATAGCCCTCTGGGTCCAAGCCAACAGCCAGTCCTGGAGGGAGAAAAGGGAAAGGTCAATTCCACGACACAGCCACCTAGGAGACATTGGGGTCACTATGCACTTCCACTAGGGCTTCTTCCACCTGAGGATTTCAAAGCAGAGACCAAACCTTGGTCAATGCTGCCTCAAAACGTTCCTTGGAGAGCAGTATCGTTGCCCTCACTTACAGATGGGGAAGATTGCACTACAGAGGAGAAATGACTTGCCCAAGGCCACAAGAGAGAGCTGGGGCAGAACCAGAGACAGAACCTGTGTCTCCTTACTCCCCATCCAGGGATCTTCCTTCCTCTCAGTTCCTGCCAGTGCCTTTGGCCAAGTTTCCATAGTAATGGCAACATTTGGCAATGGCTAAGCTCTCTCTCCTGCTTTGTGAGGTCTGTGCCCTATGCCCCACTGCCTCGAGATGTCCTCACAATAGGGCATTTGCTGCCAGGAACACATGCCCCCAGTGGTGATGAGCCTTGGGAAATGGATCGAGATGAATCGCCAAAGAACATTTGTATCTCATGCTATATTTCCTAGAAGGGAGAGAAGCCTTGTAGGTTCTTCTGAAGGAGTGAGACCCTGGCCTCTAAATCCCATGGACATTTCACAGCAGAAAACTACAGTGCGCCCTCTGCTGTGGCATCTACCATGTCAAACACTAGGAGTAGTATAAATGCACAGCGTCTTCATCGCTGCCTTGTGTCCAGATAACTCCTGCACCACACTGTAGCTCACTGACTGTAGCTCCATGGTCTAGAATCTCTCGGCGGTGTTGTTCCTGGCTAGACCCATACAGCACAAACACACACACAGTGGCAAATATGGATGTCCATAGATATGCCCATACATCCCCTCCACACCTGTTCCCTCATCAGACACTCAGGCTGGCCAAGGCCCATGGAATCAGAAAGGAGACAAGTTCTGAGACCTATGCACTGTTTCTTCAGCAGCTGCTATTGACCAAAGTGGGTTTCTGAGACCAAGCAGTTTCCATGCTGTAGCAAGCTTTATCCATTTCCTCCCTCCCTGAGAGAGGGAACCTGTCTTCCCAAGCATCCTTGCCCAGCATGCAGTACCTACCGGTGATGATGGCAGGCACCCCCCAGCCAATGGCATAATAGAACCTCATGGCTCCGAAGTTGATGTTGCGGGCTTCGGTCTGCATGCGGTAGATATGGAGGCCCTGCACGAAGAGCCAGGCGAAGGTGGAGAGGAAGAAGTAGTGGAGCAGGATGGCAATCACAGTGCAGAGGAACTGAAAGGAGCAAATCACCACTCAAAGAGTGGACAGCCCATCCGGCTGGGGAAGGCTCTCCCTTGCCTGGCTGCAGCAGTTACCCCCAGAGCATTTCTGACATCCCCATTCTGCTCTATGCCGCAGGGAGCTGGCTTGTGAGACCCCTGTACCTCTGCTGCATGCCCCTGAGCTGAGCTGCTGATTCCCAGCCTCCTAGAAAGGGGCTAGAAGTCTGGATCCACAGTCAGTAGTAAACTCTGGAAGACCCACCCCAAAGAGCCCACATCCGAACCAAGCAGCCTCATAACCCTGCTGGTGTCGCTCTCCGACACACCTGTCGATATCCATTGGGTAGGTGGTTCGACTGATGCCTTCTGTTCTTTAGGCATATAGGGAACTTTCTGTCACTTCTGGGGCTTGAACCAAGGACCCCTGGCTCAGATCCAGGAGCTGCTCCATTGGTGCTACAGGAGAATCTCCAGGAGTCACCTCACTTCTGAACTGGATGCTTTACAGCCCACAGGAGTGGGAGCTCATCATCCCATCAGACACGGGCCTCTCCTGATTAGCAACAGCCTGTCCTAAGTTGCAACCAACTGCCCTGTGCCTGAGAGTTGGCACCACGACCCAACGCTATAGCTGGTGCCAGGGCCCTAAATGGGGCTGGGATTCCCTGGTGAGCAGTGTGGTATGAAACCTAGAAAGAAAAGATTGGATTACAGTGAAAAGAGAACTGAGGGGGAAGATTCTCCCTAGGGGAATCTCCCACTCTTCCCCCAAGGCATCCCGATGAGTCTTGCAGGATGATTCCAGCGCTCAGGTTGCTTTATGCAATACTCGCGGGGCCATCATTCAGACTAGGTCAAAATACAAAACACTGGAGACTAAACTAGCAAAGCACTTACACTCCTGCTGCATTCACCCAACGGTTCTGTTCTCCTGGGCCTCCTTCCTACCCTCTAGATCTCCCTGCTCTGACGACGCCATCCCACCCAGCTGCACTCAGGCCTGTTTCCTCCTTCCCTTACCTGATTTTCAGTGCGGTTGATGCCCAAGAGGAAGAGCAGCTCAGAGAAAAAGAGGGTGACAGATATGTTGGAGTGGATGCCCCGGGTGTTGGACTTGAGGCCTTTCAGACATGCCAGGAAGGAGAAGGTCAGCAGCAAGGCCACAAGAGAAAGAGACACCAAGGAATAGGTGACAATGGCCAGGGTCTCCAGATCACCCTCCAGCTGCTGCAGATGGAAACCAAGGACAAAAGGCAGCGTCAGGCAAGAAATCATGAGGATGTGTCGGCTTCAAAGGTCTCTCCCTCCGGCTGGGAATTGGATGGGAGAAGCAGCCTGGGATGTTCTGCTACATTTCAGCAGTGGGCACTGTCTGCACTTGTGTAACCCAGATTTCTACCTTGAACGTTCTGGTGCATTTAGATCGTGGTCCCCACCGCATCAGGGGCTGCTCCGTTTGTGACTAGTCCATGGGGTGCCAGCACAACCTCATGGAAATACATCCTCTTATTCTGGTTTTCACCCCTGGGTATTCCACTCTCCTCCCCCCACAGCCTTCCCGCTCCTTCCTCCCCTCCCTCTCGCTTCTGCGGAGGTAGGGTTACCTCTCGGTGGGAGCTATCCATCAGCACCCCAAAGGTGCCAAACTGGGAACACTGGCAGCGCACATGGGTGGTGTTTCTGAACATGAGATCACAGTCCCTCGCTGTCCAGAAGCCAGAGGGGTCCGTCCTGCAGTTGCAAGAGAACACAGAGCAACCTCAAAGGAACGGGCCTTCACAATCACCTCTCCTGTCAGGACCTGGGAGGCCGGGGGTGCATGAGTGAGGAGCAGCCTGCAGAGCATCAGCCTGCTCAGAGGTTCTTTGGCTGTCTGGACAGGTTCTCTGCTCCTCCTAAGGTGGCAGGACGTGACAGGATGTTTCCATGTTCGGAGGTTGAAGCATCTGCTCAATGCTGCCTGCAGTTGGTGACCTCAGCAGTAGAGACAGTGCAATGTGCCAGAAGGCAGCACTTTGGTGGGCTAGCTCCACACTCCCTGGTGAGCCCCCCACCTCTGTCCCATCAAGGAGGCTCTGTGACAGAGCTCCGCCCCAGCACCCAGCAGCAAGGCTGGTCCAGGAGAGTCAGGGAACGAGTTAACTTCTCCGGTTTCGTTTACTAAACCTCTCGAAATCTGCAGCAGTGAATGGCCCCGGGGCTAGTGAGACTCCTGGCCTGGAGTGCGGTGCAGCCAGGCTGGGCACTTACTGGCTGGAATGATTCCACTGCACACACAGGGGCTTGCTCCGGTTGGCTGTCTCCAGCAGGAGGAACTCCAGCACCAGAGGCGTGTCCAGAGGGCCCTGGACGAAGGTGTGGTTGCTGAACACAGACACGCTCACAATGGGGGAGTTCATGACGGGGTTCTTGGGCAGCCTGCAAGAGACGACAGGGGCCTCGTCACTGAGCCCATCAGCCGCCCCACCGGCCAGACCTGCCTGGCATTTCCGAGAATGCCGGGGGGCTGGCAAGGCCTCCACAGGACAGGCAGCATGCTGCCCGCCCAGCCTCAGCCCTGCCTTAGACCATGGGAAGAGAGCAGGTCATCTTCTGTGGTCCTCCAGTCCTTGGCCTCTTGGAGAAGGGCCATGTAGGACCAGTTGTGTGAGTGGTTTCAGTATTGCAGATACCAGCTCTGGACAGAGCCCGCAACCTTCACACAGACCACTAGGCAGCAGTCAGATGAGCCAGGCGGGAGCCCTGAAAAGCCCCGCACCCCAGACCCTACATGGCTGGCTGTACCCAGTTGCTTGTCGCCTTCTCTGCCGCGAGCGCATGTCCTAGCAGGGTGGCAAACATGCAGTGGCCAGTACCTGAGACTGCGGCGATCCACCTGGTAGCGGGCGGGCAGCAGCCCCCCCAGGGTGCGGTAGATGATGAGGATGATGATGGTGACGGCCGGCTCGGGCTCCGGGAGGGTTGGCTTTGGGGTGGAGCTCTCTGCTGTGTCGTTCACGTCCCTGCTCGTGGGCATGGGGGCTGCTGTGGGCAGAGCTTGGGTCAGAAAAGGTGCCTGGAACAATGGTGTCTTGTCTTGTTCTGAGGCAAAGTGTAGGGCCAGGGGGAAGGAAATGCCTGGTGCCACTGGCCATCTCCGTGGCCCTGGGTCGTGAGCCACGTACCAGCCCTGGGCACTATATAAGGGCCACAGCGGTGTCTCTCGGGAAGGAAGTTCTACAAAGCCCCATTCATGTTTGCTGGGGCTGCAGTGAGGAGCCAAGAGAAGTCCATGGCCACAAGTAATTCTCCCATTGTGGTATCCATCTAAGACACGGATGCCACCTGCAGGGTTCCTGCATCATGGCAACCTCCCCACCGAGGTCAGAGAGGGCCTCCCGAGGCCAACACTCGGTGCTATTCCCAGACATCACCAGGAAGGAATCCCAGACAGGGCCCTGCAAGGGCACAGCAGGCTTCCAGCTCTTGCGGGCCCGGAGGCCACAGCACCAACAGGATGCTCCCTCCCAGCCCAGGACGCGAGGAGCTCTCTCCTCTAGGCCCCGAAAAGGTGCTAGGAGCCTTTGGGGTAAAACACACAGTTGGTCTCTAAGGTCCCGGGGCAGAGAAATCTCTGGCAGACCCTGAAGACAGCCCAGGCTGGGGTTCTGGGAATTGAATGTCCCCCCACCAGCTACCTTGTCCCTTGGGCAGATGGTACTGAATACGTGCAGGGCATGAAGAGAGGCCCAACACAGCCTGCTGGGGAGGCAGCAGATACACCAGGGTCATTCCCTTGGCCGCAGGGCAGCCATTCACTTACCTTCCACTTTGGGGGGCGTAAGCACCGAAAGCGGGAGCACCACATGGGTGTGTGGATCCCACATGTCCTGCCCCCGGAAAAGGCTGCTGTGGTAGCGGGGATAGCGCTGCCGGACGTGGGTGTGGTTCTCCATGCGGTCAATGCTGAGCACTGGGAGGGGAGGAGACAGAGGAATCAGGGGCCTGGGACGGCTCAGGGAGCCAGGGCGTAGGGTCATTACTGTGGCTGGACAGCGTGGCAATGGGATGGGCTCAGCGTGGCAGGGATAGCACGTCTGCTTCTATCTTTGGAGTAACCAATTCAAATGTGTCTCAGGCCACGAGTGCAACCCAGACACCTGTGGCTCCCCGGTCATGTCTGTACTTGCAAAGCGGAGGACAGGTGCCGTGCTGTGGAGAGTGAGGACGATGTCCATCTCCCATCTGCACTCGCCAGCAGGAGCAATGCACTCCCTGAGTTTGCTGGGCCTGGATGTGGGGACTATCAAAGGCACAGGTGCCCTCCCGTACATACGCTCCCTAATAGGACCACGAGAGACCCAGCTCCATGTGAGAGAACCACCTCTGGATGCACATCCCAAATCCACATGTGAGTTTGGGGAGAGTGGAACCCATTAGCCGTCTCATCTTCAGGACTCCACGGCAACCGCTCCGCGAGCTAACAGCAGGTAGCCATGGGCAGGGTTAGCACTTAGGAGGAGTTGTAGAAGGTTGTGGTCAGTGGATCCTTTCCTAAAGGATTTATGAAAGTCTGGGAATAACAGAGGCAGCAGCTTTACCACAGTAGAATCACCATCCCAAAGCCACCTACTGGCTTGTAGGTCCCCTGGGGGAGTGTTCAGGGCAGTGCGGAATAATTTCATTAGCTGACACTGCTGGGGGAATAACCTGGAATGGAATTGCTACCACTGCGATACGGCCAGGACTCTCACAAAGAGCAACGGGAGCTTTCATGACCCCAAGGGGTGGGGGCCGTGAGTTTAGCTTTAGATCCCCTCCAGCAGCACAGCACCCCAAGTCTCAGCTGATTCAGAAGAAAGACCTGGGGGCCTCCCATTCAACAGCTGACCAGCAGCACCCTCCTCAGCTGACAGTCACAGCTGGAGCATGGCTCCGATTAGCATTTGTGCCCGTTGTAACTCTATGAGGTGGGATGTCAGAGCTGTACGCCTTGTACCACCGCCCTCCTGGCAATGCTTCAAGCCTGCTGCCTACTCACTGATGTTGGGGGTCACCACGCCAACGGGGTTCAGGTAGGTGAGTTTCATGTTGCTGGCGAGCGTGCCTGTGTACTCTCTCAGCTGCTCCATCAGCCCCATGCTGCCATGTTCACTCTGCAGTAGCATGTCCCAGTGCTCCTGGTTCTCCAGGGTCAGCACGGAGCTGCCTGCCCTCAGCAGGTTCTGCAGACAGAGGGAGAGTCTTCAGCAGGTTGAAGGTAAAAGACCTTCCTTTGAAATCTTCTAAGGCTCCTCTCTCAGGTGAGTCAGGGAAGAAGGGGGCTGGGGTGTTCTCAGAGCTGAGTGTCACACCCCTGGGAGATGATCCCACGCTCTCACCCTTCACGCTACTGGGAAGGGTTTCCTCAATCAGTCCACACTGACCCTTGCTCATTCGCAGCCCCTTGGCTCTCCCCTGTCCGCCATGGGCTTCACACTCTAGCTACTCCGAGTAACAAAGGGGCAGAGCAATGAGATGGGGCAGGCACCGTCCTGATGGTTCACAAGCCAGGACAGAAGACCCCTGCTCCACAGGGCTCAGAGCTACAGTCCCTGGCTGCGGGGGCTGATAAGGCTGAGAAGGGAGCATCCTTCGTCCCAGATGAGCTGGAGTGGGGCTGCCCAAGGGGCAGCGCTGAAGAGCTCTGCCTGGCTCAGCAGGGCAGGGGAAGGAGGAGGAACGGCGCTCACCTCGTTGAAGTGGGCGTCCTGGGTGGCAGTCAGGCCAAAGCCCTGCTGCCTGCTCTCAAACTCCATCAGGCGGGACAGCAGGCGGTAGGTGATGTGCACGTCGTTGCCGAAGTAGCGCTCCATCTGGTCCGTCACCGCGCGCAGCCGGTGCGCCAGCTTCTTCGCCTCGATGGTGTTCAGCTCCGTCTCGTTCCTCTCCAGGCCCTCCAGCTGCCAACAGAGAGAATGGAGACGCGATGAAGCAGTGCGATGGGGAGCTAAAATCTGGTCCCTCCCTCCCCAGCTTTAAGCTGCGGGTAACGGGGAGAAATGCTGATGTGCTACAGAGCCAGTTGCTGGGTTTGGGGATCAGATTGCCCTTGGACTGTGCTGGCCATCACTGCAAGCCTGTCAATGGAAAGATTATCTCTAGGGACAGTCACAAGGACAACGTTCGGCACTGGGACCAAACATTCACTTGAATGGGCAGCAAATCTACCCCCCTGGGAGAGAAGAAACCCCTGGTGAGAGGTGTGTGTCATTTAACTCCATGCAAGCGGGTCTGATCGTTGTAAAGACTTCCCTTCAGCTTAAAATCTAGTCAGCTTCAAAAAGAAGTTTGAGTGGTTTCAGGTGCCCTGTCTGCGCAGGTGCTCAGCTGGCATTTGCTATGGTGTTACCATCACCTTTTCCTGTTTTAAAACAGACACTTTTCTTCTCCGCTGCTGTGTGAAAATCCATACAAACCATCAGGTGAAACGGACTATACTAGAGAAAGCGGCTGTGCACAGAATAAACGAACTGGGGGAAAAGAGCAGCTAACACAATGTGTTCTCTCCCATCTCATTTAATTACAAGAATCTTCAGTGTTAGTCATAACTGAGGTGGACTAAACAATATTCAGAGAGAATTTGATTTTGACAGTTGAGAGCATCCCTTTAACTCTCCCCTGCTACATGTACAGGCTGCTTAGCTCTGGAGCAGTGGAGCTTGGGATTATTGACCTCCAGACAAACAACAGCTATCGATTTGTTGTTGTCATCCATTTGTGTGACAAAACAGTGAACTAAGACAAGAAAATAACTTCAGAGGAAGCTCCCCATCAGGGCAAAGGAATTTCAAAGACAAGCTAAGAATTGAATTAACAATCCAGCAGTAATGACTTGTCCAATGCCTGGAAACTCAATTGTTAGAGGAACCTAAAGATTCACTATTTAATCTTACTGATCAGCCAATAACTAAGGCTAAGTCTACACTAGACAGCATACATTGGTACAGCTGTATTGCTGCAGCTTTCCTGCTGGAAGCTCTCCCTTGTAGTTGCCCTATGCCAACGGGAGAGAGCTCTCTCGTTGACATAATTAATTCACCTCCAACGAGCGATGGTAGCTGTGCTGGCATGAGAAGTTCTCCCACCGATGTAGCACTGTCCATATTGGCACTTCTGTCAGTGTAACTTATGTCTCTCAGGGGTGGTTTTCTCACACCCCGAGGGATGTAAGTGGTTGTGTCAACATGGCCTAAAAATGAACACACTGGGGGAGGCGAGAGAGCGGATGCATGAACATTTGTTGCTGTTGAACCGGAGGATGCTGAATCAGCTGATCCTGTGGCCTGCCTGGGATTATTGATGCTCTCTTTGAATATTGGGCTGGAATAAATGCACTTCTCCATCGGGGCAGTTTGTGCTTGTCAGAGTCAGACAAATGAAACTCATATTAAACCCCTATTTCAAGCAGGGCAGGTCTGGAGGAACCAAGTATTGAGAGGGGCTCCCGATGGAAGCAGGGACATGTTCTGTTCCCCTCTAGGGCTGGATTTTCGAGAGCTCAGCACCCCTAATTGGGAGCGGATTTTCAACGAGTTCTGATGTTGGGTGCATGGTGCCCATGAGTCTCACAAGGGGAGCTGCTGAGCACTATGGAAAGTCCAGGGGCCTACATGGGAACCAAGCTCTTTTGAAAATCTGGGCCTGAGCTGCTTTGAAAATGTAACTTCCCAGGGCTACCCCCCTCCCAGGGAGCTGCAGCCTGTGGAAGGAGTAAAGAGGCAGTTACCAGTGCAGAGAGCTCCTTGAAGGCAGGCGATGTGCAGTTGAAGAGATCAGGCTCCAGCCACCCTCTCTCTTCATCGCAGTGGCGAATTGCTTCACCTGCAAGAAGGGGGCGTTGCAGAGTCAAAACTCAGAGACGGGGGACACAGCTTCCAAGCTGGTTAGGACAGTGCCATTCTCAAAGCTAAGCCACCATGCTGTCAGTATCACTCAGAACAGCACCAGGAAGCAACATCGAAGCCCTGGATTGCTGAGGGGGCCAGCTGAACTACCCATTCTGAATCCAACTCGCATTCATCCGGGAGTTGTCACTAGCAAGTCCGCCTGTGAACAGTTCCAATTTCCGTAACAATTCACCCAGGAACTGGTAAAAATCATGATCAACCTGTGGGTTGTTTAGAAGCTGCTCCCTTCAGTTATTTCCTATTAGTGGCATATGATTGGTTCCCTGTGTAACACGGTGTAGCTGACTGGACGGGACTTTTAGAGAAGGGAACAATGAATAGCAAATAACAAGCAATGTAATTCATGGGGTTACTGGGGCTCTGTTCTATGCACCTTTGCATATTGACAGACAAGTACGTACCTCCCCCAGTGCTCACCTGACCCCCTCTGATGACTTAAGACATGATTGACAAATCCCAGTCCACCTGGCCTGGTGCTTGCATTCACTGAAATCCCTGCTGGAACACTGCATCTCTTTCTCCCAGCCTTTGTCTGCTTAGAACTTTTTGACACAAGGAAGTTTACTGGCATAACTACACTGGTGTAATTATATGGTTTTAGGCCTTGGCTACTCTTGCAAGTTAGAGCACAATAAAGCCACCCACTGCGCGCTACCTCACTCCCCATCCACACTGGCAATGCATATAGAGCGCTCTGACTGACTCCACGGCTAGAGCATTCCTGGTACTCCACCTCGGCAAAAGGTATAATGTTCGATGCCCCACACTGGAGTGCCGCGGTGCCAGTATGGATGTCTAATTTGCAATGATCAGCCTCCAGAAGTATCCCACAATGCCTGTTCTGCCACTCTAGTCATCAGTTTGAACTCTACTGCCCTGCCCTCGGGTGACCAACCTTTAAATTCCCTGAGAATTTTGAAAATCCCCTTCCTGTTTGCTCAGCCAGGCATGGAGTGCTCTCAGTGAATCTTTCCAGGTGACCATGCCTCCACACGCCAGGCGATCCCCAGTACGGAGCAATGGCGAAGTGCTGGACCTCTTCAGTGTTTGTGGCGAGGAAGCCGTCCAGTCCCAGCTGCGCTCCAGCCGTAGGAATTATGATACATTCAGGAAGATATCAAGGGACATAGTGGAAAGGGGCCATGACCAGAACGCAGTGTAGTGCAGGGGTAAAGTGAAGGAGCTGTGGAATGCCTACTGCAAAGCCCACGAGGCAAAGAGTCGCCGCGACCTGCAAATTCTACAAAGAGCTGGATGCGATACTTGAGGGCGAGCCCACCCCCACTTTGCGGACCACTATGGACACTTCAGAGGGCAGTACAACAAAGGGGAGGAGGAGGAGGAGGAAAGCGGGAGCGAGGGTGCTGAGGTGGGGGAACACACCCCAGAATCCCTCGAGGCATGCAGCCAGGAGCTCTTCTCAAGCCAGAAGGAAGGCAGCCAGTGGTGGCGGCTGGTGCTTGGGGAAGGACAAACACAAGAGGAGGTTCCCGGTAAGTGGCTTTTTGGGGGGGAAGGAAGTTTTTTGGTGTGGGCTCTTGGGGAAAGGAGGGTTTGGGCTGCATGCATGCCTAGATGGGGAATAGGGCATTGATGTGCTCTATCACATCGCAGTAATCAGCCTCAGTGATCTCTTCAAAGGTCTCATCCAGAACGTGGACAATGCACCTGTGCAGGTTTATTCGGAGAGCCACTGTGTTCCTTGTCCCAATCAGGCTGACCTGTCCGTGCCACTGTGTTGTGAGGGGTGGTGGGGACCATTGCTGCACACAGACAAGCTGCATATGGGCCAGGACGGAAGCCACATTGTAGTAGAAGACCCTCTCTTGCTTTCCCGGTCACCCTCAGCAGCAAGATATCTTCCAGGACAAATGCCTATGGAAAATGTTCGGTCAGTGTTCAGTGTAGGTGCCCCCTGCAGCTGTTGGATTTCCTCAGGGCAAAGAAACCCAGAGGACAGTAGAGCCAGGAAACCATCAGTCCCCCTTGACCCTCTGCTTACCCACCATTTTGGGGCTCCTGCAGGTTATGTGCGCTCGCTTTGGGATGGGCAAATTATGGTTTTGTGTAGACTGTGCTTGCCCTCCTTAAGTGCAGGGGAATCATTGCTCTGTCTGGTGTGAACAATGCTGCCTCTGCTAAGTGTTGCATTTTGCATTTACAGGTGCAATCTTGAGATCTCAGCCGTTCATCTTATCACCGGCTAAGAGACTGCGAAGACTCAGGCAGATGCTGCTTAAAAGCAAAGACACGCTGCATGAAGTAATGCAGCAGTCACCGAATGAGAATTCAAAGGCACAGGAGTGGAGGGAGAGGGAAAAGAGGATCTGGCAGAAGAATGAGGATCGCTGGCAGCAAAACGCAGTGCTCCGGCAGTAAAGCACAGATCGGCTGATCAGCATAATGGAGCGCCAAGCAGACTCTATCCTCGCGTTCGTCCCCAGTGCTCGCCCCCCATGCAGCCCTCGTACCAAAACTCTTTCCCTTGTGGCCCCATGTCACCTCCAAACCACTTTCCCCAACATCTGGGTTCTTACCGCCCCCAGCTGTCTCCAACACCTGTAGTGTCACCACCAAGTCATGAAAACTTTGACCCTTATCCACTGCACTCAACCCCCATCACCATGCCTTATAGCCAGCCTGAAATGCAGCACTCAGTGCACAGTACTCCGGACAGGAATTCCGAGTATGATAAGAGGACATATGCAAGTCTGTGATTGTACTTTCTCCACCCCACCCCTTGCCCTTTCTGGTTTTTTTCCCCCAATAAATGAATTTTCTTTTCAATAAATGGATTTTTTGACTTTGAAAAAAAATCGCATACAGTATTTATTTATTATACTTTATTATTGCATAAAGTAAAAGATACCTGAGCCCAGGAAAGCAGCAGGCACTGCAAGTCAGTGTAGCAAACACAGATTCATACTAATATTGGAACCACTGCACTTCACTACCCTGCAGGGCACTAGACGTTACTGGTGGCTTTCAGCCTCATATTGCTCCCTCAAGGCACCCTTAATCCTTGCAGCCCCGCACTGGATCCCTCTAAGAGCCCTGCTCTCTGGTTGTTCAAATTCAGCCTCCAGGTGTTGAATCTCCAAGTTCCATGCCTGAGTGAAGCTTTCACCCTTCAACGTTATGGGGGGTATATCATGCAGATATAACCGCAGGGATGCTGTCATTGGCCAAGTCCAGCTTCCCATACAGAGAGCACCAGAGGCCCTTTAAATGGCCAAAAGCATACTCCACAGTCATTCTGCACCAGCTCAGCCTGTTGTTGAACGGCTCCTTGCTGCTGTCCAGGCTCCCTGTGTAGGGTTTCATGAGCCAAGGCATTAAAGGGTAAGTGGGTTCTCAAAGGATCACAATGGGCATTTCAACTTTCCTCATGGCAATCTTCTGATCTGGGAAAAAAGTCCCACTTGCAGCTTCTTGAACAGGCCAGTGTTCTGAAAGATGCGTGCATCATACACAGGCAGGCCCAGAAAAGTGCTAATGTCAATGAAATGCCCACAGCGACCCACAAGCGCCTGGAGAACCATAGAGAAATACACCCTCCAATGAATGCACTCGTAGCCTAGGTGGTCTGGTGCCAGAATAGGAATATGCATCCCATCTATTGCCCCTCCGCAGTTAGGGAACCCCATTTGTGTAAAACCAACCACGATGTCATGCATGTTACCCAGAGTCATGGTTCTTCTCAGCAGGATGCGATTAATGGTTCTGCAAACTTGCATCAGCACGGTTCTAACGGTCGACTTTCCCACTCCAAACTGGTTAGCAACTGATCGGTAGCTGTTTGGAGTTACCAGCTTCCAGATTGCAATAGCCACCTGCTTCTCCACCATCAGGGCACCTCTCAATTTCATGTTCTTGCGCAGTTGGGTGGTGGGTTGAGCTCCTCATACAGTCTCATGAAAGTGGCTTTTCTCATCCGAAAGTTCTGCAGCCACTGCTCGTCATCCCAGACTTGCATGACGATATGATCCCACCACTCAGTGCTTGTTTTCCGAGCCCAAAAGCAGCGTTCCACAGTGGCAAGCATGTCAGTGAATGCCACAAGCAATCTCGTGTTGTATGCGTCACTCGAGTGGATATCATTATTGGAGTCCTCACTGTCACTTTGGATCTTAAGGAGTAACTTGACTGCCAAACGTGACGTGCTGGCGAGACTCGTCAGCATGTTCCTCAGCAGTTCGTCTCCATTCCCACAGACCGAAAGGGAAGACAGAGCGCGCTGCACAGAAACCGTTGAAAGATGGCGCCAAATATGGATGGAAGTCCAGGGATTGCTGGGATGCGAAGCGATGCATCATGGGGCTTTGGGACAGGAGCCAGAATGCCCTGCACTCCACACCCCCTTCCCACAAGCTATAGTGCTAGAATGGGAAGAGGTGCTCTGTGAGATAGCTGCCCATAATGCATCGCTCCCAATGCCGCTTCAAGTGCTGCAAATGTAGCCATGCCAGTGCGCTGTCAGCTGTCAGTGTGGACAGACTGTTGCGCTTTCCCTACTGCGCTCTCCTCATTAACAGCCCCCACCAGCAGGGTCCACATTATCCACCCCAAAGGCAGCACAATGATCATCAGCAGCAAGTGCATCATTAATGCCAATCAGTATCACACCCCATAGACCTAGCTGTCACATGAAGCACACCATGAGTGGCACCAGCACTGCCCATGTCAGTGTCTGGAACGGGAGCTGTGCCAGCAAAATGATACTACTCAGCACTTAGGGGCTATACACACTGGCACTAACATGCCTCCCACCCTCAGCAGGGATCATGGCATTATCTCAGTTTTACTGATGGGGAAGCTGAGGCTCAGAAAAGAGAAGCAACTTGCCCAAGGTCAGACGGGTTGGTGGGGAAGTCAGAATGAGAGGTCAGGAGTTCCTGGCTCAAAGGAGCTCCCATGTTCAGCCTCCCAGCCCCTTCACCATCACCATCATCACCACTATCTTTCCTTATAGGCTTCTCCTCCTCTTCCATATTGTCAACAGCAGCATCAACCCAGCTACCCAGGCCAGAGACAGAAGGGGCCCAGTGGTGGAAGCACCCAGCAAAGGGGGACCCACTCCTCCTGTTCTCCGCTTCTTGCCCTCCCTTCAGCAGAAGAATGAGCCTCAATCCCCATAACACTTCCAGTGGCCTCGCTGAGTTGCCATATTTTGGGTAGGATCCTGCAGAACATTGTTTCTGCTCTTTGTGTGCCCCAAAAGATCCTCTGCCTCGGCCACACATGGCCCCCACCTTGATCAGTCCAAATGGGATCTGCCTACTGTCACTTCTTTCCATGGACTCTCTAATGGCCCTTCATCTGCTTTCCCTGAGAGATGGCAGATCCTCTGGGTTGAAGGGAAGTACTCATTATCCTTTGACACCCATAGCACCCTGCGAACCAATCACCAGCAGTTGCTCTCCTCTTCCTCCAGTTACTAGCCCTTTTCCTCAAAGCCTAAGTGAGCTCCTCAGTAGCCCATGGCCACAGCTGACTGGAAACCAGCACACATCTCACAGGGACAGGAGCACTGAGAGACCCCAGCACCGCAGCCTATCGCGTCACCCAGAGCAAATGATACAGTGTAAAGGCAGCAAGACATAAAGGGTAGGAGGGAGGGGGGAGCAGTGTCCAGCTGCAGTTGAATCTCTGCAGGTTAGTTTGCTCGGGGAGACATGGGTATAAAAAGCCAATGCGAGGTGCAGTGTTAGTAACACGGTCAGCAGCCCTGGAAGCATGGGGCCTGCGGGTGTCTCAGGCAGGGAGAGGGGAATGGAAAGCCACGCAGAGCAGACCTTGCAACACATAGTGAGGAGAACGGGACAACACCAGGTCCTTACCTGCACCCCGCAACCCTGATCAGGAGGGAGCGAGAACGGGGAAGAGAAGAGACATGGTTAGGAGCTGAAACCCAGAGTGGGAGAAGAACGCACGTCCCCGGGGAAATATCTGGAGGAGGGGAGGGGCCGGGACTGGGACTATCCCCTTTTGGTTCAGTGGCTCCCAGGCTGAGCACTGCCCTGGATTCCCAGAAGCCAGTGATTCCCATCTCCCTCTGGCCTGGAGGCTGCTGTCCTTCCTTCCTGATGTGGCACTCTCCAAAGTCAGCCACGGCTGAATTGCTACAACACGCTCTAGCTGGGCCTGCCTTTGAAGCCCTCTTGTGAGCCGGGGCAGAGCGTGGCTGACAGGACCACGTCGGGTCCCCACTCTGCACTGACTCACCTTTGCTTCAAGGTGCTGAATGTCATCCCAGTGGCCTGGTGGGTGCTCTCTGCCTCCCCCTCACGGTGGCAGTTACCACTGACTGGGACTCTCTGGCTCTCTGCAGCCAGGGCTGAACTCGAGGAGGAGGAGGGAGCAGCAGGGCATTGTGAGTGCAGAACCTTCTTCTGTGTCACAGGGCGCAATGCCAGCAATGGATGCCATGAGAGGTGGGGCCGGAGGGAGAGGGTGTTCCCAGGACTTTTGGCCCCTCCTGTTTTTTGTCTGAGTGATGTTTCTGGGCCTCTATCTAGGCTGCTCACAGAAGTGCCCCTGCACTACGGCTGCGTTGAGAAGACCCCCAGAGAAGCTCCGGTCAAGTAGCTTGGATCTTATTGCGAGGTTGCAGCTCCACTTCTCTGTCTGGAACAGGGTCTGTGCAGCTCTTCTCTGCTCTCAGCTCTCCTGCTCTGTTTTCCAGTCCATTCCCCCAGACAACAATTCTCCGCACCTCAAAGCCAGGAGACACAGGGCTCCAAACCTGACAATCACAGCAGCTCCTCCCAGCTGCCCAGGGCAGTGCTAGCAGCAGGAGCTGGCCACCAAGGGGTTTCAAACCTTGTTGTGGGCTAAGGGGAGGGGAGTGGTTCCATCTTTCTGAGGCTGAGGGACATGGCAGGAGGTTCCCTCCAGAGCTGCATGTCCCTCTTTGCAGCCTTCCCTGAGGATCACTTACCCAGGGAGCCTTTGGGACAAGGCACTGCAGCTGAGAGCCCAAACTTGGTCTGAGGCCACCAGACGCCAGCTTTCAGGGTTTTAGGGCAGCCGTCATAGAGCACTGCAAAGGGAAACGAAGGAGCCGGGGTTAAGCGGGAGCAGAGGGGAGGGGTTTTGTTCCAGGAGAGAGTCCCGCAGGAGGGGATCAAGGGCAGTGCCCCAGGAGAACGTCCAGGGAGTTTTGGCTGACGCCGTCCCTAAGATTCCAGTGCCTGAGCTCAGCGTCAGGCGAGGCTGCTCTGGAGGCAGGTTGCTGTTCCATGCAGAACAGACACGTGTCTCCAAACTCACCCTCACAGCCACTTGGCGTCACCTCTGCAAAAGGGCTGTCACAGCTATTGCACTGTCGACCGATCACTCCAGGCCTGCAGTGGCACTGGCCCGGTTCCTGGTCACACGAGCGCGAGGAGGAGCCAATGGGGTAGCAGTCGCAGGGCAGACAGGTGTCACTCCCTTTGGGTCGGTAATGGAACTCCTGCCGGAGAGGGGCGGGGAAGGTGGTTAGACGGATGAATCAGGGGAGGGGGAGCAGCAGGGTGGCCAGAGGAAGAGCCCAAGGGGAAGAGTGAGAGGCCTGGTAAGACAGGGGAAGGGCACAGTGGGAAGGGGAGGGGAACCAGCCAGACAGCAAGAGCGGCAAGGGAGACAGGCACCTACATTTCAGCTTCTTAACTTTGCACTGGCTGGGCACATCCCAAGCTTGGGGGTCAGGGCCAGCCCCAGGTCGGTGTGGCAACCTCCTATGCAAAGCAGCACATGCCGGGACTCTTCCAGCTTCCTCCCACCTTACAGACGGGTCTCCCCGGTTCTGTGCGCACGTAGGCCCCACTTCCCGCCTGCCTGCCGCTGTCCTCTCCCCTCTGCTCTTTGTGAGGCTCTCCAGCAGCAGAGGGGACTGGAACGCAGTTTTCCACGGGAGAGCAAGGACGGCCCTGAGGGAATTCACACTCTGCCCCAGCTGGCTAGTAATGGAGTCATGCAGGGCCAGGGCTAGGGCCAGGGGACTACTAACGGCATATGCGATGGGTGCGGGCCATCGAAGAACAGGGTCGATAGTGGTTGCCTGGAGTACAACAGGCCGGGTGCCCCAGGGTGGGCGAGCTGAGGGGTATGCCCACACAGCTACCCCCTCACCTTA
Source organism: Dermatemys mawii (assembly GCA_007922305.1). Classification (NCBI taxonomy): domain Eukaryota; kingdom Metazoa; phylum Chordata; order Testudines; family Dermatemydidae; genus Dermatemys; species Dermatemys mawii. Next base: position 7,139,326 of record ML677372.1, on the reverse strand, counting down.
CAGTGGCAGTGCCCATTGGTTTTATTACAGTCTGAGTCAAAGCCCTTGTTCACGTCACAGTTACAGGGCCCACAGGTCGGGTTCCCCCACCAGCCCTTCGGGCATTGCTGATCCACCCTGAGGAAAGAAACCCACAGTCACCTGACAGCCTTCTCTCCCCCCACATCTCCTGACACCCCACAACCCAGGGGCACGGCCACCTTGTGAGTGCTCATCAGTTACTAGGAGCAGAGGTTGGCTCCCAGGTATGGCCCCCGCCCCTGGCAGCAGAAAGGTTGGAAGATAGGACTTGCAATGGATTTGAGCAGCCCCACGTGGACAATATCCAGAGCAGACTGATGGGTGCCAATGAGAGATGGATTCAAAATTCCCTCAGCCACAGGGAGAGAAAAAGCAACATGGAGTCTCTGAAGAGGAGCAGAGTGGGGTACGGGGAGGGGAGCCCCCGGAGGAGCCCCCATCTCTTCTCTAAAGCCAGCTTGCCTGTCAGTGCACTTGCACCAACGAGTGCACTCTCATGACCGGCCAGAGGGGGAGCGCTGCCTCCCAGGAGAGCCAGGGGAGGGAACACACAGAACAGGACCAATCGCCTAGTGCTAGAGCACACCTGCTGCCACAGCTTATTCTCCACCCAGTGTCACCACCCTCCTTCGTGGCTGCTTCCCCACGAGCCATCGGTAATGCTACAAAGGGAGGACTCTGACCTCAACAGAGCAGTAACAAGCAGTGGCTGATCCCAAACCCTGACTTAAACACCAACATCCTCAGAGCACCAGGCTCCCTAGGAGGGGCCTGGAGAGGTTGCTGGGAAGAGAGCCAAGTCCCACCGAGGCAGAGCTGCCCTTGGGCTCACCTGTGCTCACAGTACTGCCCAAAGTGGCTTCCTCCGCACTCACACACGTAGCCAAGGGGAGAGCCTGGCTTCCGTCGACACACCGACTTATTCTTGCAGGGGTTCAGGTGGCACACGTCCACGCAGTCCCCACCGTAGTATCCTGAGGGGACAGACACAGAGCTTCAAAAAAAGGGAGCCAACCACCATGGCTTCCTAAGGAAGCACTATGACAATCCAGCCGTGCTGAGGTAAAGGCAAGAGAGCGGTGGAGTTTATTCAGGTGGATCCCAGGGCATTTTGCTCTCTACTGAACCAGACTAACCAAACTTCTGCCTGCCGCTGTCTGAAGGAATTTCCAGTCTCTGGCCGCAACTGGGTTTTAGCCTCCCAAAGGTGAGCAAGCTACCGAGTGACCCACTGCTCATGGTGCTATGGCCTAAGGGAGCACTGCTGTGTGTGGAAATAGCCCTGAGTGGTGGGGGCAGAAGGAGAGAGAAGAGACAAGTCTGGCAAAAGGAGAGAAGCAACGAATGGGAGCGAGAACAGAAAAGGGGCACAGGGAGTGAAAGGAAGCGAGTGGTTGCCACTCTGCTGGATGGGCCCTACCTGGCTGGCACACGCAGGAGTAGCTCTGCCACTCATCCCTGCAGATACCGCTGGCAGGGCAAGGGCTGGAGTCGCAGGGGCTGGGCACGCTGCATCCTGCCTCCACGTTCAAAGCTCTGCTGGGCTTGGGTAACGCTGTCCCCGAGGGCGAGTCACCTAGGCGCACCCCCTGAAAACCAAGTCAGAAATACGTGGTAAAGCGAGGTTCATTCAGGAATGAGACTCAGGGTTTCAGTGACAGGAGCCTGGCCAGGGTGACCCAGCTCAGCTCTAAGGCAGGGATCCTGGCTCCGCCCTTGTGGCTGCAGAAGGCTCTGGTCAGCAGAGCGGACTCCTGCAGATCTGAGAGGTGCTGCCCTAGAACCAAGCTCCCCGAGGGCTCTGGAGGGCCACCCAGCAAACATTGCCAGGCTCTTCCCCTCAATTCCCCTTCCCTCCTGCTCACATCCTGCTGCTCCACCCAGTGGTCACCTTTCTTCTTCCAGGGTCCCCAGACAGAGTGCTCAAGCCTGGAGCACGTCCACAGGGGCTCTGGGTGCAGCCCCTGGGAGCACCAGGCCCTGGACTGGATTGTTCTGTGCACATCTGGAATGGGCTCTGGGAGCAGCCTCTGCAGCTAGGTCTGGAGACTCTCATTTGCCATCTCTGGACAGTGTGGGAGGCTGCTGGAACTGGGCACTCACCTGTACACAGCCCTTCAGACCACTCTGCACCTCGCCAGACCCTGGGATCCCCCCAACGTGAAGATGCTTCACTTTCAGCCCATGCAGCTCATTTCCAACAACCACTGTGTCCTGCAAAAGAGGTCGAGAAACAGGAGCATCACACACCCATCACCAGACCCCAAACCTGGGTCTGCAGGTCACCAGACTCTCTTCCTGCTCCAAACAACTCTACTGTGCAGAGATCTAGTCAGCTAGATGGAGATGTACATGCCCAGCTACCGCCGAGGCCAGCGAGAGGCATATTAGCAACACCGAGACAGACAGACAGAGTCCGAGATTACAGATCTCGCAGCCAGGACCCCAGCCCTCACACTCTGCTCCGAGCCCCCTCCCCGAGTGATCCCCATGGCTGAGGGGGTGAGGCTACAGACCTGGTAGAGCCCGAAGTCCAGGTTGACGGTGATGACATAGCGCACGTCGCGCCCACTGCGGACATCCCGCAGCTCCAGCTGGAGGTCGTGCCACTTCCCGTCGCTCAGGTGCATCTGGTCCAGGAGGAGCTTGGTGGTGTGGCCGGAGCCTCTATTCACGGCGAAGGAGAGCACGCCGGAGTCCAGCTGAGGAGAAGGGGTGCCAGCGACAGAAGTGGTCAGCTCAGGTTACTCCCCTTCTTACCCACTACTCCTCACATGGGCTTTGTACGTGGGGAGGAGTCCCCAGCTCAGCCAGAAGCCCGCCTGAGAGACTTCCCAGCTCTGCACCAGCCAGGAATCTGCTGCGACCCACAGCGTGTCAGCCCTGCTGCTGCATTAGACTGGAGGGTAAGTCACAGGGACCCAACCCTGACAAACCCAAGCTGCTGTAGCTGCTCGTGGCCCCATGCATGGAGCTACCAGGTGGCAGGCTCCCTCTGCATTCAGTGAGCAGGCTTTCCTCGCAGAGCTGGGAGGAGAGCATGGGAGGCCCTGCTGCCCACGTGGCGTTTGCGGCTGCAGGGGCAGTACCTGGCAGAGGATGGTGGTGTACTGGCCGGCATGAGCCTGAAGCAGCGCCCCGTCCAGCTGGCGTGTCCGGAATGCCAGCCCCACGTACCATGGCATGGAGATCTTCACCTCATTCTTGAAGTCCCAGGAAAGGAGGCTGTTGCCATGGAAATGGTGAGCATGGTGCATGGCTGGAAAGGAAAGCAGGAGCATGGGGCCTGTGGAGGTTTGGAGCAATGCGGGGAGCATTGATTCCCACCCAGGGCCTTCACTCACTCTTCCTCTGGCAAGGGAGACTAGATGGCTCAGGCTTTGCAGGATCTGAGCAGGCCGGAGCCCAGCTGTTCCTCTTGCCAAAGAGGGGCAGGAAGCTCCATGTAGAGCGTCAGCCTCTCTGGGGAGTTATGTATTTATTTCTCCAATCTCTACTGCACCCGTTGCCAGTGCAACAGGCCACTGCCCTTCTGGGAAATAAAGCACGAATGCTGATGACACCACACAGTGCAGGGCCCCAGCAGGGAAACCCTGTGGGAGTGAATCCCACTGATGCATGGACAAGACCCATGCAGGGCCGTCAGCCCTGCTGGCTTCTTCTCACCAGAATGTTCAGGGACAGTTTCAGGCCCGCATGTCCCTGGTGAGCCCCCAGCCTATCTCTCAGCAGGGCTCACTCACCATGCCTGCAGTCCTTGCCCCCGAAGCCCACGGGGCACTCGCAGGAGAAGGTTCCCCAGCCCACTGAGCAGGTGCCACCGTTCTTGCAGGGGCTGGAGTCGCAGAAGGTGTGCTTGGCGTGGCATCCTGGGGACATTTCAGAGAGGAGGGGACTGTTACTTGCAATGGCTCAGCCTTGACCTTCCCCACCCAGCACTTTGAACACTGAGATGGGGGAGAAATCTCAGCAGCTCCTCAGAGTGACCAAAGGTGGAAGCCGGGGCTGGTGGAAGCCCTGTCAGTACACAGCCACCGTGCTCTGCCCTCCTGCCCAGGAACAAGGGTCTCTTGTGTGAAAAGGGAGCACAGAGCATGACTTTTGCCAGGGAATCACCCAGGCCCCTGAGGGACAGGCTGGCTTTGCTTTCCCCAGATGTGCTACCAGATGTAAAGCTCCTGAATGGTGCAGCATGGCGAAGTGCTACTGGGGGGTAAAAACATGGGCTATTCGTGAGATAAGGAGTCTCTCACCGCTACAATCCTGACTGGAATCTGGCCCAGGTCTGGACTATCCAATGGGATGTGAAATAAGCTCCTGTCTGTTCAGATCCTTGTGCAGAGTAGAGGCATCTACTTCGCAAAGAGCATCAGCACAACAGGCATGCCCTGCGCTCCTAGACTGACTGGGCTGAGGAGAGTGAGTTCCTCTCTTTTCCCAGGAGAAGCTGGTGCTAACTGCTACCTGTGTTGTTGCTATTAGAGCATGGGCAGCCCAGTCTATGGACAGAGGATTCTGTGTCCTGGGCAGTCAGCCCAGCAACGTTTGGTAGCTCCATTTTGGGGAGACAGTGGGGAGCAGGGAGGTCATGTAGCCCCCGGGCCTTGGGACAGAGCAGAGGTGCCACACACTCCTGTTACCTGCAGAGGTCCCATTGTTTGCAATGTAGGTAGCCAAGTCGATCCGTTTGCTGTCGATGTACAGGTCTCTCATGCACCCCACAAAGTCCCTGTGGGCCACTGGGAAGTTCTCAGGCAGATTGGGGACCCCTCCGAGGAGCAGGGGCCCTGTGAGGTCGAGGGACCTGTGAGAAGAGGCCTGTAAGAGGGATTTGTGCAGAGATCCAGGCCCCACACAGCACTACACTGGTCAGTTCCCCTCAGTGCAGCAGCAGGCTGTTATAACCTGCTGGGGATGGGAACCATAACTGAAGCCCCATCCTGGGTCCCATAGCCAAGAGAAAGAGGCAGAACAATGTCATCATGCATTAATGCAGAACCATGACACTGTCCTGCTACCAAGGTATGCAGGATGTGGGACAAACCAGAGACAACCAGGGCTGTAGAGGACTTCTGGCTCCATGGCACCCCAGTGGAGTATATGCTGAATGGGAGCAGTAGAGGCTCCTTCCTGCCAGGACTTGGGATACTCAGAGCTCCCTTTTAGTCTGTTTATCCCTGTTCCTGAGTCCCTCACTCCCCTGCAGTGAGCAGCAGGCCCTCGGGACACTCACTTCTTGGAGCTGGACTGCATGCCCTCTGCTGCGCAGGAGTAGTTGCCAATCTCACTGCCGAACTGCAGTGCCACCGATGCGTCGCATTCATCCACCATCAGGATGGCCACCTTGTCTTTGGAGGGGCCCTGTACCACCCCCAAGGAGCCAATCTTGGGCTGAAACCAAAATACCAAGGAGTTAGTAGGGGGTTTCCCTCAGCACAAGGAGACATATCATGTGCATGGCACAAACATGCCTCAGGTCTCTCTGGCTGGCCTCCTTGCCTGTATCCCTTCTACTTTCACAAAGATAGAAAAATTAGCCCCAACTCCCACTGGCGACAAGACCTATCAGTGGGACAAAGGAGGCGAGAAGACAGAATCTCAGAACTGGAAAGCTGAATCAGGGCTTGGAAGGCAGGACAGCAGGGACCTCCCTAATGAACTGAGGGTCTCCTGTCCCAGACATCCAGCCTGGGCATCCCCAGCCCCTTAGCACGGCTCAGCTCCCCCAAAATGTGCCTGCTGGGGAAGCCTGGTCAGTGTGTGCAGCTCACCAATTCCAGACTTGCAGCCAGTGGGACAAACAGGATAATCCCAGGGAGAGGAAACAAAAAGGGGGCACGTACCTTGTTGTAGTAGCGGAGCTGCACTGTATGCCACTGCCCATCACTCACCCCCCCCGGCAGGTAGGGGGTCACCAGGGTGCTCGACTCACCTGCAAAGCATGGCACCGTTACACACTGTCAAACAGACAGACATGGTCAGGCAGGAGGGAGCAGTGCAGCAACGAGAGTGTGAGTTATGCATCCACAGGGCCACAATGGGTCCCTGCAAACAGCCCCCCATGCACCCAAACAACCCCATGCACACACACACACACACACACACACACACACACACAGAGATGGAGACACACACTAACACTCAAGTGTACACACCCATCCGCACCTGCAGGAACAACAGAGAGTCATAGATTTTAAAGCCAGAAGGGACCCATCTAATCTGACCTCCTGCCTACCACAGGACTTGTCTGAATTAATTCCTGCCTCATGTCCAGTAGCTGTGCTTGAACTAGAGAAGATCTTCCAGAAAAACATCCCATCTTGATTTAAACATTTCCAGTGACGGGGAATCCACCTCAACCCTTAGTAAGTCGTTCCAATGATTAATTCCCCTCACTATTAAAAACTGTGCCTTATTTCTAGTCTGAACTTGTCGAGCTTCAGCTTCCAGCCATTGGAGCTTGTTAAATCTTGCCTGCTAGATGGAAGAGCCCACTGTTATCCCATTTCTGTTCTCGACGTAGGCACTGTTAGACTGTGATCAAGTCACCCCTTAACCTTCTCTTTGTTTAGCGAAATAAATGAATCTCCTTGAGTGTGTCACTATAGGGCATGTTTTCAATCCTTTAATCACCCCCATGACTCCCCCCGAACCTTCACCAATTGTTCAGCCAAAGAGGTTGTATTCACTAACCCCAAGCTGTTGGCTGAATATTTTCAACATCCCCTCCTAGAAGACGGATCAGAGACACAAATGTCACCCTGCGCGTATCAGTGCATAACAGGCCGGGCCACTGCCTCCTTGATCACAGTGTCGCTCTTTGATTCACCTGAATTACAAATGTGTTTGCTTCGGTATTTCTCTGGCAGGAGCCCGAGCAAAGAACCCGACCTTCACATTAATCTTCTTCCCAACTTTCTCATTGCTGGCCTTCTTCCCACTACGTGGCCCCCTCATGAAAAGAGCTGGCGCACAGACAGGTCACTTGGAGGCAGGGACGTTAGGATGAGCTCTGTGTTATTTTTAAGAGAGGAAGGACGTGAGCTACAGGGAGTGGCCGGCTGGATACCGAACTGAAGCAGGAAGGAGCTTGCTCCGCATTCTCAGGCAGTGAAGCCAGAGAAGTACTCAGCCATTTAGGGAGAGCACTAGTGAGCAGATGAACAGCACCAGGGGAGCTGTGCCTGAGAGGACAGATAATGACACAGCAGGAAGGGGCTGCTCATCTCTGAGGCCTGCCCAGGCCCCTGCAGGAAGCCGACAGATAGAAAAGATGTGCCAAGTAGACCTGAAGCACAACTGCCCAAAGCAGAAGCAAAAGAGGAGCCTAGCAGCCCAGCTGACCTCCCATCCCACTGTTCAGACAGACACTCGCAGCCCAGCAAACATCTAACCTCATCAAGCTTCCCTGGCAGTTTTCTACCACTAAGACCTCAGCGGCGCTAGAGCTGCTGCACTGGCATTTCCACGGGGAGAGGGGCCTGCCAGCAGCTGAAGTCACCATCCAGAGACTATTACAGCCACGCAGGTCAGAGCTGGTTCCTTTGGCAGTTGTGCATTCGCCAATTGGTTTGGCTGAGCTTGAATTGCTTGTGAAGTGTTCATTGCGCCTGCTGAAACCCAGGAAAGGGAACGTGGCTGGGTATCTTGGGATGCAGGGTCTTGAGCTGCCTTTAAACCACTGCTCAGAAATGGGGGCTGCTGGGCGAACGTTATTTTGTCTATGTTAGGTGTCAATTTTAAAGTACAGCTCAGTTTCCTCCTCACGGAGTCCAGCCCTTTACCCTTACAGCACAGCAGCAAAAATGGGCTTTCACGGGCCTTTCAGATTTCAGCTGATTGGAATGAAAGTGATCCCTAACCGCCCATGTGCGCACGCACACACACACACAAACACCCCCCCACACACTAGTGCCTCTGATGGTGATGACACATGCACACAGACACACACATGCTACCGCCTCACGCTGCCTTTGATGGCAATGACACGTGCACACACACACAAACACTGCTCCCCCACACTGCCTTTGATGGCAATGACACATGCACACACAAACACACACACACGCACACACAGCCTTTGATGGCGATGACACGTACACACACCTCCACCCCCACCCTGCCTTTGAGGGCAATGACATGCACACACACACACAAACACCGCCCCATTGTCTTTGATGGCAATGACATGTGCACATGCACACACACACACACCCCTCCATTTCCTTCAATGACGATAACACATGCACATAGACACACACACTCCTATGCATGCATACGCATTCCTGCTCTCTTAGCCATACTCCTGTGCACACAGCCCCTCTCTTCCACGCTCACATCCCCCCACGCTGAGAGGCTCTCGTGCCCAGATGAGTATCCCCCAGGCACACGCACCTGTGGAGTATTTCAGCTGGACCTGCCCATCAATGATTTCCAGGGCCAGGAAGTCATGCTTCTCATTCAGGCGCCCATTGTAGAGCAAGAGGCCACTGCGCTCCAGGGTGGCAAACCTGACACAGAGAGCAGAGCACAGATCCTGAGTGTGAGCTCATGGGAGTGCAGAGGGAACAGTGCCCCTTAGAGAGTCACAAGGGATTAGCTGAGGCAGCTGTTCCACCCCCTTTCAGCAGGAACCAGCTGTGAATCCCCTGGGACAACACTTTCCAGGGTGTATCACCCACAGCGATGTGCATTTACCCCTAGCAGTCAGTGATTTGCAAGAGACCTGGACACCGGCACAAAAGCATGTTCTGGCTGCTGGTTCCAAATGGGGAATGAACTCCCTGCTCAAAGAGCTCTGTGCTCACAGCAGGACAGCAGCTGTTCCCCGGTGGGGGAAGGGCAGGCTGGGGACAACTGTAGATGGTATTCCAGGGGGAAATTCCCCATTGAGCAGAATGGGAAATCACAGCAACAGCGGGCACATCTGTTACCCCTGGTTAAAGTCCTTGAGCAAGAGCACTGAGAGGCCCTCTGGTGAGGGAGAGCCTGCCAGGCCCCATGCAGCTCTACCAACAGGGATCCAAAGGTGGGCTGAGGGCAATATCCGGAGAGAGCTTTTCCCTGCAAATCCCAGGAGTGAAGGGTTTACAGAGTGCAACAGAAATGTTTCATAGGCCCCTGGGCTGGGCTCGCAGGACTAAAGCATTTCAGTGGGGCAGGCTCCGGGCACTTCAGCAATTCACTAGACAGGTGGGCCCAGGGCGTGCCCATAGTTGGTGGGCCTAGGCACTTCACAGGAGCCTCTGGATAAACTGACACCTCTCCCCTCTCTAGTGCTTTGGCAGCGCCCTGGGCCTGGAGAGTCCTTGGCCGTGTGGGTCCCAGGTGCTTTGGAAGGCCCTGGGCACCCAGGCCACCCGCCTTGAGGGGAAGTACGCTCCCTCAGAAGGAAGAGCAGGACTCACGAGAGGGAGAGGGTGAGGTGGAACCTCTGGCGCAGCCCCCGGAACATGACGAAGGACTTGTGGGGGAAGGAGCGCGTGGAGACTTCGCAGTAGGGCTTCTCATAGCCCCCGGAGGGGCACTGGCATTGGAAGCCGCCATCCGCAGAGTTGGTGCAGGTGCCGCCGTTCCTGCACACGCCGGGGAGGCAGCGCCCCGAGCGGCTGTCCACCTCACAGTTCTCACCTGTTGGAGAAGAGAACGGAACGAGGGGCTCAGGACACAACCTGGAGCAGAGCTGGGGGGCTCCCAGCATTGCCCATCCAGACTGGGGCTCCTAGCAGTAGGGGATGAAGGTCACTGCCCCCAAGTTGCCTGGACAGGAACCAGCCAGGCTGGAGGCCAGCTGAACAGATCTCCCTTCCCCATAGCTGCATAAGCGTCTGACAGCAGCCCATGGCCACCCTTCTTCCATTCCCTAAGCACCCGGCCCCAGGTGCGCCTGGCTTGGGGCACCTTGCCCTTCCCAGGCCCTGTAAAGAGTCCCCCTAGCATGAGGCTGAGAACTGGCCAAATATCCTCCCTGACTGGGAGTCATCCAGCATTGGACCCATCAGCCTCGGTGCCAGTTCCTTGCTCCCCAGTCTCCAGTGCTGGCCAGTCCTGCCCTCCCGCACTTAGAGACCGTGTGTGAGAGACACGCTGTCTGCAACTCTAGGACAGACATGACCCAAGGACGGCCCGTGCACTATGGGTAGGCAGGATTTACCTGCCTCTCCTTTTGCTGGGAGCACTGGTTTGGGACAGCAATCCTGCACTGGCCTTGGGGAGAAAGGCTGCATGACCGTCCTAACGGGTCTTTTCCTTCTCTGCTTCCCGTGCTGTTACCTATGTAGAGGTCTGTCGTGCATACGCTGTTAGAGAAACCAGGTGGGTAAGGTAACATATTTTATTGGACCAACTTCTGTTGCTGAAAGAGACACATTTCTGCACTTACAGAAAGCCTGAGAGTTTGTCTCTTGTACCAGCAGAAGTCGGTCCAATAAAAGACATTACCTCACCTACTCTCTCTCTAATATCCTGGGACCCACACAGATAATGCAGTTTTCATTGGCCTGCATGGCCACTAGGTGGCGCTGCCTGCCACTCAAGGCCATGGCTGGAACTTCAGCAGGGCCCTAAATTCGCACTTGGGCCATCACTCAGACAAGCTGAACTCTCTGCCATGGTCACTGGGGCAGGAAATGTCAGCTCCACTGGGGTTTCTCTCTGCTGTCCACGGAGAGGGAATGCAGAACCATAGGATTCCAGCGTCCCTCTCTATTTCAATACTCTCTCATTAGCTACCGGAGCATACAGGCCAAGAACACCTTCAAACTCGTAATTACTGAGGCTCCTACTACATGTAGCCCTGCAGGCTGGAGTTCAGGTCACCAGTGCAATGAGTCCCACTCCTTCAGCCTTGCTGCATACGAAAACCAGCTCACAATTCCATCAGAACTGGAAGTCTATGCCCAAGGGAGGCTGGAAGGGGCCCCTGCTGCACGAGGGGACAAGATCGGTGGGTCAGTACTGGGGGGCATCAGCAGAGCTGTATGGGGAGAGCCAAGGGCTGGACCAGCAGGGGATGAGGTGCAACAGCCGAGCAGTACTGGGATGCTTCAGCAGCTCCTGCCCACCCTGTCCTGACTATACTCAATGCTCCAGTCCCTCGGTTTCACATGCACTCGTTTCATCAGTTCCACTAAGAGGAAACCCCCAGGGCTGGGCCCTGCAGCATTGCTGGTGGAGCATCTCACCGCCACGCTGTAGAACAGAGCGAATGGAGGAAGCTGGGTCTCCTTTCTTCAACAGGAAACTTCTTTCTGAGTGACCCTGGGATGGCCAAAGTTGACAGGCTCCCTTTCTCCACAGGCAAAACACCCTGTAATCCCCAGAGTGCTCCCTTAAGACAGCTCCAGGGAAAGTCCCTGAAGTCATTGGCCCAAACCTCCAAAAATATTTAGGCTCCTAACTTCCAGTGATGTCAGGCTTCCCTCTCATGCTGCCCTGCCCATGCGCCTCCACCTTGCCCTGGAGGTGAGGAGTTTACTCTCCATGGCCTCTGTGGTATGAGCTTCCCACAGGGGGTGATTAGCACCAACCCGTGTGAACCTGCAGGAACCAGTCTGGCACCCCACACTCATTTCACATAGGCCGTGGCCACAGTTACAGCTACGGCTGGCCTGGAGCCTGATGGAGCTGGTGGCCTGCAGGTGAAACACCCTGTCTCTCTTTCTCCAGCCCCTGGAACAGCCAGGCCCAATGACCTGAGCCCCTCCTTGGAAGGGGAGCAGTGGAGGTGGAAGGTGCTGCCTCTAGTTCCCCGCCCCCACGCCAGCCACCGCCCCTTTCAGCTGGGTTATATTTGTGTAAGCAGTGTCAGGAATGAGATATATTCTGACATCTGGTGGCGAACTATGGGAATTGCAGTGAGCCTTGCAAAATAAGTCTGGGGCTAATCAATTTGCATAGACACACCCACTGCGCCTAGCCTGAGCCCACAGCAGCCCACATGGCCACTTCGGCTGATGAGGGAGCCCCAGTTTCTATGTTATTGGGGCAGGAATGATAAAGTGATGTTACTGTGATTATGTGAATGAAGGACTATGGACATGTACTTGGCCCATGTTATGATGGAGAGACTCGCCATCATCTAGGTAGCACTCACTGGGCAAGGGCCATGCGTTTTCAGAACACTGTGAGATTGAGAGAGGTGATGGACAGACCTATGCCTTTTGGTGAGGGCTCTGTCTGAGGGCCTCCCAGGCCTATTGCACCCTGCCTCTCTCCACTGTGGAATGTCAGAATTGAATTTTGCTTCCATTAGGAGCCTGGTTCCAGGCTGCTGAGCTGACAATTGCTTTGGGCTCACTGATGCACCTGCACTAAGGCTCCCCTACTGCGAGCTGAAATCACTTAAGAGCTGAAATCACCTAAGAGCTAAAGAAATCACTGAGCACTGTCTTAAGTAGGGGGGACCTGGAAAAAGTGCAGAGTGGCTGGTGCAGCAGAGCAGTCTGTGTGTCAGCTAGCAGGACGGCTAGTGGAGTGACCGGCGCAGCAGAGCTGTCTGTCGACTAGCGGAGGCGTTGGTGCTGCGGGCAGAGTGACCAGCGCAGCAGAGCTGTCTGTGTGTCGGCTAGCAGAGCAGCTAGCGGATCAACGGGCAGAGCGGTTCGTAGGACAGCCAGTGGAGCGGAGCAGAGCCGATTGCGGTGAGAGCTGCAGCGGAACCTCACGGAGAGGCGGCGCAGTCGGCCTCGGACCACGTAAGGTGCCCCGTGCCCTACCCTCCATCTCCACCCAGGCTGGAGGTAAGACTCTGCCAATTGACTTTTGAACTCTGCACGGACCAAGGACAGAGACTCTTGGGCTGTTGGACTTTTGGGACTATTGAGTGACTTTTTGGGGTGGTGGAACTCAAGAGCCAAAGGGAAGGCCACGGCCTATTTGCTGGGAGGGGGGCTTCTGGTTCATGGTCTGGTTTATTAACCTTGTTTGTGGTGTTTCCCCAATATAATGCCACATAGTTTCTCCCTGTTATTAAAAGGCTTTGGTACACTCAGACTCTGTGCTTGCGAGAGGGGAAGTATTGTCTCTTACAGACGCCCAGAGGGGTGGTATATGGTTGTCTCAGGTCACTGGGTGGGGGCTCGAGCCGGTTTTTGTATTGTGCTATTGGAATGGAACCCCTGGATACTGAACCCGGCCCTTGTTGCTGCCAACTCTGATGGGCAGAAGGGTTACATTTGTAATGACCCCACACTGTACTTGGAAATGTCTGTCCCTGAACTGTGCCTCGGCTCTCCAGCCTTTCCAGAGGGGTGAAGCCAGACACACATGATGACCCTTGGGAATCCCCACATCCTAGTATCTGATTCTGAACCCCCTGCCCACTGCAAATCGGAACCCTTGTCCGTGGCTGCAAGGACGGGGGATTCCTACACACACCTGCCCTGCCTGCTGTAGGTTTGCAGCATCAGCCCCCTGTTCTCTCTTTCCCCGCCCTGTGTCTCATCTCCCTTCCACCACAGATCAAGGCTGACCCATGCAGCTATCAAAGGGGGAGTTTCTGTCCCTTTAAATCTGGGAACAGGCAGCCATGCACCCAAGGGAACCAGCGACATTTTTCATTGTCTCTGAAATGAAAGCACCCTCCCTCCCTTTGATGGGATCAGTAATGGATTCCTCTGAGCCCACACCGCAGCGGGAGGGGGGCTGGAAGGACGGAAGCAGCAGCCATGTTTTATTCATCCCAACAGGAGGGCTGGGAACTCCTCTTCCTCGAGTGGTCACAGGCTCCAGAGCTCCTCCGGGCCCAGGGTTTGCAGTCCTGGACTCTCTACTTTCCCCTCTTCGTCTGTCTCTCCTCTGTGGTATCTACTACTCTGGCCCTTCCCCCACCCAACAGCAAGTGTCCCCCACACCCACGCAGGACTGCCTCTGGAGTACTGCCCCATACCTGTCTCTTCTCTAGGGACCTCAGGTGCAGCACCTATTCACTTCCCTCCCAACACCAGCCCACTCTCTTTGCGCTGATGGAGCACAACCAAGGCCCATCCCCAGAATCTGTTTCTGGGTGCTAACGTTCAGCCTAGGATTAGCCTGGGCCCATAGCACAGGCCTCCTCTGGTGACATGTATCGGCACGAATCAAACAGCCCTCGAATGGGATGGGGCCACATCACACTGGTGACATGCTGTGGGGCAAGCAGCCTGATTCTAGGGAACACAGAACCCCGAATCAGCATGCAGGGATCCCTCTGCCTGCCAGGCCCCAGTAGCTCCACACAGCCCAGCTCTAGGCAAGCCCTGGCCTGGCCTCTGTGCCGCTACCCAACTATGCGTTAGAAGCTGCTGTTGCTAAGTTATTGGGGCCATTAAAGCCCACAGGGTCAGGACAAAAGCAAACCAATGTGGGGAGCATGGAGCCCATTGGAAGGCCCAGGTCCTGGAGGGGTGCCTGTAGGCTAGGGACTCCTGTCCACGTGGGTGTGACACGCTCCTGGGAAGGAAAGGGAGAAAGCCAGCAGGGCAGGTGTGTGTACACACAGGTGCTGCTGGCCCAGGCCGAGCCGGCTGACACTGTCTCTGCCCACACGCTGGCTGAGCTCCGCTTGTCCATGTCGATCAGCGCTGACAGGGTTCTGAGCAGCCCAGGGGACAATGCTCGGAGCTGGACTCCGTGACAGCGGGAGATAGGGCTTGGGAAACGAGGTGATGATGGCCACGGAAGCACTAAGACAAGCAGACAGAGAGAACCTGGGGCGGGAGGGGTAGGGAAGCTGCCTCTTCCCATTTTGTATCCTTGGGGCTTCCAGAGCCTAGCAGGGAACCCCCTGGCACTAGGTCCTGTTACCTGCCCGGCTACTTGTGGGGAATGGGGAGATGGCGGGAAGTGACAGGGAACCAAGCTCATTAACCCCTCTGCTAATGTCTGTTCACACTTTAAATGCTGGAGGTTAATTACTATTGACTTTGCTTATCTCACCAGTAACCACCACGCAGGCGCTGCTCACAGCCCTGCCATCTGCTGCCCCCCATCCCCCACAGCAATTCTTCCCAGCTGAGGGGAGCCATGGGCCTGGGAGCCAGCAAGTGAGATCCTCACTCCACCAGCAGCCACAGGCTCCCTTCCCACTTCTCTATGCAGCAAGCACAGGGCTCGTTTAGGGGGCCAACGCTCCTGCTAGTCCAGTCCTTGCACCTCTGCCCATGTCCCTCAGTCCTCGTATCCCCACACCGCTCTGCAATGCCCCTCATTCCTGACCTGCAGCACCTCCAGGCCTGGCCCAGCCCACCACAGCTCAGCCAGTACTCCCCAGTCCCGTCCCACCCCTGCAGTGTGGGCTGTTCCTCATGCTCTCGGGGGCTGGCTCTGGGGTAGAGAATCACGGCTTAGCCTGGCAGCCTCTGCACCCTTATTAGAATCACCTGATGGACGGCCCCGCCCAACCTCTCCGCTCCTTCCCAAGCAGCGGGGCGGCTGGCAGTTCTGGAGTGAGGCTCCGTCTCTGCACTTCCCCCTGTGGAGTTTGCCAGGCACCAGCCAGCCTTACTTCCCCTCCTAAGAGTGGCTCCCTCCCTGCCCTCCCAGCTGCTGGGGAGGGGACCTAAATGCACTGAGTGGCTCTGCCAGATGCTGATAAACTGACTGGCTGGGGGCACGCGCCGGAAGCAAAGCGATAGATCTGGGCATCTCTGTGTGACCGTCACAGGCCGGAGCCTCCATTCCAAGTCTCCCTACTGCTCCCCCCAGACCCCCTGCAACAATGGCTCAGAGGAGCAGGCTCCCTAACAGTTTGATTTCCCTGAGCGAAATGAAACTTTCTGACTTGTCAGGGACCGGAGGCGGATGAGGGTGGAGAGCTGCAGAGCTGAGGGTGGATTCCATGTGTGCGAGGCAGGTGAGTGTCATGTCTGCCAGCCTGGAACATCTATGGCATTGCAGCCACGAGCAAGTGGGAGGATGAGCAGAAACAGCTGCCTCTTTCTCCCCACCCCCTGGGAAAGCAACTGAGTGAAGAGGAGGGAGCCCCCTCTCTGTGGGGTAATTCCGAAATCCCCACTTCTTGACATACCGGGCTAGAACCAGGCATTTCGCTTTAGTCAAAGGGTTTCAGCCTTGTTACAACCAGCTCCATAGAGCTGGGAGCTCCCGTGGCACTGAGTCCTTGTCAAGCCTGGTGCCGGGCATAGGGTCATGGCACATTGTACCTAATGCCTTCTGTTCTGGTTAAACCAGCAAGACACAAGCCAGGTGACAAACTTAAAGCAGCAGAATCCACTAAGTCTGCAGAACTAGCAGCTGATTCCTCAGGAGCGAGGGGGTGGGAAGAACCCAGGAGACTGCTTTACAGAGCGAAGACCTAGGATTATTGCTGCTGGAAAGGAGTGTGGCAGACATGTCAGATAGCGGGTCTCTTTATCCCGGGATAGCAGAGACCCTCTTCCTCGCTGATGGCCAGGCCTGGAAGAGCTGTGTCCACAGCACAGCATCCCTCTCCCCCTCATCAGGGATCAGGCACTTACCTGTGAAGTGCTGGCGGCAGATGCAAGTGTATCCCCCCTCCCTGCGGGTGCAGACGCCCCTGTTATGGCAGGGGTTGGAGTAGCACAGGTTGATCTCGGTTTCACAGTAGTCCCCAGTGAAGCCCTGGGGGCAGCGGCAGCGCAGGCCTGTGATGGGGTGGATGGGCCGGAAGAGGATGGATGGGGAGGCGATGAAGGGGGCCAGACTGTCGAACTTGAGCACAGAGATGCACTTCATGTAGTTCTGGCACGGCTCCCGCAGGCACACGTTGTCGTCAAAGGGCAGCACCTCCAGCATGGAGACGGAGGTCAGAGTCATGCGCTTCATGTACAGCTGCTCCTGAAGCTCCTCCGAGCTGAAGAAGTGGCCGCCGCGGGGAGCCAGCGCGGAGAAGCTGACATTCAGCACCGAGCCACCCACATCCGTGTCGTTCTGGATGTTGAAGATGAAGACGTCCTCCTTGGGTGTGGCCAGCACTGTGGCCACGCCCTCCAGAAAGCTAGTGAGCAGCGGCGAGAGGAAGCGTTCCTGCCACATGTTCTCCAGCCGCACCGTGATGCTGTTGGCCAGCATGTCCTCTGTGATGACGATGACACGCAGGACACACTGGGCCGTCACACTGTGGATTCCATCTGCAGAAGAGACAGGAGAAACATTAGAGCACGGCAGCTGTTTGAATGGGAGATGAGGGCAGGAGGGGGACAGAGCTCTGAGTAGGGTTCTACCAAATTCATGGTCATGAAAAACATGTCACAGACCGCGTGTGCTTTTACCCTGTACTAGACAGATTTCACGGGGGGAGACCAGCGTTTCTCAAACTGGGGGTCCTGACCCAAAAGGGAGTTGCAGGGGGATCACCTGCTTATTTTAAGGGGTCACAGTATTGCTACCCTTACTTCTGCGCTGCCTTCAGAGCTGGGCAGCCAGAGGGCGACTCCTGTTGGCCGGGTTCCCAGCTCTGAAGGCAGCATCCTGCCAGCAGCAGTGCAGACGTAAAGGTGGCAATACCAGACCATGTCACCCTTACTTCTGCGCTGCTTCTGGTGGCGGCTCTGTCTTCAGAGCTGGGCTCCTGGCCAGCAGCTGCCACTCTCCAGCTGCCCAGCTCTCAAGGCAGTGCTGCCGCCAGCAGCAACGCAGAAGTAAGGGTAGCAGCACTGCAAATCCCTCCACCCCCCAACTCCTTTTTGGTGAGGACCCCGACAATTGCAACTCCTTGAAATTTCAGATTTAAATACCTGAAATCATGAAATTGATTATTTTTAAAATCCTCTGACCGTGACATTGACCAAAATGGACCATGAATTTGGTAGAGCCTTATCCACAAGTAACCAGAGCTCCACAGATCCCACTCCAAGCTTTGCCTAAACCCCATGGCCAGGCCTAGTTTCTATGGCTACTCCTGCACCCAGAGAGAAGTCTCTGCAACAGCTTTGATACGCTGAATAGTGGAGGGTGACACTGTGTTCAGTATGAATAACCACCTTAGCACAGCCCTTCCCACACTGGTATTTAACTGGATATTGGATCCTGTTCATTACACTACCTCTGCATGTACAATTCTCAGTGTGCCACCGACCGGTGTATTAACAACACACCGTAACCACCACAGAAGCGGTTAGAGGGAAGCTGAGTCTCTGGCAGTTGAGTAGGGCAGCTTGGGTTGCAGCAGGGCATGCTACCATGAGGGCTATATTTTTTTTTAACGATAGCTGAGATTTTGGAGCATCATTCGGTGCCAACACTCAATACATGGAATCACAGACTACACGAGGCCTGTCTATATAAACAACCTAAGCACAGGCCTCTTGTGCTCAGCACCCACTGGATCTGGGCAGAGTCTGCCACGAAGCTTCTGTTTGATTTGGGCCTTTGCACACTTGGGAACAAACTGGGTGCTCGTGAAAGTGAGCATGCACTAGTGCTGGCTAGCAGTGGGCACAGCTGGGGGAGGGGCCGAGGGGTAAGCGAGCAGGGGGTGGCAGAGCAGATAACAGGGTTTCAGTGTGTTTTGGCTACTAATATTCTGAAAATTAATTCTTTCTGCTTTTCTCTCCCCACCCCCTTTCCCTCTCCATCCCCCTCCTCTCTTCTCCTGGGTCTCAAAGGCTCTGTGCCGGTCTCACTGCTTCCTTCCTCCTCGCCATCTGCTCCCCATCTCATTCTGCTCTTCCTTCCTCCCCCAGCTTGAATTGTTTTATTCTCTTTTATCTGTATCTTCCTTGCAAACAAACTCCAGTCCCTGGGATCCTGTCCCATGCACAGTCTGGAGCACGCTGAGCCGGCTGCCTCCTCCCTCTGGGGTCCAGGCTCCTAGCAGAGCAGCTAACACTCAGTGTTCCCATGACTTCAGATTCAGGGTCATCAGCTCACTAAACACTCAGGGCAAGCCTGTCTCCTCTTAATGACAGTGGAGCGGGTTGGGACCCTTCCTCTAGGCCGCAGATCTCAGCAAGCCATGTGCAATCAAGGCAATGGGCTGTGTGGGACTCCCTGCAAAGGCCAGCAGGGATGGCGTGGTATCTCCCTGGCAGTGAGAGCCTGCCCCCGTGGACCTGCCCACGTGGCAGTGCAGCCAGGAGAATGTACGGCCACAAGGCAGACTCCTGGGTCTAACACTGTGACTACTCCATTGTTATTAACTGGTTTCTACGGGGCATGTCAAAGCTTCAACTATTTCCCAAGATTCAGTTCAGGGGGGGGGTGGGGGGCTCGCTTTCCACACACTGTGCATTCTGAGTGGCTGCCCCTTCCTCCTGGTGCCCAGGCTGCTGCTGGCACAGAGCCTCCCCTGACTTTACACTCGGCATCACCCCTCTTCCCCTACCACTCAAACCCATCTAGCTCTGGGTAGAATGCAGCAGCACTTCCAGCAACACCGCACAAGAGTTCAGCATAGGCCGGGAGTGCTTTGAACTTCGATACTACAGTGATGAGCAGGAAGGCAGGCTAAGGCGGATAGAGCCAAGTTAGGTTTAGCCACACAATGGAAGAATATAATTACCCAGCTGGGGTTTTGCCAAGACAATGAGACTAACACCCGGAATCTTGCAGAAATGTCCTGGGTTCTTTATTGGTCAGGAGTGCCCTGGGCCATAGTTTTCCATCCCACTCACTACCCTGCCCTGTATTAAGCCGGCTGGTCCTGGCACAGCTGTTCTTAACTTTCCCTGATCTAACTAGGGAAAAGTAGGTTTCTGATATGTCTATACTAGCACTTTTGTTCGTATAATTTCTGTTGCTCAGGGGTGTGAAAAACACACCCCTGTGAGTGACACTGACAGAAATGCTCTCCCCTACAACATAATTAAACCACCCAATGAGTGGCGGTAGCTATGTTGACGAGAGAGCTCTCTCTCCTGTCGGCACAGAGCAGCTACGTGAGCGATTTTAAAGTGGCTCAGCTGTCTCGATGCAGCTGTGCCGCTGTAAGCTCTCTAGTGTAGACGTGGCTATACAATGATTTTATTTTTTTAATACTAAATGACAGCAAATGAATGGCTTTGTCAGGAAATATTCCAATGCCCCATTTGATCACAAGTCCAGCCCACTCACACCCCTCCCCCACCAAGGGCCACCTCTAGTTCCTCCTTCAAATCTTTTCCTGCAAGATGCTTCTTCCCATAACACTTGCTCCCTTCAGAACCCGCTCACTAGTGATATCAGCTGATTTACACCAGGGAGGAATCTGATCCTTCTTCTCTTCCTGAGTAATCCCCACAGCGCCCTATCCCTTGTGCATTTTTCTCTTCTTGAGCCAAGAAGCTCTTCAGGGCAGGGCCCATGCTCTGCTGATGCTCAGCGAGGCAGTGAGGAAATTTACAATGCTATAGGAATGTTTTATAATAATCATAAGCAAACGTGCAATTCACCAGCTAATGGAACAATCTGTCTTCAGACTTACGAGACAGTTGCCCTGGTGCCATTTGGCACTTATCCTACACACGTAAAAGGTGCTATTCCTCACTTGACTACCCCTGGATGGCTGTAGTGTGAACTCTCCTATGGGCAGCGACAAGCTGCATGCGGGTATCAGATTCAGCACTGTATGCAACACAGATTCTGGGAAACTCTGGATTTAAAAACAAACCTTCTTCAGCAAAAGAGACCAGCACCATGCGAGCCAATATTCACACCAGCCTCAGTGTTTAGAATGGCTGCAGCAACTGATGCCAAAGCAGGACCAGGGGAGGTGACTTTCACCTGAGACCAAGCTCAGCCACCCCATCTCCAACCCTAATACCCCTTACAAGTGCTAATACAGGAAGGGTGCTGGGAAACAGGGAGCTGGTCCCCTGTAGATACACAAAAGGCTGCAGGCGACAGAACCAGCATCCTTCCCTCTGATCTCCTCCCTCTCCCGCTCCTGAGCTAGGGTGATCATCTCTGCAAAGCACCACTTGAAAGAGCCTTGATGGGTTTCCTGGAAGGGGCATCACTCTTCCCCTGTCTGCTGCAGAGAGATTGGGGCTGGCGGCGGACAGGAAAACGGATCCCCCAGGAATGGCCTTGCACATTCTCTTTCACAGGAACACGGGGCGTCTTTAATCCACACTGTCGTTAACATTTTGGTGCTCAGTACAAGGAATATCTTGAGGCTCGGGACTCAGCACTCGCCAGGGAGGGGAGCTCTGATTTATGACATAGCTTAGGGTCCAAAGGGAACGTTCATGTCGGCAGGAAAAGCGAAGAGATGAGAGTGGATTTATGGGGCTGTGCCACTGTGACTAGGACAACTTCCATGGTCTGGGAGGGGACCCCCTCTTCTGCAACTGCCTCCCTTCCTCCCACTCACCCCTCCATATCCCCCCCAGGGAGCTCCTGCAGCACTGGGGAGCCCCACGCACTGTCAGTCTCTTTTCGTAACCTCCCCTCCATGCCCTGGGTGGGGGCACGTTCTGATAGCACCTTTGGACCCTTCAGAGGACTTCAATCAGCAATGGGCACCTGCAGGCCAATACCCACCACTCGAGAAGCTGCAGGTCCCTCAGGACACTCCCCTGCGGGTCCCTCTTCCCAGAGTTACCGTCTGTGGAGCATGTGAGTGTATTGGTGCCTAGCAAATGCTAGAGCCCTGCTAGAGGGGGACACTGAACCAGTCCAGAACTGATGCAAACAGGCTCAGGGCTACGGGAGGTCTCTGGGTGGTCCTGCTGGGATGCCCTCCCCACAAGCAATGCCCCAGCTGCGCTGAGAAGACACGGCCCACGCGTCAGTGACTGACCTCTCCTTGGATATTTCAGTGTTGCTGGCCCGATGAGCTGCCTGAGCTCACACAAACAGCAGCCTCCTCGGCCTGCCCATCTCCCCAACTCTGCCAGGCCCCACCGTGCCACACGGCCTTATCTTCTACAGTGCACCCATGCGTCCAAGCTGAACTCACAGCAGCCTGTTCCCCCGACTGGTGCAACCACCCGCCCTGCTTTTTCCAGGATGCTCCCGATTCCCAGGGGATGCTACTGTTTGCAGCATCGTTAGTTTGTGCCCCCCAAAGGACTGTGGGCCAGTGCAATATCCTCAGCTCCCCTCACCACACACAATCGCACAGCTGCGATGCAGAGACTTTCTCCTGCACAACCAACCTGCTAGAGACACAGGACTCAGTTTCTCTGTACACAGCTTCCTGCAGTGTCCCTGCCCCTACAGCTGTGGCAGGGCCTGGAAGAGAGGGGGGCTCTACCTTTTGTTGGCGGGCTCCTTCCTAGCCTTTCCTCTTCTGCCTGTGACAGCAGCTGCCCCAGGCCAACATGATTGTGATGGGATGACTCTCTCCAGCAGAAGAGCTTCCAGAGAATAAGAAGTCAAGTCATTACGGTCTGGCCCATACATCTCCGCTCTCTTTGTGCTTTTATTTATACACCTTTCATATTGTTTCCTGCAGCTGAAAGCTGAAAGATGAGTTCTCAGCCATTCCACCCATCTATAACCCCTGCTGCCTGCTCCTCTCCGCTCTAACAAAGCGCCTCCGGATCCTCTGCCAGTGTAACCGCTCCATTAGCAGGACACCACACCAAAGGCGGGATGCGGCCCTCGCGCAACAGTCAGAATGGCTCCTACCGTTTCCAGGGAGGGAGCTGCCTTAATTACAAGTGTAAGCGCGCAGAGCTTTTTAACACCTGTTAATAATCTCTGTCCCACCCTCCTCAGCAGGGGTGGGCAAACTACGGCCCGCGGGCCACATCCGGCCCGCGAGACCGTCCCGTCCGGCCCGCGGTGGGAGGCTGTGCCCCACTCCCAAGCCGTGCCTCAGTGGCACTGGTTCCCCCTCCCCCAGAGCCGCACTGCAGGGGCAGCGCTCTGGGGGCCGGGGCTGCCCGCTGGCCCCTGCCCTGGAGCCACACTGTGCCAGGAGTGCTCTGGGGGCCAGGGCTGCGCGCTTATCCCTCCCTCGAAGCCGCGCTGCAGGGGCAGCGCTCCGGAGGCCCGGGGCTGCATGCTGGCCCCTCCCCTGTAGCCGCGCCATGCGGGGAGTGCTCCGGGGGCCGGGGCTGTGCACTCTCCCTCTCCCCCAGAGCCACCCTGCGTGGGCAGAGCTCTGGGGGGGCCAGGGCTGCATGCTCCCCCACTCACAGCAGCTATGTCAAGGGAGAATGCGGCGGGGTTCCAGGGTCATGGTGGGGGTTTTGGAGGGGGCAGTCAGGGAGTAGGGTGAGTTGGTTGGGGTGGGATTCTGGGGTGGTTGGGGGTGGGAAGGTGGATACGGGTTGTGGCAGTCAGGGGACAGGGAGCAGGGGAATTGGGTGGGAGTGGGGTCCTGGGGGGTGGATAGGGGTCTGTGGAAGGAGCAGTCAGGGGGCAAGGTCGGGGGGTTGGATGGATCAGGGATTCTCAGGGGGCAGTCAGGGGGTGGGAAGTGGAAGGGGGCTGGATTGGGGGCGGGGTCTTCCCTTCGCGGCCCTCGATATAATTTCACAAACCCGATGTGGCCCTCGGGCCAAAAAGTTTGCCCACCCCTGCTCCACAGGCTCCTTCTCAGAGAAGCATCATTGTGTTCTCAGTGGAAGGTTTTGGGGGGGACCCAAAAGTCCTTCTCGTCTCCCCAACATTGTTCATGTCATGGCCGTGTGAAAGGGAGAGCCAGGGTCAGGGACAGTTCTTAGTGCAGACAGAGTCTTTGTATCCTAGGGACAGCACAGCAGGAGGATACGATCAGCACCTCGCTCCATGTCTGTGCTGCCAGCCCTGCCGAATGGGAGATAATTGCATTGGGAGATAATTGCATTTGTTATCTCCTGCAGCGCTGACATAACCTGGCTTCAGTGCATTACATACAACCAATGGGTATTGTTGCTGGGATACTCCACTAGACAGCTGCATTCAGATCTTACTGTGCTCACAAGTGAAATGAGTTTGCAGGACTCAGTCCAGTCCCTGTTAAAGGCTCCAAATCACAGGGCCCAGCACAATCTGCCACAAACGGCCATATCAGAGGTTGAAGTTGTAGGTTTGTTGACAACACTGGGAGCTGCAAACCCTCCTGAGCTCTAATTGGAAACTCGGTCTCAAGAGAGGAAGGGCCAATGTATTCCCCATTTCACTGCAACACTCGTCCAGTCCCCACCAGGCCCACTCTGCCTCTGAGCTGCCTGTGCGATGTGGCTGTATTGTTTCGCTATCTCCAGGGCTGCTGTGCCGAGACGCCAGCCCTTTGATTTCCTCAGCCCCGTTTGAAGTTCAGCGCTTGGGAGGATTTAAAGATTGAAATTTCTCCCTTTTCTCTCTCTCGCTCTTAAAGGTGACCACTTTCCTGCAACCCAGAAAATTCCGATGGAAGCCTCTCTCACAAATGCCAGCACTGGAGCTCTGGAGATAAGATTCAAACAGGGCTGAGAAAGACAGGGGGGCGGAAGGAGAGGCACCAAAGCAATCACCCAGGAGCTAATCTCCTGGTGGATGGCTTGGGGGCTTGCTTTTCATTTTAAATCCAACTCATTACTTTTCATGTGGAAGTGAGGCAGAAAATTGCACCCGAGTTCTCCTTGTGATGCCCCCACTGCTGACTCTGTCTGACTCAGAGGAGGTGGTGGTTGGGGTAATGGAGGGAACCATTGCCATCGGCACAATATGAATAGAGGTTAACACAGGCTGGCATAGGCCAGAAAACAACTCTGGCTCCCACCAGTACCAATAGGATGCTGTTCACCTGCTCAAGTCTCTGGGAGAGAAGCAACATGATCTAACCAAGAGCCCACCATTTGGGTGTCCTGAACATGTGCTCTCCTCATGCTTGTTGAGTGTACTTGGAATCCCAGACAAGAATACGGTGACAAGAAGTTATCAAAATTGGACAGCCCCCGTGTGAGATTAATTTGGGTCCTGGTAGGCAGGTCTCTGTGTCACCAAGCCCACAGCTACCAGAGAAACCAAGGACTGGCTAGGCCATGGAGCATAAACTCTGCTTTGATTGTTTCAGGGCACCCTTCTGTTGGCAGAAGATGGGGGGTGGGAAGCCTACCCAACTGTTGCTTTGCTCTGTAGGAGAGAGGCCTTCAGTCCGCAGGCCCATCAGTCTAGCTTGGAAATCCAGCCCTCAGAAGTTAGAGGGGTGGCCGAGGGCTGTGAAACACCAAAATGCCCTGCTCTTCCTCTCATCTGGGGTAAACGGAGCACCAGTCACTCTACAATGAGTGAGTCTTTTCTTACCAGACCCTAAAAGCTGCGCTCCTATTCATCCTGTGTGGACGGCACAGATCCCTGGGAACTCTCAGAAGGACTGAGATTTGCCCCATACCTCTCCCCTGCAGGTGCTGGATGTTGACTGCTTCCTCCTCACCCCAGAGCTGGCGGTGCCATTTCAGGGGTACTCAGGGTAGTGAGGTGATGAGGCACTCTAACAAGCTGCCTCCTCCACCCTCTGGATCACCACAAACAGGCTGGTTGCTTTTGAGTTTATAGACACCAGTGCAACTCACTGGGTCCCCTCCACCAGTACAGCCCTGTGCAACAACATCCAGCTGGAAGTACACTTCCTCCCGGTTACCCTGCTGCATTCCCTTACCCCGCCTGCCTGGCCTTTAGCTGTTCCCAGCTGACAGGCTGATTGCTCTCATTAGCTCATCAGCCTGCTGCCTAATTAAGTCATTGAGCACCCAGCCTCCCCAATTAAATCCAGCCCCTGAGGGAAGTAGCTAGTACCTCTGGGGACATCTACACTGCAAAACCCACCCTCCAGCCGTGAGTCTCAGAGCTCGGGCAACTAACTCAGGTTCCTAGGGCTCCTGGTGTAGCAGGGCAGGCATTCCTGCTCATGCTGGAGCCTGGTGAGGGGGAGGGTCTCAGAGCCTGGGCTCCAGCCCGAATGGGAACTTCTATGCTGCTGTTTTTAGCCCTGCAGCATGAGCCCAAGGCAGTTGAGCTGGGTTCCAAGACTTGCTGCTGCAGGGTTATTTTGCAGTGGAGCCGTACCTGGGTTCTAGGCTCCTAGCACTTGTCACAGACACATGGGGATGCATGGAGCCAGGCAGAGGGGAAATGTTACATGGGATTTTTTTACAAGTCCAGGATATGAAGGTCTCCGAGTAAACAGCAGCCCTGTGGCCTTTTGTGCTCTGCTTTGTCAATCAGCTTTTCAGGGAGGTTGTTGCTCTAGCAGTGATCTTGAAATCCCCTATAGTACCCGTGTCAGAATCAGGAGGGGCTGGGGTCCCAGCAGGGCAGCCTCTTTGTCCACGTGAGCGTGTGGTTGTTAGGACCTTGCACTGCAGCCCACTGTCTGGAGGAAGGGAGCGGATTTGAGACCCTGCACTGCACGGCCATTGCCTCCTCTTTCCTTGTCCATTGTCTTTTCCAGTAATTGCGAGTCCAATCTGGGTGCTTCGTTGGTTCCATCCCAGCTGGATCCCCCCCATAGCCAGAGGAGCTCCCCTCACTGTGCTCACAGGGTGTTCAGTGCCCATCAATAGGCAGGGGGCATGTACCGGATTTAGATCTGGTTCCCACACTGGGCCGGGGCAGCCCCATCCCCCACTCCCAGTGAGGGGCAGCAGCAGGGGAGGAGGTGTGTGTGACGGCAGCCTGCCCCCCAGGCAAGGCAAGGGGGCTTCCTGGACCTGAGAGGGGCCCTAGGAGCACGTGCAGTGACAGTGGGGTGAGGTGAGTGTGCTGCCAGAGCGGGAGAGGGACATTCCTCCCCTGGAGCTTCCTGCTGCTGGTGGGGAGCGGGCTGGGGAGGAGTCTTCCTCTCTGGTCCCAGCCCTGGGGCAGCCTGCCTGCACCCCAAACCTCACCTCTAGCCCCACTCCAGATCCCACACCCCCAGCCAGAGCCCTCGCCCCTGCATCCTAACCCTCTGCCCCAGCCCTGAGCCCCCTCCTATATTTAAACCCCTCATCCCTGGCCCCACCCCACAACCCTCACCCCAGCCCTCTGCCCCAGGCCTGAGTCCCCTCCCACACACCACCCCTCATCCCACCCCATAGCCCTCACCCCTGCAGCTAACTGTCTGCACCAGCTCTGAGCCACCACTCACACACCACCCCTCATCCCCAGCCCCACCCCATAGCCCTCACCCCTGCACCCCAATCCTCTGCCTGAACCCCTCATCACCATCCCCATCTCAGAGCCCTCACATTTGTACATTTAAAAAATATCTCTCAGCTCACAAGGCAGGTGTGTGGGTGGCGGGGTGGGACTTGGACCTTTTCTGGGCACCACCAAAAATTATACAAACCTGCCGCCCCTGGCTAGAGCCTAGCTGAGGTGGGTCTGAGTTCTGGGTCAAATGGTCGAAGGGCAGCAGAACCTCTGAGGAGTGAGACGGTGACATGCTGGACTGGGGGCAGGAGGCTGGGTGTGTACTTGCCTTGTCTCATCTGCCCTGAGACTAGAAAGCACAGTTAGCACCTGTCTAGAGAAGGCTTTGGATGAAGGACACGAGCTCTCCATCCCCATTCAGATGCTGCTGGCTAGACGTGGGATATGCCCCTCATCCCCACTGCCCTGTATTTGAGCCCTGAACTGCCGTCTTCAGGCTATGGTGAGTAGGAGGCAGAGACATGGGAAGGGACAAAAGTCACTGTAGCCGCATCAACACTGCCAGGCAGAAAGAGCCTAAGGAGGGAAAAACCAGGAGCTTCTGCCCACACCCCAGGTATGCTACCTGGTCCCCCTTCCATCACTCTGCACCTGATGCCCACAGACCTCTGCACCCCCTGCAAGCCTTTATTGCCTCTTAAATAATGCCCATGTCCTCAGGGAACAGGGAGCTCTCTCCCAGTGGCTCCTGTGCTGACGTGTGCCTGCAGGGGGAGGAGGGACGAAGCATCTATCCAGCATTAGGCAACAGGACTGTCAACACCTCATCAATACCTCAGACTGATTCACCCAGCAGCTGCTCCTATCTTTCTGCTTAGCATATCTGACCCGGTGTGGAGTGCCCTGCGGTTTCCCGTTCTGAGCTAGTTGGGCAGCCAGTGGTGGACTCATCTCAGGGCTCCCCTCCTCTCTGGAGACCTGGGAGATGAAGCAGCAGCCCTGATGTCTCCTGAGGGGAACTCAGACTCAAGGAAAGGGGATCCCGATAATGTGACAGTTTGGATCCCAACCCTGCGCATCACCCCCCCAGCACTGACTGTGTAGAATCACCCAAGTGCTGGGAGGGTTATTCTGAGGGGCACTTCCCCACAAATGGAATGTACCTGAGCCCAAATTTCTGGAGGATCCCCTATCTCCCCCTGTCCTCACAGAATGGCCTTGTGCCATATTAGTGCTGCTAGGGAGACTAGGGAGAACGCTGAGACAGCAAACTCATTTCACCTCTGACAACAAGCAATACCAGAATCCAGACCATGGCTGGTGCTTCTGAAGCACAAAGCTGTGATAGAGACTCCACGGGGCCTTGGCAATGCGTTCCCTCCTTGCGCCAGCATGAAGATCTGTTCATTGTAACATCCCACCCAGCCCCTGCTTTACACAAGGGGGCTGCTGGTCCAAGGGACCCCATGTGGGTTGTTCAGTATTCACTGTCTGCACAACACAATGCATCCCACTGACAGCACTGCCCTTGCTGGAGTTCAGGCCTTGTCCTGCCCCCGCTCCCCTCCCCACGCCGTCCCTGTAGCATTAAGGGGAAGCAGATGGTTCAGGGAATGACCCTCCAAAAAAACAAAGAAAGCCCAAAGCTGACAGGAGGCACTAACACCTCTGGGAACCGTTTAATCACCAACTCCTCAACCATTCTGATTAAATCCAGGCCCTGGTGAATGGATGGAGAGTCAGGTATTGGTGAATATTCATGTCCTGCAAAGAGGGGTGTCCTAGAAACTTGCCTAGAGGGAAGGTAGTGAGGGGGTGGGGGAAAGAGAGCTTCCAGCCTCAGGGCACACCCAGGTTCAGAAGCAGAGAGGAGGGGTTGCTGGTTTTGCATTGAATTGAGATTTACAATAACCCTGTATAAAGCTGGAGAGGTAGATAGCTAGAGAGACTGAGGGAGCAGCTCAAAGTGCTCCACCCCCTCAGGATAAGCCCAACTACCCAGATAGAACAGGGGCCCTGGAGAGCCTCAATGCCCCAGATGTTTGCAGTGTTGTAGTAGATGATTTGGTCCCAGGATATTAGAGAGACAAGGTGGGCTGAGGTCATATGTTTCATTCCTGTCAGTGAAAGAGACAAGCTTTCCAAGAGGAGCTCTGTGGAGCTCAAATACTTGTTGCTCTCACCGACAGAAGCTGGTCCAATCAAATCTATTACCTCATCCACCATGTCTCTCTCACATCCTCAAGGAGATCCAGCTATACAGCTGGAAAGCTGCTCAGCCAGCCACCTGTTCCCAGAGGAGATACCCATCTACATGGCCCGAGAGGAATCAGTTGTCAGCTCCTCTTCCAAGCTGCAGCACCTCCTGTCCCCGTCCCACACCCACAGCTCTCTTTCTCCTTTCAGACAGGTTCAAATGATTAGATCTCATTTGGGGAGGGGCGGGGAGGGTTCTTTTCCATTCATTTACCAGCCTGGCCTTGTCTCAGTCCATGAGGTACTCAATGCTGCATTATG
Organism: Dermatemys mawii; assembly: GCA_007922305.1. NCBI lineage: Eukaryota > Metazoa > Chordata > Testudines > Dermatemydidae > Dermatemys > Dermatemys mawii. Next base: position 7,109,857 of record ML677372.1, on the reverse strand, counting down.
ATGGACCATCCCAGGCTAACTTTGCAAGTGTAGAGAGGCTGCCAGGTCACAGAGGCTGCTCTTGAGTTAATGGCCTGAGAACTGAAACTAAAATTGCAGCCACATTCTATAAAACACCCTCGGAAGATGAAAGGGAAGAAAGGAACAGAGCAGCATGGCCAGACTTGCTAAGGCAGCCTGGCCTCTTTATCTCCTCTTCAGTCATACTGGGGCCTCAATTTCTCACAGCCATGGGGCAGTTGGCTTGGGGCTCCCTCTACTTCTCCCATACACACATATATGCTTTGCTTTGTCATTCAGCGCCCTAGAGCAGAGAGTATTTTGCAGAGGCTTTGTGTCCCTCTCCACCAGAGAACACTTCCATAACTGTAGATTTGGGTCCATCCAGGTGGAAGCCATGGACATAAGCTTGCCTGTATTTTGGCAAATAAATGGCCTTTGTGTATGGCCTTTACTCCCCTACACCAGGCTCTCTGAGAGCAAGGAGGACACAACATTCAATCCCTGGCCACAACCAGCAGTCAAGCTCATTTTATCACCTTTGCACTGCTGGTAGTAGCATGAGCTTCTAATTACTCTCCACTGACATGCCCAGGACTGCCTGGCTGGACTTCCTTGCTGAGACTGCCAGCCGATGGAGCTGATTATTGCCAATGGTGATGGGAGTGCGAGGATTTAGGATGGGTGGAGGGGAATTACACATTTATTAAAAACCCAATGAATGAGCAACGGAACACTAGACAAGTCAGTCTGAACAGTGCATCCGGGACAATACACCACTGTGACATGGCACAGGGAATATGGGGAGGAGTTTGCTCCTGAATTTACTTAACATGGAGCTTGGAACCACTCGGAAAGTGGTTCCTGTATCTCCCTGCCAGTCCTTTACGACACCTTTTCTGACCACCTGAACCAGTACTTACAAAACCAGAGCTTAGTGAGATCAAAGCGACAGTCCCATGACACAGTACAAGATGTCAGAAGCAGGGCTGAGGTCAGTGGCACCACAGCCTCAGTAGGCAAGATGAGAGTATAAGGTACAGTATGGCCATTCTTATCACACAGCCCCTGTATCCTTTGCAGTCACACACAGTATTTCCATGGTTCTTTATTGTTTAATCCAAATCCCAGGATCCCTCACCTCGAGGCTGGGGTCTAAACTCTTGTCAATACATCTGCATCATTCCCATCAGCAGTAATGGGAGTCACACATGCATCTGAATAGCAGAATATGTTATTTTGCTGGTTCTTTCCTACTATCATTTACAGGTTGAGTTCTCCCCAAACACGCAGCAACTAACTCCAGAAATCACTTATTTAGTCAGCAGGCTGTTATGGACATCCTGGCTGTTGATTCCTATTAGACACCCGGGCTTAGGGTAAAAGATTGTCAGGCAAGTAAACGCGGGTTGGGAATGGGCGTAAGATGCTCTGCTGTTCCAGTGAAGGTATTTACAGGGTGCCAATCACCCTGGGCCTGAGCTTCATCTGGGATAAATTCATGCAGCTCCATTGAATTCAGTGAATTTACAACAGCCAAGAATCTAGCTCACTATATCTAGGCACAACACTGTTAAAGATACTGAGTAAGTGAAAGCCAGTGGACCCGGCAGAAAGCCAACCACCAATCACATTCAAACCTCTGACCCCCGAGTGAATGTCACTATTACACCTGCTTATGACAAATGCTGCCTGAGGAAGCAGCCATCAGAGACTAGTTCTGCACACTCAGAGCCCATCTCCAAAGTACAGGGAACAAGTTCAATTCAGGATATCCCAGTTTATGGTTAATACTCAAGCCTGAATATCACAGTATTACCTTTCCCCCTAAAGACAACTTAATGTCTCTTTTTCTGGTGCCCAACGCCAAGCCAGTCAGAAACAGTGAGGGATGCAGAATACACAATCTTACTGTTGTTTTTCCTAACACTTCAATCACTAGGACCCATAAGCCAAAGATACAGAGGAATGAATGCCCCATAGAAAACATTTTATTCAGAAACAATTCTCCCTGAACAGCTTTTCTGTATGTCTGCGGAGACCTTTGTCTTTCAGGAGCTCAGCAGCCTCTGATGTTTCTTTCCCCATCTCATGTCATAATCCTGTTTCTAGCATCACAATCAGTTGCCCAAGAGATGATGATGCCATCACAAATAAAGATTCACAGTGTTCACATGCGGGAATAAGGAGCAAGAGAGATGCCTGTGTTGGAAAGATCTTGGTGTTTTTTATGAAAATGTCTTTAGGAGTAAGGAATGAAAGGAAAGAGAAACTAAGAGAGAATTGTTTCTGAGGTGAATGTTCCTTTCTATTTTCCAGGAGGCATCAGTAGCTCTTTCAAGTGTCTGATCTATATAATGTGGGGGAATTGTGAGATCTTGTGAATCCGGTCAGATTTAACTTGCAGAGTCTATTACCACTAAATTAATTACAGGATCTCTTGCCTTGGCAGCTTTATATATGGAGATTAAAACACAACATCCAAGGACACTGCCAAACTGTTAAATAAGTGTGTGTTGCACCATTCTCTAAAGGTTACTAGTCTTGGGCTGTAATGGACCTACAAGGGGAAGAAATTCCAAAACCAGGGCCTCTCCAGAGAAAAACTTGGCAACAGACCTGGAGGGCAAATTCAGCCCTGTGGTAATTTCATTGACTTCAATAGAGGGATTTGATTGAGTGTTTAAAGTAAGAACCTGACAACAAATGCACCCCATTTGATCTTAAATGCCATGGTGAAGTATAAGGTAAGAGGCACCTTAGATAACTGGTTCCCAGACCCAAGCTCATCACTGCCCCCTTGAATTGCACCGAGAAGTAAACAGGAGTCTAATTCAGAGATCTGAACTAACAATGTTATATGCTCATTGTGAGCCACCAGACCCCGCATCCTGAACCAGCTGGCATTTCAGGGTGGACTTCAGAGGTAGCCCTAAACAGAGCATATTACAGCCTGCAGTAACAAAGACACGGATGACAGCTGCAATTCCCAGGTAAAGACTAGTCACCACAGCTGTCCAGGAGGGTTAACAGCTGCTACAGTAGGACTCCAAAGTGCAACCCATTTTGGTTCAAATTGGGCATGCACTCTCACCACCTGCCAGGATTATGCACTGATGCCAAGGGGAAAAGTCAGGTGATACGGGCCTGTGCAGCATACTGGTAAAGAGTGACTGCCTGTAGCGGCCCCTACCGCCTTACTTAATGTCCCTGCCCCTTTTGTGCCCCCCGGTCACTGACAGGGGTGAGGGTAAAAGGAGCAGCTACCCAGACCAGGAGGCACGGGGGACTGGCAGGGAGATGCTGATCCCCAGCCTGGCCCCTTCTGCTTGAGGCCCTGCCCCTTGCAGCGGGGAGAGGGGCAAGGCTGCCCCCCATACTGGTAAGAGACACATTTTACTTTCACCCCTGATTGATACTCACTGTGAAAGATTTCAAGCACTGATGAGACAAAGTTTCATACAAAATGCTAGTGTCATGGAATAGTTCACTATTGTGCAAGGTGGTTTTGATCTTGTCACTTTCTAGGAAAAGGCTCATACAGTGATGTCTGCCATAGGACTTGCCATACCAGGTCAGACCAATGGCTCATCTAATTCAGTATCCTGGCTCAACAGTGGCAGATGCTTAAAATGAAGATGCAATTACTCTAAAGTGGGTTTTATGCATAGAGGACATAATGATGATTGGCTCCATAGGGAGCTGCATCCAGCCTTCTTTGGACAGAGCGTAGGTCTGACATGGGGTCTTTCAGAAGGATCATAGGGGGATCCAGGTGGAACCACCCACCCACCCTCAGGAAACTCCTGTACTTTTCCCTTTGAGACCTGCCACTCCAGCTCAAACACTTTATTCCTCTGAGCCAAAGAAGTCTGTTGTTTCTGCTGCCTTTCAGGGGTTTTGTTATTTCAGTCCCTGGGGAATAATAATGTTTTAATACTATCAAAGTCTTCCCTTCCTCCTCAGACTATATTAACCTTACCAACGACAGGGTCCTAGTAGATAAAAAATACAGCTGGCAGCTAAACAGAAATGGAGACTAAATAGGCAATTGGTATATTCTGTTTCATATATTCATATATTCAGTTCGGTGGTAATTTATTCTTTAATGTAGTGCTACATTCTAGCCTTCCTTCTAGTCTGTGGCCCTCTGGCATTTTACCAAAGAGACCAAAAACCCACACAGAGCAATGAAAGCTTCTTCCACACTCTGAATGTTCTTGGTCTGTTATATGATAATAGCTCTGGGTATCTTACCAACGTGCTTTTATTGTTGTGAATCTTCAGAAATGAATGTATTCGTGTTACAGAAGGAAGTTAATTTTGGAGCAGTGACTTTAAGAGAGCACTGTATAAAAATGAACAGTGTGATCACATATTAATTTCAGTGCATTTTAATCTGCAAAATGCCCCTAGCCCTCTCTTTAGATGTCACTCTCATTTTCTGTTGATTCCTACTGTGAGCCTTGGGCCTTCCATCACTATATGTTTATAAAGTTCATGGATGGTGCTCAGTAAATAACAGAATAATAAAAAATGCCAGGGCTACGGGAAGGTGACATTCTTACAAAGCAGGGTCTAAACCTAAACACCCCTAGCGCCCACCAAAGCCAACAAAAGCCACATTTCCAGTCTGCTTTCCTCCTGCAAGACTGATCTTCCTTTCTTATCCTTCTCGCCACTATGAGCTTAGCTTTTTCTAGCCTCACTTCCACTGGAAAATGATGACACGGTAAATTCAAGAGCCTTGTTGTTCTAAGATAGTTTAGAGCAAGGCCTTGAAATGTGATTTCCTCCTGCCGTTGTGTAGGGTTAAGTGTGTTAGGAGGCAGAGCCTGCATAAACATACTCCGGCAGAAGGAAAGGTCAGCACGACTCCCGCCATCTCTAGTAATCAGCCTGTGCATGTGTGTGTCTGAATATGGTATTACCCTGCCCTGCAGTTACAATTAACCCCTAAAGAACCTCAATCTACTGAGGCACTGTAGCTGAGTATGCTGGGCTGGACTGAACATACACCATTTAAAGCCCATTCTCCATCTTTTGAAAGAAACAAGGGCCTCATTTTCCAAGCTCCCTCACTAACCGAGCTGGTTGGGTGGGGGAAGGGGGAAGAAGGGTTAGATGGAAGCTGTGGAAAGTCATGAATAATGTAAACCTCCCTAGACACAGCTCCATAACTTAGCCTGTGTCACTGATACCCTCCAAATGGACACGTCCCCCACCTCCCTCTACAAGTCACATGTAGGTTGTTTGGTATTTCAAGAAACGCCCTCTACAAGGCAGGAAGGATAGTCTTGTGCTAAAGGCAAGGGACCGGGACACACAAGATCTACATTCAAATTGGCTCTGACATCGGTTTCCTGTGTGACCTCGGGCAAGTCATTTAATCCATATGTGCCTCTGATCCACACCTGTAAAGTTGGATGATAATAATAATTCTCTATGTCACAGGGGAGGTTAGTCTGGATACACACATGAATATAGGGAATGCACACCACACAAGGACCTACACTGACAGTTTAGGGGGTACATTTTAAATCTCTCTTCTAAAACTGTGTGCGCGATCTTTTACACCCAATTTCTGTGCATGCAATAACATGGACTCCAAAAAATGAATTCAAAATTGTAGAAGCTGATTTTGAAAATGTAGCCCTAAATATTTGTAGTATTAATATTCCAAACCCAGAATTTTGAAACGAACTATTTTTGGAACGGTGAGGAGAAGAAGAAGGGAGTTGACGACAAAAAGGGGAATGGTAACAGCAAACATTTGAATGCGATTTTTAAGGGGCCGAGTTTGAGCCCCAAGCTCAATCCCTCAGTCCCTGAATCAGCAAAGGCTGAGAGCACAGCGGCAAGGGCATGCTTAGGCCCAGAAGGATGGGAATGGCTCTTTCCCTGGGCTAGGAGCGGCTCAAAGCAAAGTAGAGAGAGACTATACAATCAGCCCCTGGGTCAGCAGCCTCTAGGAACCAGCAGGAGCAGTCTGTTCAGCCACCAGGAAAAGCAGCGTGCTTCCCAAGCCAGCATCCTATGCAGTGAATCACAGATACCTGCATTTACTAGAAAGAGCACCTCATGCTTAAAGCTATCACTAACTGATCTTCTAGCTAAAGAACAACACTTTCATCCTTACATTTCAAACGCATTACAAGATGCTCCAGTGGTGTGGATACTATCAGAACCACCCATTTTATTTTATTTTTTCAGATTTTAAGTAAAATAATGGCCCAAATGCTGAAAACTGAGCACCGCAAGATACACATTGGCGTCTCCAGCCTGGAACCACCTGAACGTCCCTAGGAAATGTTTACACTATCACAGCCATCCAAAGAGTTTAAATATCTTACCTGTGACCGTCACCAGCATGGAGGCCACCAGGGGACGATTGTTGTCCAGCTTACGGCTCAGCCTCAGCTCACCACTTGACTGATTTACAATCAACAAGTGCAGCTCATTGCCCCGTTCAAAAGTGTAGAAGAGCCTGTCGGACACATCTGGGTCATAAGCCGGGATCTTCCCTATGACCCCCGAAGGGAAGGTATTGGACCTGTTGGAAATGTAGTTGTTGAAGAGGATCTGGAAGTTCTTGAGGACAGGGCTGTTGTCATTCTGGTCAAGGAGTTTGATGTGGACTGTGGCTCTGCTGACCAGGGGGGCAGATGTGGCCTGGACCACAATTACGTACTCGGGCTTTGTCTCATAATCCAGGTCAATCAAGGCAGTGAGCTCCCCAGAAAATATGTCCATCTGGAAGATCTCAGGGATGTTGCCTTCCACAATCTGATACATGATCTGGGCATTAGGTCCCTCATCTGGGTCAATGGCTGTGATCTGGGCCACCACAGAGCCCACAATGCTGTTCTCCTTCACCAAAACCTCAAACTCTTCAGCTGGGAAAACGGGGGCATTGTCATTCACATCTTGAACAGTGACTTGAATGTTGACTGGGGTTCTTTGCACAGGGACTCCCCTGTCCACAGCATAGGCAGTCAATTCATATACTGGGACACTCTCTCGGTCCAGCCTACGGACAGTACGGATAATCCCAGAGGTGGGCTCTATGGTAAAATCCCCATCCCCATCCTCCCCATTCTGGAAGGTGTATTGTACCCGCCCATTGGTGTGGGCATCGCGGTCAGTGGCAGAGATCTGGAGCACGCTGGTGAATGGAGGGGCATCCTCTGATATAATGCCTTGATAGTGAGCACTGACAAACTGAGGGGCATTGTCATTTACATCATTCACCATGATTTCTACATAGGTGGTGTCTGCTTTCTGAGGGATCCCATTATCTTTGGCAGTGATGGCCAAGGTGTAGGTGACCTGGTCTTCATAGTCCAGCTCTGCCTGCAATGTGATGGCACCAGAGTCCGCATCAATACGAAACTGAGGAATATTGTCCTCTAGGTAATAAGTGATCCTGGCATTTTCCCCCACATCATCATCGGTGGCACTGATTACCACCACAGTGCTGCCCACAGGCCGGTCCTCATTGACACTCACTGAATAGTGGGCACTCTGAAACACAGGCCTATGGGTGTTGGCATCAGTGATGTTGATATGAATGTGACAGTTGTCATGCAGGGTCCGGTCAGAGGCAGTCACTGTTAGCACATAGCGCCTCTCTTGCTTATAGTCCAAAGGTAGAGAGAGAGTAATCAGCCCCACTCCTCCCTGAGTACTGATAGAGAAGCGATTCCGGGTGTTCCCCCCAGTTATTTGGTAGCTTATGGCACTGTTCACATCCCTGTCGATTGCCGTGACACTGAGAACACTGGTCCCCACAGCAGCATCCTCATTTAGCCGGATGAAATACTCCTTTTGCATGAATTCAGGTCGATTGTCATTCACATCTATGACAGTGATGGTGACACTAGCGGAGGCAGATAAGGATGGAGAGCCATGGTCCCGAGCCTCTACCCCAAAGAAATAGTGCTCCACTGACTCACGGTCCAAGAGGCCACTCACTGTGATCCACCCAGTGGCACTGTTCACCACAAAAGGGGTGTCAGCTGAGACCCCAGTTAGTTTATATTCCAGACGAGAGTTCTCCCCATAATCTGCATCCACTGCCTGGATGTGGATCACTGAATGGCCAAGGGGGACGTTTTCCAGAACAGAGATTTGAAAGGGGGTGCTGACAAAGATTGGGGCATGATCATTAATGTCCACCACTTGGATGCTGGCCATGCCAGTGTTGTTAGACAAAGGAGGGCGCCCTGCATCCTGCGCACGTATCCGCAGGGCATATTCACGTTCAACTTCAAAATCCAAAGGTGCCACCACCTGTATTTCCCCAGTTACACTGTCAATGGAGAACTGGCCCCTGCTGTTCCCACTGATGATGTTATAATGGACTAATGCATTATTGTCTTTGTCCATGTCAGTGGCAGTAACTCGCAAGATTTCCGTATGGGGTCTTATATCCTCTCTCACCTGGATGATGTAGCGCTTTTCACTGAACTGAGGGGCATTGTCGTTCTCATCCAGAACTGTGATATAGACTTTAATCGTGGCAGATCTGGGCCCAGGCTCCTTACCCTGGTCATTTGCCTCCACCACCAAAGAATATTTCTCCATTTTCTCTCTGTCCACTTGCCCACTGGTGGTGATCAGACCTGACCTGGGATCTATCTCAAAGACAGAGTGGGCTGCTTGTTCATTCACAAATCGATACCTGATGTTTGCATTGGGTGGGGAGTCCACATCGGTGGCTCTCAGCTGTAAGATAGGGTAGCCTTCTTCTACATTTTCCCTAATAGTCTCTCTGTACTCACTCTGCTCAAAAACAGGGTCATGATCATTTCGGTCAGCAACAGTTACAGCAACCATGGTGGTGGCAGAAAGGCGGGGGACCCCATGATCCACAGCAGTAACCCGGAAATAGTGTAGGTCCATAGTCTCTCTATCCAAAGCTTTGGTGGTGGTGATGAGACCATTCTTGGGGTCAATGCTAAACAGCTCCATGGACCTGCTATTCATCAGGGCATCCATGGAGTAGATTAGCTTCCCAGCCTCCCCTGAATCAGGGTCTTGTGCCCCCATAGTTATCACAGGAGTCCCTGGAGGCTGATTTTCAGCCACCTGAACCTGGTAATTATACTGAGGGAAGTGGGGGTGGCGGTTGGCTGCCCTGCCAGTCCTTAATAATGGTAGGAATGCAGTGTCTCGCCTCCTCCTTTGCTTGACAGGCGAATAATGGGATAGATCAAGCTGCACAACTGGACTAGGCTTTACTGGCAGGTGAGCAAAGAGCTCCAGGGCTGACGGGCTCCCAAAGTCCACGGCAAAGCAAAGAGTTTGTAAACAGCCTTTGGTGGAATCAGCCAGGCGAAGAACCAGGCAGGGATCCTGCTTTCCGTGCGGCGTGCGCGGAGCGCGCCGTGAACCGAGTCCTCGCTCTGCTCTAGGAGCTGTCCCGGGTGGAGGTGGTGCTGAAACGGCCGCTCCCGACTCACCGGCCTGCGCCTGCCCCTGCGTATCCTTCTCCAAGCGCACAGTACGGTCCGGGCCGGCCCCCCAGCACTCTCCAGCGCGCCGGCAGGACGTGTCCCCGAGCGGCTGTCTCCCTGCACACAGCTGAAGGCAGGTCACTAGGGTCAGCCACTCACTGAGGTGCGAGCGGCCGCGGTGGCCGGGTGGCGGCCTCAGCTGCATCTTTGCAAACCAGGAGCGGCTCTCCCAGGCCGGCGCGTACCTCTCCGGGTGCCGGGGTCTGGCCAGGGACTCCCAGATTTCCAGCTGCCAGGGATCCGTGCAGTTGTACGCGCCGGGACTGGGCTGGTGCCTGGGCACTTGCATTACGCACAGCCTGTCGCCGTGCAGGGAGCGCCCTGCGCCCGCCGCGCTCAGCCAGCGCCTGGGGGAGCTCGGGGCCGCTGTGGCAGCGCGCAGGTGGCCCCGGCTCGCACAGCCGCAGCAGGCTGTGTCCCTCTGGCCGCCCGCATTGTCCAAGGAGCCAGTCCCATTGTCCCGGGCCTGCTGCTGTCCGCTGGCCTCCTCTCCGGGGCTCCGGGCCCCGCTGCCGTCGGTCCCGAGGGAGGCGAAGGTACCTGGGCGCCCCGGATCCGCACCGCTCCCTGACTGCTCGCCCGGCTCCTCGCCTTGGTGCCACGGCGGCTTGGGGCAGCCTTTCCCGCTAGTCCTGCGGCCGCGGCTCGGCGCTGCTGCCCAGCCGCCGGGGCTCCGGGTGCGGGGCTGCCCAGCGCCCTCCCGTGCCAGGCCTGGCGGCTCCGGGGGTAGCGCCTGGGCGTTTATAATCCACAAGCAGCGGGCGCCGTCGGCCCGCTCCCCCTGGGCAGCTGCCGGGAGAGGAGTCCTCTTCGTGCCCCACAGCGGGGGCCCCGAGCCAGCTCGGGGGGAGCCCTTGCCCCGCCGCGGCGCCCCCGGCAGGGCGCCCCTCCGACCCGCCGCCCGCGGGAGGGGGCAGCCGCAGCGACACCCCCTGCCCGTGGCCAAGCCCCCGCTGTCCGGGCCGGCTCCGCGCAGCGCGCCCAGGAGGACTAAGCCCGGCCAGCGGCCCCCCGCGCACGGCAGCCCCATGCAGGGCCCCTCCTGCTCCCGGCTCTCCCCGGGTCCCGGCTCCGCGCGGCGGGCGCAGCCCGCGGGCCCCTGGGCTCCCCTCTCCCCCCGTCCGAGGGGGAACAAAGGGAGAAGGAGAAGCAGCAGCAGCAGCCGCCCCCGGCTGCTCGGTCCCGGCAGCGGCGACGGCGGCAGCTCTGCCATGTTCCTCCCGGCCCCCTCCCCGCCCCCGGGCGCCCGGCCCTAGCGCTCCCTCGGCCCCGCTCCGCCTCTGGCTCTGCCCCTCCCCCCACCGCCGCCCCACCACCATCTACAGGCGGCGGCTGCCTCCCGCGCGGGTCGGGCTGCTCCGCGGCGGCGGCATCGCCTCCTCCCGCAGCCCCAACATGGCTCCCGGCTGCCCCGATGGTCCGCTCCGCCCTCCCGCTCCCCTCCCGCCGCCACACAGTGGTAGCGCCCGCCCGGCGCAGGCGGCCGCCGCCGCCATCTTCACTGTGGGCGGGGGGCGGGAGAGACGCTGGCGGAGCTGGCCAGGGTGCTGAATGGCGCGTTCCACTGGGGAGGGGGCTGCGCGCGGCTGGCAGGGAGGGTTGAGAGGAACGCGGGGGGTTGTGGGTGGGGGAGGGAAGGGCTGTGAGGGAAGGGCTCGGGGTGCTGGTGGGGGTGGGGTGAAGGGCTGCGGGGGAAGGGGTCAGGGTGGGGGTGGGAGAGAAGGGCTGTGGGGGAAGGGGTTGGGGTGCCGGTGTGTGTGTGTGGGAGAGGGGAAGGGGTTGGGCTGCTGGTAGGTGTGGGTGGGAAGGGGTTAGGGTGCTGGTGAGTGTGTGTGGGAGAGAAGGGCTGTGGGGGAATGGGTTGGGGTCCTGGTAGGTGTGGGAGGGAAGGGCTGTGGGGGAAGGGGGTTGGGTGCTGCTAGGTGTGGGAGGAAAGGGCTGTGGTAGAAGGGGTCAGGGTGTGGGGGGAAGGGGTTGGGGTGCTGGTGGGTATGGCTGCAGGGTGCCGGTGCAGGTGGGAGGGAAGGGCTGCAGGGGAAGGAGTCAGGTGCTAGAAGGTGTGGGGAGCAGGCTGGGCAGAGTTGATATGGGAGGCGGCAGCTCGAAGGAGCTGGTCAGAGCAGTAGTGGGAGTGGGGGTGGGGGATGACGTATTTGGGTGCTGAGAGCAGGGCACGGTGCTGGCTGAGATAGGGGAATGGTGCCTGACTACAAGGGAGTAAGTTGCCAGACCCTTTTAGCCTCTTGCCTGCTCCCACTTTGTTTCACCTGTGTCTCCCTTCACTCCCCCTGCTCCCTTCCCACCCTCCTCCCCTTTCCCTGCCCTCCAGCAATAGCTGATATAAGACAAGGATCAAGTAGTCCACAGGCTGCTGCCTCCCCTCCCACGACAGACCAGAGCTGATAGGGGGACAGCCAAATGACTGGACATACTAATCCACTTAGAACCTTTGCCTCTGCTCCTACACAGTCGCCAACATGTATCTTCCATGTTTCAGACAAATTAAAAAGGGAGATGCTGGAGTAGGAGTTAAACTAAAATGTACAAGCAGGAAATAGCTGTTGCAGGACATATTCACACTATCGTCCCTTATTTTCTCCCTGCTTTGTGCCAGCTTGCTCTGTCCAGCTCTTTTGCCTCTTTGCCAGAAGCACCAGCAGAGGTAGGCTGGCCATAGTGTATACTTCACATAGCATTGGTGCTGCCATATAATTTGCTCGGTGAATTTCATAGCTGGGGATCGATGGAAATGAGAAGAGGAGGTGCACACAAGCTCTGCCTTGCATCTTTGCCTTTTTTGATTAAATTTGCCATTCTAAATCCTGGAGAAAACATGAAAAAATTGTTAATAGGAATGCTGCTTCCTTGGCCCTTGGAGGAGGAACTGGATAATGTAGAAGGGTTGACCAGTTCTGCTTTGTATGAGTCTGAGATTACTCCATCAACTCCAGCCTAAAGTCTTGGCCCTGACAGTACACAGAAGATGAGTGATCAGACTGCACATCTCTACAGTCTATAGGCACCAGCACTGAATGCCACTTAACTAGTTTTTTAATCTGGATTCAATTCTATACTCTCAGTTAACAAACATGGTTCCTCTCATGACCATATCATTGTCTTGAAATTCTTCCTTCCTTTGATCATTAGATGGCAACATGCTTCCTGCGGCAATGAGAGGGAAACCAGAAACTAGGGGACATGCAGCTGAGAGAAGAGGGACCAAGAACATTGTGAGGAAAGCAAATGACCAAAATCCCATTTAAATTAATGGATGATGCAGGTCAGGCTAGCATTACATTATCTTTCACCCACTTCCTCACCCCTGCCCATGAGTCACTCTCAGTTAATCATCAGATCTAATAACGCTTTTACAAGGAGGCTAATTTATGTATTACAGCAAGCTCTGGGATCAGTTTCATCAGATACTTCCTGGAAACAGCCTGTCAGACAAATTACAGAGCACAGCCTTCTTTCACTTTCAATTCTAATATAGAATTTCATTGCTCTTTTGTAGCTTGTTCTTTTCTGCTAACGTTATATTTATAGTTGCATCACACAAGAAACATTAAGAACAAATTGCATAAAAGGAGGTTGTCCCTCATAGGAAGCCCCAACCCTAGCTCTGTGCCCAGGTAAGCAGAGGGAAATTAGACATCAGAAGTTACATGGAGAGAAAGTTAGATTCGAGCTCCTTTGGCCATTTCTCTCAGTTTTCTCTCACACTCTTCTTGTCACTTCAGAGCTCCTGGACCTATGGATTGCCAGGCCATGTGAGATATCTGGCTCTGCCAATAGCCAATCTCAGCTTCTTCACTGGAAGGTGCAAGAAACCTCACAATGGACAATGATGTAAATTTCCCCTGTGAGCACCTGCTTATTTCTAATCCCAAGCAGTGAGTAGGTGGTTTATGCTTCAAGGCATGAAGGTCTCTAACTTTTACATTGTTTAAAAAAATTCTAGCACTGGTAACTGGGGATGTCCCTAGTATTTATCTAAAGCCCCAGACTTTTTAGACTCCTGCATGTGAATTTAAATTCCAAGCAGAGGACTAAGAGCCAGAAGATCCAATCCAGACTGTGACAGCAATCTCCTCCTTGGCCCTGGGTAAGTAAGAATTTACTTGCTTCAGTTTCCCCAACTGCAAAATGGGAACAACAGCATTGATTTAATTCACACATAGGGCAATGTGAGGCCTCATTAAGGTGACCAGATCTCCCGATATTAGGGGCTTTGTCTTGGATATGCAACTATACCCACTACCAGTCTCCCCAGAAAAGTGTCTTGATGTTTTACACTTGCTATCTGGTCACCGTAGGCATAATCAGTGAGTATTTGTAAAGAGCTGAGCATTGCTATTACAGAGACTTATTTTTTAGCCCAAACTTCCTTAAGACTCTTCAAATGTTCTCCTTCCAGGCACATCTGTGCCACTGGAGCAGAGGAGATATCCACTATTATGCTTTTAAAGAGCTGACCATGGGCTATGGCATCCCAAAGGTTAATACTCCATTGCCAATTCCAGTGATGGCTTCCAATGGTACAGCCCTGACCACCCCTAGCCTTGGCATGTGGATGGCACAGGCCAATGCTCCACTGGCTAATGGGAGACTGCTGCAGAGATTTAACAGAAGCTGGGCTAGGAAGAGAATTCAAATCAGAGCCTCATTGTCCCCATTATCACAATGGAGAGAAACCACCCCCTTCACTCACACCAGTGCCTAGTACTGGTTATTGAGTCAGTTGGTTTTTGTCTTTGAGGTTCAGATTTGGAGCTTATATGTCCCCTCCCATTGTATAGAGTCAGAAAAAGCAAATACTCTAGTGCCTTGCATTTCAAATCAGGCTTCCCCACTCTCCATAGTCACTGCCCACTTGCAAAAGAGGAGACAGGATTTATGTTTAAATATCTGACAGGTTACAACAATAACTATTGATACTAGGCCCAGAGGCCCAGAATATAGAAGAGGATCTAACCAATAATTATTTACTCAAGGGAGATAACATTTAATAGGTTCAGGCCTATTTAATCTAAAGTGTAGCTATTACACTTTATTTAAGTTTCTGTATTTAAATAAGGAAGTGATCTTGCCTACTTGCAAAATCCAATTATGCAACACAAAGATCACCTTGCACAGCCCAGCCAATTACTGCTGTGAAAACTTAGCACCTGCTTAAACAGAAGGGCACAGAGGAGAAGAAAGGGGCCGGTGCAGCTCACCTCATTCAAAAGAGTACATCAGTGCTCCCAGCTGAAAAGGAATTTTACACAGCAGGACATGTATAGAGCATACTTTTTAAAGTAAAGTTATTGCTGTCCCCTCATAGTCATAACATCAGCCACCAATGAGAATATACATGAGCTGAACTTTACTCACTGGACACCATCTACAGCAGATTGAATTTTGTTTACCTTCTGCTAGTAAAAAAAATGAACAAGCAGGAGGATAAGAAGAGCTCTGATCTGGCCTTACAAGTTGTTGGAGCTGGTTAAATATAGACTTGCACAAGTTTTTCTGGAGAACTATATACATTTTTTCTGAGATGGGATTTTGAAGATGACTAGCTCCTAATAATATTTTGTATCAGTACAGCACTGCACAAGCTATTTACATACAGCAGTAGCTACAGGCAGCAGGGTGTTTGATCTCTCATTAAAAATCCTTAATATCTCATCATAAACCTAAGGCGCCGATAGCTCAGTGACGGGCAGCAAATCAACACTTGAGCTAGAAATGAGCTGACAGCACAATAGAGAGTGAGTAGCAAACATTTTGGAGAAGAGCCACTGGAGCAAACCAACACAATTGTAGTGAGAAAGGTAACCTGATTGGGCGGTAGGAACAGGGAATATAGTTTCTACTTCAGCCCATTCCATTGACTTGCTAGAGAAATCATTTAGCTACTTTCAGCTTCAGTCTCCCCATCTGTACTATGCAGATACTTACTCACCTTTGTAAGGCACAATGAAATCCATTGTGTTATGTTTGTACAGTACCTAGTACAACAGGGTCCTGATTAGAGCTACTAGGTGCTACTAAACTAGAAATAATAGACACTAATAAAAAGGCACTGTAGAAGCACTACATATTGTTGTTAAGATCCAGGCTTAGAGCCACAAAACTGGTTCTGTTCTAGCTTGTCATCTTGTTCTACTTACATAAGGAGAGAGGGGAAAAAAGCTGAACTCAGAATGCACTTCCAAGGCAGGTCTGTGAAGAAAGAATGGGACAGACTCTCTGATGTCATCCAGTCTGTCTCTTCTGGGAGCCAGTTCAGATTGCTCCTTCAGTACACCTGTGAGTATCACATTCAAGGCCCCCATGACCTATCCCCACCCTGCCTATCAAATCTCATTCATTACTGAAAGGTCAACTCCTGCCTCTAATCAGCCCATGAGGCCAGCCACCATTGTCTACTTGTTACATTTTCAAACAAGCACCATTTTTTTCTGCCTCACTGCCCCTCACACCTGGGAAAATCTCCCCTAAACATCTGCAAATCTAACTCATTATCCTCCCTCTAAATCACTGTGGCAGGAAGTCTATAAAAACATGAAAATGTTTAGGCTGCTGGTGTGCTGAGACCTCTGCCTATTATGCTGACCAGCATTGACTCATTGTTTCCCTGTTGACTTGTCTGTATCCATCTATTGTTTTGTGACCTGTAACAGGGACAGCTGCCTCCTGAGCACTCCCTCATAGCCAGAGGTCATTCTGAAGAGCCCTGCTACCAATTTCTCCCCTTCTCAGGGCCCCATTTATTGACTCCTTATGTGCTGGCCCTCCAGACCCCAACCCCTGTTCAGTCACTTTGACCCTTTAGGCAGATTTCAGAGTAGTAGCAGTGTTAGTCTATATCCATAAAAAGACCAGGAATACTTGATGCATCTTAGAGACTAACTTATTCTGAAACACACTTGTTAGTCTCTAAGGTGCCACAAGTACTCCTGTTTCTTCCAACAGAGTCCTCACGATTAGATCCCAGTACAAAGTCTCTCAGGATTTAACTGGCTGGCATTCAGCCTTCTTCAGCCCTCTGGCTTCCAGACCCCCAAGCCCTTCTCTCCATCAGGGTCTGTAGTGTGAGCTGGATCCAGATTTTTCCTGGCTGGAGCTCAGCCTCTCTCAGCTCTCTGGTTCTGGCTTCCAGTCCAAAACCCTTCTCTAAGTCAGGGGCCTTAGCAGGAGCCTCCTACTCACTCCTGTCACAGCTCTCTTAGAGTCTTCCCTGCTGAAGCCTTTCACAGTCTATCATTCCCTGAGTTCCCCTCTTCTCTTTCATTGCAGCCTCCTGCTGCTCTTTGCAGGGACATTGTTGCAAAAACTGCTTATTTCCTTTGGAGTTCAGTCCAATATACCTCAAAGGACAGGCATAACTCAGTAGACTTCTGGAAAAACAAGATTTATTGCAAGCAATAAGGAGTCAGAAGGGGTTATCACCCAAACAACTGGCTCACCTCAATACATGTGTGAAGATATTTTATACCCCTGTGTTGATAAGGGAGGGGGACTGTCAACCCACTTATACAGGTGGGAACACTTAATGGCTATTACATCCATTGTTGGTATTAATCTATTTCATTTACCTGTCTGGTAAACAGGAGGTTCAAAACACTTAGGGGTACTCAGACACTATGATGCCTGCACAGCTGTGACAGGGTGAATGCAAGTTTAAAATGCATGTTAAACTAGGGATCAATAGTACATATACAGGGAGTAAGATTATAAGTCTAAGGTTATTTTAAAATCATACTACAACATTCTAAGTTACATTTTCCTAACAATCATTTTCTTAACAACATCACCCTGATCTTTTCCAGCATGACTCTTTCTGTCAGCGGGGTTGGCTAGCCACAACCCTTTGGTGGGTGAGCCACCCTGTTACAGTCTCTGTAAGCTCTTTGGGGGCAGAGACAGTCCTGTTGCTGTGTTGGTACAGTGCCTAGTATAGTGGGGTTCTAGCCCATGACTGGGGCTCCTAGGCACTATGATAAATGATTCAAATATGAAATAATCATTTGTCCATTTCCAGGGTTGAGTGTTCCAAGTCTTCCTAGGACTAGGTGTTCTAGAGTTCCTGACTTACTAGTTCCAGTGCCCGCCTGCCTGTTCTCTGACATTATCCAAAGCAAAGGTTGGAAGCTGAACATACCCAATCCAGCCAGGGGCCTTACTCATAAAGAACTGCATTTAACAGTAAGTTCGTTGTGCACTTCCAAATGAGCTACATGGACCAGCTAGCCAGGGGAAGGGGAGAAATCTCACCATATGGGTGACTTGTCTGCTTCGAAGAAATAACAATAAAATCCTCCACATTCCTCAGGCCTAGCTGTTTAATTTTAAAAGTACCAAAGTGCCCATTGGGAAATGACCCAGGCATCCAGTGAAAGCACAGACTGTGCCATGCAGAGAGCAGGCTCCAGACCGGTCTTTAACCCAGCTGGTAAAGGGGAGTGGTGCAGAAATAGGTGGGGGAGAGGCTCTTGTAACAGGGGAGGAAGCCCTTCTGCTGTCCCAGAAGTGCTGAGATGAGGGCTGCAATCATCCCTTTTCAGCCAGTAGAAGAGGGAAATGGGGACTATCTTGTGAGACAACTCCCACCTAAACAATTTCATAGGCATCGCAAACAGCAGTGTAATGCTGAAGCTGCAGGCTCCCTCTAATAATACTTTGCATATGTTCAAAGCCCTTTACAAACATTAACCAAGTGATTGGTAGCTGAAATGCAGGCAGAGGTCATGGGGGAAAACATGGTATTGCTGAATCACTGTTGCTTCGCTCCATGGCTTCCTTCTGGTGCTATTTAAAGAGCATTAGGCTCCAGCCAATATAGTATACACACAAAAAATGGTAGGCACCAGTGAACCTGTTGGGAACATTCGCTTCTGCTGGCTCCTGTCCCTGCCCCGAGCTGCGTGAGACTGCTGTTTTTCTTGGCACCCTTACAGAGCAGGCTAGGGGGCTATTCTGGCTCCCTCTGAAGTGTTAGCACCCAGGATGTGCAAGCTAGTGAGATTCAAGAGTCTTTCTTGTAATTAGGGCAGCTCTATGCCGGGGAGCCATTTGAGTCTTAGAAAAACAAAGCAATAATAGAAAGACCCACCCACTCGGTGCCATCTGCAACAGTAGGCAGGAATGGATGGTCCTGCAGGCTGCTAGTGGTTAGAGCTCTATCTCAGCAGCACTATTCCACATTTCTATAGGACTTAAGAAGGCCATTAGGAGTCAGGTAAAAACATTACACCAGTAACAAATCATTATGCCAAAAGATGCATCTGTTTCAGAATTTCATGATGTCCAAAGTGCCTGTGATCTAATCTGGATCTTAGTGGCAAGGCATCGGGAGTGACTTTGAATGTAGATTTTTTCAGTAGAGCTGATTTTATCACATTCACAAAGAATGGGCTTTTGTTTCTCAGCCAGCCAGCTTCCCTTTTTTCCATGTGAAAAGGAGCTGAGCAGAGGCGGATATTATCTGGGCAGAGATTGTCCAGGACACTGCTAATAGGATGCCAGGTTATCTGGTATATAACAGCTGCAGCCATTTGGCTTCTTCTCTGAGTACAAATCTGCATGTGCATATAGCACTGATTTAGCTAATCTGCTCTTGCTCCCTGAAAGGAGAATCTAAGATTTCACATTTGGGAAGAAGAAGACTAGAGGGAAAGTTACATTGCCAATTGAGAAAAAGACACCCCAACTTTTACATTTGGGACTGCTCTCTTGTCAGTGTTGGTCTATTACTTTGTCAGTCTTGTGGTTTAGCTGTTAGTTTTATCTCACTCAACTAATATCGTAGCCTAATCCACTGAAGCCTGTAATAGGCTTAGCAATAACAGGGGTTTACATCCTCATTAGTGTTCAGCACTAGATGTCAGAAGAAAGTAACATCGGCAGAGTCCCTCCTAAGAAAGCAGAATCCAAAGACAGCTGGCTAGGTAGTAGGGGGAGGGTAAAGTTGGGGAATGGAGAAAAATCTAAAATTCACCTTGAGGAGTGGAAACAAGGGGGTGGTGGGACAAACATGAGTGAAGGTAACTAAAAGGGAGAAGGGATGGGCAGGAGAAGAACAAGGAAGGGGAAAGTTATGAAGAGCCGGAGCCTGTGAACAGTCACTATGAACTTAGTCTCACTGAAGTCAATAGTAGTGAGTATTTGCTCAGTGACTTTAAAGCAGGGACTACCTCCTCCTCTATGCACAGAGCTCAGGGACAACACTCCACTAATGTTTACACTATGCAATATATTGGTGTCCTTATAATGCACAGACAGTGAAGCTAGAATTGCACATTTGTGTTGTGTGTATTCAAGCTCTGTACATGGAGCCTGCTTGCTGGAGATTCAGCCACCTTACGCAGAGTGTGAAAAATTCACATGCCTGAGCTCTGTAGCTATGCTGATCTAACCCCCAGTGTAGATACAGCTAGATGGATAGAAGCATTCTTCCATTGCTTGGAGAGGTGGAGTTTCTACAGGGATGGAAGAGCTCCTTGTTGCTGTAGGAAGCACTCCTCTATGGTGGTACAATAGTATAGTTATGGTGCCGTAGGGCGCATAGTGTAAACACAGCCTTAGGGACCTGATTTTCAGAAATGCTGAGGACCCAGCACTTCCCATTGAAAGTGGGAGCTACTGGGTCCCACCACTTATAAGGATTACACCACTTATTTAGGAGCTTATCTCCTAGGAGCGCATCATTAGCTCCCACTGTTGAACACCTTAGCCAAGCCTGCATTCTTTCCCAGCTACGGCAGTGACACACTCTGTAACGAAGGAGAAAAAGTGAGTTAACTTCCCCATATTGACAGGTTTAAGGATAGCAGCTGTGTTAGTCTGTATCCGTAAAGAAAACAAAGAATACTCATAGCACCTTAGAGACTAGCCAGTTTATTTCAGCATAAGCTTTCCTGGGCTATAGCCCACTTCATCGGATGCATAGAATGGAACACACAGAAGTAAGATGCATTTATATATACAGAAAGCAGAAAAAGGTTGTAAATTACCATACCAATTCTAAGAGGCTGTTCAATGTGGACGGGCGGTTATCAGCAGGAGAAAAAACAAACAGTTTTTTTTTCTCC
>ML677372.1:6924702-7088858 GCA_007922305.1 Dermatemys mawii | reverse complement strand
GGAGAAAAAAAAACTGTTTGTTTTTTCTCCTGCTGATAACCGCCCGTCCACATTGAACAGCCTCTTAGAATTGGTATGGTAATTTACAACCTTTTTCTGCTTTCTGTGTGTATAAATGTATCTTACTTCTGTGTGTTCCATTCTATGCATCCAATGAAGTGGGCTATAGCCCACGAAAGCTTATGCTGAAATAAACTGGCTAGTCTCTAAGGTGCTATGAGTATTCTTCGTTTTCCCCACATTGTAGCTTGTCTCTGTGTTTGATAGATCATGGATTCAGTCATAGATTCTTAAAGTCAGAAGGGCCCACTATAATCATCTGGGTTATGTCTACGCCAGTGACCGTGCAGTGGCACAGCATAGCCGCTCTGTGCTGATGGGAGAGCATTCTCCCATCGACATAATTAAACCACCCTCCCCCAATGAGTGGCGGTAGCTATGTTGGCAGGAGAAGCTCTCCCGCTGACATACTGCTGTGCACACTACCATTTATGATGGCAAAAGTTCTGTCACTTGGGTGTGTTTTTTCACATCCCTGAGCAACAAATTTTGCCCATCTAAGTGGCAGCGTAGACATGGCCCTAGTCTTATCACTGTGCCAGATTATTTTGGGGGCTTGTGCACTATGGAAATTGGGAGTCCCTCACCTTAACTCAATTTTGCCTGGTTGCTCCCATCATGTCAGAGGGGTAGCCGGGTCAAATGTGAGCAGCACTGTAGCCTGTGTGCCAGGTCACAACGCTACTTGTTCAGATTTGTCTAGCTGCTCCTTCGGCATGAAGGGGGCACTCAGGCCAAATCCGTGAGCCAGATTGCAATGCACCCACCCAGATCTGGTGGTTGGGGGTCCTCCTGATCTAGGGGCCCATAGAAGGGCATTGAATGCATGTTGGTTAATTTGGGCCTGCTGTCAGCATAACACGGGCCATAGAATTTAACCAAGTGATTCCTACATCAAGCCCCTAACGTTTATTGAGCTATAGCGTATCTTCTGGAAAGTCAGCCGATATTGATTTAAGAACTTCTGCTGTTACAAATCTTCTCATAAAGCTATTCAAACTGTGATCAAGAGACCTCTAAAATTTCTCTTTGATAAATTAAATGGATCAAGCCTTTTCAGTCTCTCACTCTGCAAAGCAGGTTTTCTAAATTTTGAGTTGAATAGCTGGTGGACCTGTCCCTCTCATTTTTACTGAGAGTAGAGCTAAAACATTTATATCATTTTATCAAAAAAGATGTATTAGAATTAGAAAGTACAAAAAAGGGCAACAAACGAGATTAGAGGTTTAGAACTGCTTCCATGTGAGGAGAGATTATAAAGACTGGGATTGTTTAGGTTGGAAGAGAGTTTACAGAGGTCTATAAAATCATGAATGGTGTGGAGAAAGTGAATAAGGAAATATTATTTACCCCTTCAAATAGCATGAAGTAGGGGTCCCCCAATGAAATTGATAGGCAATAGGTTTAAAACAAACATAAGGAAGTACATTTCCACACAACACATAGTCAATCTCTGGATCACGTTGCCAGGGGATTTTGTGAAGGCCAAAGCATAAATCCAAAGAAGAATTAGGTAAGTTCATGGAGGATAAGTCCACTGATGGCTATTAGTCAAGATGGTCAGGGATGCAACCCCATTACAGGGGTGTCCCTAAACCTCTGAGTTCTAGCTGCTGGGTCTGCAGGACAGGGGATGCATCATTAAATAAATTGCCCTGTTCTGTTCACTCCCTCTGAAGCATTGGCGCCTGTTAGCATACAAGCTACTGGACTAGACAGACCATTGGTCTGACCCACTATGGCCATTCTCATGTCTTAGGTTAGATCTGTTCTTGCTTGGGAGATGTATTTTATTGTATTTTGTATGACACCCTTAGAAGCCCAAATATACTTGCAGTGCATTTGGCAAACACCAATTCACAACTATCCCATTTCCACTTGTGTCCAATCAGACATGGCCCCAGATTCCTTACTTCTTTGTACTCATACCAAGGATGGCTGCAGAAATATATATGGCTGAGAAAATGTGATGCACTATACTCGTTCCAGAGGAGGATGTGAACTTGGGAGCCAAAGATCACACCACTGCAGTTTAGTACAGAGCTGATGAAGTATTTCTACTTCATTTTACTGTAGTACTGTATTTCATTTAATGTCTTGAGACCAAAGCTGTAAATTCCAGATCATTTAAAAACCAGGGGCCATTCCCTCCCCTATTCAGAAACATTGAACAGTAGGTCCCTTGTGCATTTCCACAAGTTTCCCCTCGCCTGTGAAATGCGTCCCTTGCTAACTTACCAAGCCCCTACTCTCCTCATTCAAGTCTCTTCCCCCGACTCCTTTGGTGCTGCCCAGAGTATTTTTCAGTGTTTTAATCTATTTTATTTTCATATTAAAATGCCCTGGTTCACACAGAATAACCAGATGCTCTTTCTTCTGTTCCCCTCATCCTTCCCCCTAGGTTATCACCCTCATTTCACTGTATCTTGTGTACACCTCACATGTAAACAACACATGTCCTCTGAGAAGGGCCTCGCTTGCCATCTTAGGTGCTATAAAAATAAATCACAAAGAGCCTTTATTGCTTTTGATTTGAAAGATTTTTCATTTCTGAAATGCAAATGTGGAGCAACATGCACAGAGCTGATGTGACCATGGGGAGAGGAGATGTTACAGTGCTGTGGACTTTTCCAGATAAAATGAGTCTATATGGGTGAACTAGGATGTTATCTCCATTCATGAAGAGACTTTAATAGGCCATTTGAGACACATTCATTTGTAGAAGGGTTCAGTTTCTGCTTTTCAGCAAAACAACAGAGAACAGAGAGCACTCTGTATGTAACACTGACACCCTTGTGGCAAAAGAGGGACTGGTAACCAAGTGAAATTTCAGCTCACTTCACTAACAACTAAAATCTAAGCAAGAACATTCACAGCACAGGGTAACTCCTAGGGATTAAAGATGGCCCTGGAAGAAGTGATGGCCCATGGAAGCCCAGGGGGGATTATGCCCAAGAAGAGAGTGTTGTCACTGCTGAAATAAGATGTAAATAAAACTAATAAGGCCTGGGTGTTTTTTTTTAATGGGAGCTGCTGTTTAAAGAGGTATTGCTAGCAAAGCTACAAGTGGCACAACTGGCTATGCAAGTACTTGAATGCTCTCCCTGTTCTAGCTTCTTTACAATCCCCAGCGTGGCCACTCTCTCAGCTAAATATTCCTAAACTTAGGCCTGTGGAACTGATGGAAACAGGCCTTTCCTAGCACTGCTCTGCCCCTTTTGTAAACAGTATTCTCCTTACGGTTATTCCATCCCAAGGCCAAGGAGACCTTTGACTTTCCCTCACAGCAAGGCCCAGATCACAACATGCAGTTTGTACAGGCACAAAGCCATCTTCTGTATTAGGAGAACAAAAAGCGAACTTTAAGGCGAGAGGGCAGCTTGCCCTGGGTGAGGAAAGTGACCTCCCTCATGGCAATACAAAAGGCAGGGAACTTGCACAGAGTTGTCAAGCTTTGCTTTAGCCTAAGATCACATTTAACCCCTGTTCATCCAGAAGCCCCCCAGCACGTTTAAATACACGTCTCTCTCATCTTGCTCTCCTTAATTGGACAGCAGGCTGCTGGTATCACATTGCACAGCACCTTGGGGGAGAGCAGGGATTAGGCAGATGTGCAGCTAAGACAGACACACGAGTCAAAACTGACAGCTCACTGGGAACCGCTTAAACACACCCAGTATTTCATTTTCTGGGTAGAGGTCAGTCTGTGCAGCTGCATTCTGGCATTATTAGACACTGGGACTGAGCAAGGCAATTAGTGAGCACGCATATTACAAGGCAGGGATAGTCTCCTAGGGCAAAGGCACCAAAGGGGTCATAGAGCACTTCAGACAGTCTCTCAAGAGCAAGAGTAGCTTGCTGTCAGGAGGGGGAAGGGTGGGGAGGGGGAGAGGGCTGAGGCAAATACCTCACTTTGGAAAGCTCAGCAAGAGAAGAAATAACTTTCTGGGGAAACAGCTGGACATGGGAAAAGGATAATGGGTCCTGGAACTGGGCAGCTCACTTCACCCCAGAAGCCTGGTCACGTTTATACCCTGCTATGGGATATATACCCATACCCTGGGTATATATACCCTGGGATGGGTTAGCTCACTTCTGCCAGAGCCATCGCAAGAACGTCACGAGTGTTAGCAAAGAGGAACAGAACCACTCACTGAAGCTGCCTCCACTCATTCTGGCATCTTTTTGTTATCACAGAGGTCACATGGCACCAGAACAAGCTTCTTTTCCTTTGGTTGTAATAGCAGGTTACAGTGAGCTTGGCAGTGGTTACTAGGGAGCCATTTTGAAGATGCTTCCTGTGAGCAAGTGGCTTCCCCGCCCTCCTCCAAATACTTCTACTCAGGCTGGAGTAAGTCAGAGCTCACCCACTTCCTGGGGTGGGGTGGCTAGCCACAAAAGAAACACAAAATGACAAAGTCCAACTCAGCACTTCTCAGCCTACCTGCCCCCGAGTCTCCTCTATGTAGAGAGCCACTCCCATCTCCCCAGCTGGGGAAGCTGCCGGCCATGGCACTGGAGCGGAGGGAGGTGTACATTGAGCCCATGGTCTTCACTGTGCAGTGCTATGGCTCCTGGCTGAGTTCTGTGTTGACTTTTCACAGGAGCACTTGCCATGCGTTCATACAGGACTTTTAGCACGTGACCGTAGCAGGCCTGAAGCTTGTCTCTTGCTTGTTGAGTTTCAAAATGATGGTTTTTTTCAAAAAAGGAGTAAAATGCAAATGGTTTCCAAAGATAATGTGTCATATTCCCTCTGGGTTTGTTCCAACTCCACAGACTCAAAGGCAGGGGTGGGCAAACTTTTGGGCCCAACGGCCACATCGGGGTTGCAAAACTGTGTGGAAAGCCAGGCAGGGATGGCTGTACCTCCCCAAAACAGCCTGGCCCCCACTCTCTTATCTGACCCCTTCCCATTTCCCACCCTCTGACTGCCCACCTCAGAAACCCCCACCCAACCCCCACTGCTCCTTGTCTCCTGACCACCCCCTCCCAAGATTACCAGACTAACTCCCCCCAGGAGTCCACCCCATCCAAGCTCCTTGCTCCCTGTCCCCTGACTGCCCGACCCCTATCCACACTCCCACCCCTGATAGGCCCCCTGGGACTCTCACGCTCATCCAACACCCTCCCATTCTCTGGCCCCTAACCACGCCCCCCCCCAGAACTGCCACCCTATTCAACTGCCCCCTGCTTCCTGTCCCCTGACTGCCCCCGAGGACTCCCTGCCCATTATCCAAAACCCCAGCCTCCTTACCATGCCACATCACACAGGAGCGTGCTGCGTGACTGCAGGGAAGTTGGGACAGCAGGGGAGGGGCTGGGGGTAGGCTATCCGGTTGGGAGCTTAAGGGCTAGGCAGGACAGTTCTGCGGGCCGGATGTGGCCCAAAGGCTGCAGTTTGCCCACCTCTACTTTAAGGCTAGAAGGGACCATTGTGATAATCTATTCTGACCTCCTGCACATTGCAGGGTACAGAACCTATCCACCCACTCCTGTAATAGACCCCTAACCTCTGGCTGTTTTAAATCATGATTTAAAGACTGCAAGTTACAGAGACTCCACCATTTACTCTACTTCAATCCAGCAAGTGATCCATGCCCCATGCTGCAGAAGGCAGCAAAACACCTCCCGCCACCCCCTGCCCCTCTCAGGTCTCTGCTCATTTGACCCAGTGGAAAATTCCTTCACAACCCGAAATATGCCGATCAGAGGGGTCTTGGCCACATGCTCAGGGTCTACCAGCCAGACTTGTCATTGTCCAAGGAGCCTAAGAGTTAACTGTAGTTTTTTGTAAGTAATATTAGTAATTGGAGGTGTGGGGGGAGCTACATTGCCCTATAGCTTTATAAAAAATGTCTTAAAACCAGGGAATTCAAAGGTTACTAATTCTGAAAACACAAAACACTGGAAGTATATTAATGCAGACTTATCTTAACGTTGTCTTTGTATCCACACCAGCTGGTGTGCTCTCCATGAAAGATAGATAAATCTTTCCCCAGTATCACAGCTACATTAAAAGTTAAATCCTCACTACCTTGTCTGTTCAGTCAAGAACTTGCTTGTGGTAGAAACTGGGAGAGACTTCGGGAGTTCCTAGCTCCCAGCCCTGTACTCATTTCTTCTTAAGTGTCACCTTCATCCCTTCCTCTTTTTGGGAGCATAGGAAATTCTCTATGGGCTGGATACAAATTTCTCAAACTTACAGAAGTACCAGGCACATCTTAGGAGCTTTGTATGGCTCTTTTCTCATCTGATGGGTGTGGATTTCCAAACTCCTAAAGAAGCTGTGATGTGAATTTATAAGCCCCGAAGAGTGCCTAAATATAAACAATCTGCTTTTAATAACTCCACACTCACCCTGAAACTTCCCCAACCTTCCCAAAGACACCAGTCCTCACCAGGACCAACACATTAAAAGAGACTGTGGAATATCTGGACCTAGCATTTTGGAGTTGTGATGAGCCATAAGATATTCAGAAAGTTTCCCTCAAAGTTGAACTACTTCATTATTTGAACCCACCTTTTTACAGTGTCCTTCCCAAATCATCTCAAACATCGCACAAAAAACCCTGTGAAATTCTAGGTCAATAGGTTTTGGTTTTTTTTGGTGGTGTCAAAAATCAAACTTACCAGGTATGTCTACTGTGCACACTAAGCCATGTTTCATTTGGGGTGTGCTTAGTGTGGCAGGTCATATCCGGGGAGGTTCTCATTGACGGCTTTGTGATAATCAGAGGGCCTGCCCCATAAATCCAAACAGTGGAAGACTCCCTGTTTATTCTATAGGCAAACCTATTACATTGATTAGAAGATGGAGCACAGCTCGAGCCATCATTTAAGAAAGTTCCACAATATTGTCTACAGCTATTGTGCAGAGCTCCATTTAAAATTCTGTCCCCAGAGATCTGACAAAATCATTAACAGTGATGGAGCTGGTCCATCAACAAGACAGCTATGCTGGTGCCTAAGAACGCACAGGGAAATGGAGGATAGAGTGTCACAATGGAAACAAAACACCCATGAAGAAGGTTCGCTTTGAAGCATCTAACAAGGCAAGGAACTAAGAGAATGTATACATTTCAAGATGACTTAAAGTGGAGCACAGAGCTCCCTCAGTGTCTTGCTGGGCACCAAAAGCCCATTCTGAATGAGGAAGGAGACAATGGATGAAAGCACATAGGAAGATCTAAAGCTCCTCTCTCAACAGCTTCTACAGTTAGAGACATCACTATAAGCAGTGCTTCTATATCCTTGGAAACTTCCCAAAATCTGGGAATTTTTAACAGCATGTGCCCTGCAGTTTCCCAATTTGCCCTGCAATTTCCCAAGATGAAACATTTTACTCAAATTCCCAGATTTTGGGAAATTTCCCAGGATACAGAAGCACTGGCTAGTGCTAAAAATTTCCCAAATCTGGTGAAAATTCCGTGAGTCTGGGAATTTTTCACCAGATTTGGGAAAATTTTAGCACTAGGTTGGGAAAAGTTGGCAACACGATACAGAAGCACTGACTATAAGGTTGCATCTGAGACTATAGGGCATTGGCTATTGTCCAACTCTATTCCAGTGTCTCTGGTTAACTATGTCACAACGTACAGGAGACACTACAAAACTATGCGTACTGAAATACATGCAAGGCTATACAAAAGCTGTCCACCTTTTTCATACAGTACCCTGGAAATCCCTTATCAAGCCCCTCTCTGCACTGTTAGTTGTTTCTCCACACACACTGCCGTATTTCACTGTTAGGAAGAGCTGAGTGACACAGATTAGCAGACAAGCAGCTTTGCTGAAATGTATAAGGGCAGGTTAACAGCCAGCACCACAAGCTGCTTTGCTGAAATTTAAGTCCCAGGTTTTAGGCTGCTGTTTGACCCTGGCCTAGCAAACAAACACGGAGGTTTCCTAACCTGTCCCTAACAGGTTAAACTCCACTTCATAAATCCCCCCCCGCGACTCCCAGTAGAATACAGTAATGGGGCTCATCTCCCCCAGAGGTGTCACAGGTCCTGGCAGGCTGTGCTCCAGTGCCTGCCACATGGGTGGACAGGGTAAAAAAATAAAGTAACAATTCTGACTGAGAAAGGAGGGAAGAGAAACTGGAGCTACACAAGCCACAAATGGATGGACATGCTTGAGAAATCTCCAGAGGTCTTAATAAGGAGGGGAAGTGTAAACGCAGGCACATAATAGACACATACCCGACTAATGAGAGCCTCAGACATTGAGCTGATTGCACATCACACCTCCTTAAACACAGGATTTGTGTCAAGAAATCCAATTGGAGGAGAAGGGAGGCTTTAAAAAAAATTGAGGGTTTCCAAGTTTATTTGTTCTAATTACCCAGCTCACGTCACTAGGAATTCAGCAGGGCAGTTGCCCAGCACAACAGTTGTAATTGAATCACTCCAGACAATAAGACAAATGCAAAGGGTCACAGACAACAGACAGCTTCCCCTATGCTAGCCCCCGCCACCACTCACCGCTGAGACACAATGAAAACACTCATCTGAAGAGATACTGGTCTAATAATGGCCCATTAAATATAATGAAAACTCAAGTGTGTTATCTGTGCCTGTCACCTGCATTCAGCTTTGGCACAGCTAAACAGGCTCCAGGATCATGAGTTTACAGAGGGGAAAGCTAGCTTGATTCTCTCTGATCTGCTAAGACCTTTTCTCTCGCTGCAGTTACACTGATTACCTCACAGGATTCACATTCGCACAAACTCACTAGCTTAGGGAAACCACACAGCCATTCACCCTCCTGTCTGGGGGAAAAGAGCCTCTCACCATGGCATCAGAGCTGCAGTGAAACCCCACACCTCGGATGTGTTCTACTCCTTCACTTCAGTGATCACCTGTTGTACAGAAGGGCCAGACTTTCCCAACCCATCGCTGTTCCCTTCCATTTCCTCCCATGTGGGCAGGAGGATCCTGTTTCATGATGTTTATGATCAGCCAGTCATATGGTCCAATCTCTGCCTATCTGCCACCTCACCACGACCGCAGAGATCCAGGGAAAGCACAGCAGAAAAGTGTTGGGCATCAAAAGAATCCTTCAGCTCACATCAATCCAAACAGCAGCCTCCCTCACCCTGATCCTCAGACTGCCCCCACGCAGGTGGCTGGAGTTCTCTATGCAACGTGGGCACCTGGTGCACTCTAATACTGTCTTGGCTGGAGTCCTTGGCACAAGTGGGGCCGGCGTTGAGAGGAGCTTCCTGTACCAGAAGCACCAACTCTGCACGGAGGAGTGTCTGTCTCAGCTCAAGTATGCCAGCTGGGCAAAGGTCCAAGAGTTCCTAACACAGGGTGAGAGGAGAGCCTTGAAGCCAGTACTGTGGGCATCACAGCAGCCTGGCAGGGGGCCAGGAGCCAATGGGTGAAATGGCAACGCAATGTCCTAATACCCAGAGACATTCCCCCTGTGCTTAGAGCAGGTGTGTAGGGAGGAAATACAGTGGCCTTGATAGAGAACAACTAGGGGCCAGGGGCTTTGACAGGAGGTTCACTGGGGAGCTGCTGGCCCCCTTGCTGTCTTCTGTATCAGCTTCTATCATTTTACTCCTTCCTACTCCAATCAGAAATGCCCAGAGGCTAGAACAGTTAGTTCTCCCCATTTCTGCCCATCCTTCATTGAGATGGGGAGGGGTGTTGGGTTTATGTATTTCTCTGCCTGTGGCTCCAGTGTCTGAAAATCAACTCCTGAATTAGTCACTCCCATTTAAAGATTAGCAACCATATACTTTGCAGTAACATTTAGTGAACACACAACCAAGGATGGGGTTCGCACCATTCTGCAATGGCCTTTCCTCAATCCCCATAATAAGGATACATCACAGTCTAGACAGTAACCGAACGCAGTAGGCAACAGAAGTGGTCTCAGGAGCCCAGCGTTTAAGACATTTTTATTCCTGTGTGTGCTACATTTATGTTAGTGATTACGAAAATACAGCTCCCTTTTGACATTCAGACATTTTGATGGGGAAAATAGATTTGTTTCTAACGGGGCTGTTCGTTAGCCTTGAACGCTCTAACACTGATTTCATGATCCACTCACCCTCTTTAAGCTGCAGGGCCATGACAAGATCCCTTCTTGGCCTTCACACTCACATCGCACTTGGGGCCCAAGCCCTCACCACACAGACTTCCAGTTTTGCTCATTCATCTGCTAATAACCAGTTGCCTAAGTATTTCCAGTTTAATTTCTAACAGCTTCGCCACAAAACACTGCAAAGCTCCAGCAGAGAGAGCAATCACTTATGCAGTGCTTGTGCACAAAAATAGATATTACAGACCCATGTTAACTTGTCACCACGTCCGTAACACATAAATAAGAAATAGATTAATCCATTGTTAGAGAACTAGAGAAAATATAGCGGGTTCTCCACACTTGTGCATATTCACAAGCAGAACTACTGGACACCAGGCTCAAGCAACCTTCAGGCCACTGGCACATGGAGAGGAGATATAGGTAGGCAGAACCAATTGCTACTAAGCTCAAGGAAAGAAAGCCACAGGCTTTAAGAACAGAGCATCCCATGCTCCTAGCTACAAATATACACCTTTGTGTGGTGCACCAGAGGCTGGGAAGATACTAGAAGACAAGCTGCAGGTTTCAGTTAGTATGACACACCTTAGTACTGTGTCTAGGCCAGAGACCTCTAAAAAGAATAACGTTTCCTGACAACGGTTACTATTCTGTCAGTACACTGTGAGAGAACCTCTGATCTAATCAGCACGATGTAAAGCAGACTGGAAAAAGCAGCTGCTGGACCAGGCCATTAGGACCCCAGTTGGTGGGTTGTAACCCAGAAAGCAAGCCAGGGTCCGGAGGAAGCGAAAGGCTCACCAGACACAGTAGTGGAGATGCAGCTAGCTATCCCCTTTGCCAGGACTGCAGCATATTTGCACTAGCAGCAGAAAACAAAACAGATGTTACAAAAGCTTCTTCCAAACACTGGCCTACTCCACTTGGTAACTGCAGGGAGAGATGTGTATGGGGATAAGGGATACTCTATGGCAAAGGCTTTTTATTTCGGGACCTCAGACCCCAGAGCAGCTGAACATCCAAAGTTATTCAGCATCCAGGTTGGTAAGTCCCTCACAAACTCTGTGTTCCCTCCTGTTAACAATACCCACACAGCTGACGAATGCCTTCTTGTCCCAGTCAGAGCATGACACTAGTGCCAATAGTCCTCTTCCATTCAAGGTAACAACTCTCAGAAAGGGCCAGACCTCAGGAGTGCCCTTAAAATACACATTCTGCTGTGGTGTTCTATTACTGACACTTCTACAGGGCCTGTCTGAACCCTAGGCCTCACCCGGAGGAATAATAAGGATAAGCAGGACTGTCAGGGGATGGGAAGAAGTGTCAACATGAGACAGTTTTGTTCCAAGTGGCTCTCTCAGTCCAATCCGATGGTCAGTTAGCCGGTTCCTGGAGACATTTCTGGGAACTCCTTATACATTTCCCAGATGATCATTTTGTCCATCTGGCACTGCTGCCCCTCCTCTTCCTCAGCCAAAATGCGCTGCAAGGTACCTTGCAGGTCAGAGAGGCGGTGCTGATGCTGCAGGTAGGGTGTGGAACGCATGATTGCATGCATTAGAGACAGATACTCCATCCTCAGCTGCAATGGAGGGAGAGAGAGCACAATGCAATATTTAAATAAGTATTCTAGCTTCCAAAAAGCATTAACACTGGAACAGCTGCTGCGGTGTTACCATCGGGAGTGAGAGTCCATCTTAAGCATCTGCTTTTCTGTGGGACTCATTGGTATCTATGAAATCTTGATGCTTTTCCCAGAGCAACTTACAACAGTTACATCAACAGGTCCCACTCATCTACTTTCAGTGAGAGGGCTAAAGCAAGGAACTCCTTTTCCCTTGGGAGTCCCCAGAGGGAAGGGACAGCTGCCAGTTACTCAGGGTGGGGAGTGAACCCACCAGCTGAAAAACTTAGAGAAATGATTCTCATACGTAAACTCACAGAAAGATGTAGGAAGAGCATACCTACATCTTTCTGTGAGTGGATAGAAGATGGATGGGTCAAATTTTCATGCCTTTCCCTATTCAGAGCCGATCCTGGCTCCCTGCTACCTGTAGTGGTCCCAAAGGCTGGAATGCCTGATCTGACAGCAATATGGGGGCACTGTGAGGGACAGAGAATTGGCAACAACTCCCTAAAAGGAGCCTTCGCTCAAAGTATATGGGCTATGTCATTCCTCCAGCTGCTACAACGGCAGACTGGGCTTGCCTCACTCTCTGGTCCTGTTGCCGAGGAGTGCAGGCTGGCCTATAGTTGCTGAGTTAGCAGTGGGCTGTGGGACTCCAAGGAGTCCCTGTGTGTTGCTTGGCCTAGGGCCAGCTCTGCTAAGCAGGCTGAGGACAGGAAAGAAAAGGGATTCAGGAATCACTGATTACTCTGTTCCAGAGCACCCATTACTCATCTGGGCCATTCTGCTTCACTGCTAGAACGGACTCTTCCCTTCCCCACCATGGCTTAGGTAGCAAGAGGCCTTTCTCTTCCACTGCACTGGAAGGTTCCCTTCCTCCCCAGATCCCAGCCCCTGTCCCTCTGGCTCAGCACCTTGTCTCCAGGAGAGAGATCTGCAATCTGCCGCACCGTTATGTCGATCATCACCATCATGTCCGTGTGGTAGAAGATGTTTGCGGTATCCTTGCTGGCAAAGATGTCCTGAAGGAACTTCAGCACCGAATGCGGCGGCTGAGGTCGGTGCTTGAAGATACAAACCGGATCATCTGGGGGCCAAGCCAGGGAAGGAATGAAGGCAGGTTGTCATAGAAAAACGGTCTGTGTTAAAATCTATAGTCAACATTTGTTCAAGTTCTCGAGCCACCTTCTTTGGGGTGAATCTCTGCACCAGGACAGAGCCAGGACTTGAGCTCCCGGTGCCTTACTGAGGGCATTTTCCCTGCCCTAGGACAGCTACTCCAAATCACTAGTTCAGACACTACGCCAGGGGTTCTCAAACTGGGGGTCGTGACCCCTCAGGGAGTCACAACATTATTACCTGGGGGCCATGAGCTGTCAGCCTCCACCTGAAACCCTGCTTTGCCTCCAGCATTTATAATGGTGTTAAATATATAAAAATGTATTTTAATTTATAAGCGGGGGGTTACACTCAGAGGCTGTCTGTGTGAAAGGGGTCACCAGTACAAAAGTGTGAGAAGCCCTGCACTACACCATGCCTGGTAGCTGTGAATGCTAGGAGAGCACCGGTGAGCACAGTGCCCAATGCAGGGCAGCATGACTGGGATGACTGCTTTGCAGGGCACTGAGCTGAGACCAAACTCATATTAGTCTAAGTATTAATCATTCTTTGAGTTTCACTAACACAGCCCAGGGAAAGCTCATTACTTCAGCACCACCCAGGGCCCCTCAGAACGCACTGAGCAGCTACACCCATTTTCTTCTCCCTGGTTTACTCATTTTGGTGGAAAACCCTCTCAACAGCCCCCCAGTCCAGACGAGCTTGTATCTGAAACGAGCTTTCACCATGGAGACCAGCCTAATAACCTACTTGGAAGCAAGAAAATAACAAACGCCTCCAGGTTGAAATAGGCCAACAGCATCTCTGCTCTCTTTGGGGGAAAATATTCAAACACATCCCAGAGAGGCTTCTGAGGTGCACTGGCCCCTCTCCTCTGCCTTAGGGGAAGAAGGAAGCTGGAATCTCCCCCAAAACATTATTGCTACCAAAGGGTCTGAACTCCTGCTGTTTCTCTGCGGTTGCTGAGGGTGAGGCGGTAGCATTAGGTAATCGGGCAACGAAAGAGTTAAGTAAAGGCTAAGTCAGGTGGACAGTATGGAGGCTGCAGTCTGACTGATGTTGTCCAAAGACCATGATTTACAACCCTGAAAAGAACTGAAGCCAGAGAAAAGAACTACAAATATCACAGACACAGGACGGGTTAGTCAACAAAACAAAGCTAAGACAGCAGGGCCCCAGTGCTCCAGAAGGTATTAAAAAGCACAGTGCAGTGGCAGATAACAAGAAATACTTGCCCTTGTGCTGACTGGGAGCTGAGCTTTATGGGCTTCTAATGATCTGCTTCACAAAGAGAGTGGATTTAAGGCTACACTGGATCTGGTGATTTGAAGAGGGAAAGCGTACCTGTAAGCAATGTTCTTTGAGGACAGTATTCCCTCTAGACCCAGCATGGGCAATGAGAGGCGTGATCTGGACTCAACAGACAAGAAAGGCAAATCCTGGCCCATGGGGTACAGAGCGCTGTCTCAGGAGGGGCATGAAGAGAAGGGGAAAACTGGATTCCATTCTCAGGAGATAATGCTGCTGTGCCGCGAGGAGGCCCAGCAGGGTTCTATTTTTCTAATTGTGAAGAATTTTTATTGATTCTTATTTTAAAGATGTTTTTCCTATTTTAAACTATTTATTTCTGTGGTTGTGGGGGGTAGGGCTGTGGTCAGGGCAGTGCTGACAGCTGGGCAGCAAGGGGCTCCCTATGTGGCTGAGAGGCCCAAGACACTGAGTACAAGGTGCAGGAGAGGCTGTGGTCATCCTGGCTCAGCAGAGGGCTTTCTGTGTGGCCGCAGGGCTGATGATACCCAATCCCTGCAGGCACAAGGTGTGGGGAAGGCTGGGGTTCTGGACCAGTGGAGCAGGGACTCCAGCCGGGACTGCAAGGAGAAGGATGAGTCCTTGGCCTCTGGGGAAGCAACCACACTGGTGAACAGTTCCTGCACTCCTGGCTGGGGCCGGGGACACCTGATCTCTGCAGCACGCCAACCTGTAGCCAACTGATTCTTTTAGTCAATTTCAGTGTTGGCTGAAATGGACATTTACCTACAGTTCTCCATTAAACCCGAAGCCTGCCAAGGCTGCACTAACCTCAGCTCATGGGGATCGGCTTGCTAGAGAACATCAGTCCACCGGCCGTTATTAGTTACTTAGCAGATGTCATCAGCACAGCTTTATTTCAGGCAGTTTCTTCCCCAGGAATGCAGCCCTGTCCACCTCACACTGAGACTTGTATGAGAGCAGCAAATCTTAGTGAAGCTGTGAGCTCATCTGCCAGCTCTCTGACCTCTCAATGATATCAGCCTCATCTCTCTAGCTCTGTGCTGCCATTAACCTTTCCCACCTGCTGGGAATGTAATAAAGTTGCAGAGACACTCACCTCCCCTGTTCAGTAGCAACAGCACCTTTTCTGTGAAGGTCTTGACGTTGGAGTGCTTGCTCACCGTAGTCATGATCACATTGTGTTCTGGAACTAGGAGATGAAACAGGCTCACTAGTAATGACACATCTCTTTGCAACACATTTCAGGTTGGCATAAGTGAACAGAAAAGAAAAGAAACAAAATTCTAAGCCTGTTATCACGCCACTGACATGAGAATCTTTTAGGGTGTCACAACCATTGCTGTGCTCAGAATGAGAATGTCAGAGGGTTGGACAGAAAATCATCTCCAAATTTAATGTACAAACACTGGAATTTACACTATTTGCATCTTGTGAGAGGGCTAGCAATGCTGCTGACTCCCATCCAGGGGATCAGAGCAGCCTTTGAAATACTCTGCAACATCTCTTCCATTCTGTTTTAGATCCAATACTTGAAGCCATAGGACCCCACCCACCTCATGATAGCATCTCCCTCACTTTGTCAGATCAGCAATACCTTGGGGGGTTGTTACCTTTTCAGACCTCAAAGTACTTGTATAATCCTCCCCAAAGGAAAACCCAGGTACTGCACCACACTGATGACCCCAAAGCCTCAGCATGGTGCAAAAGGGGTTCTGTGAGGCAGAAAGTGTTATCTTTTGTATGAGATGACAAACAGATTAGAGGAAGATCTAAATTTTTGCAAGAATAGATGGGTTAACCCTAATGTCCTGGCCAAATTCTTATTTGAGTTCTATTGTCTCCCTAAGGTTTTGTTTGAATACAGATTTATTCCTCTCTTCCTGGTCTGAACTGTTGGGTGGAACACTGCCAAAGTGTTTCTGTGGTGGGGATAGGAATCCCAGTCTATATAGTTTAGTTTGTAAAGTACTTCAGGATCCTTTGGGTTGAAAGGAGTTAATCTGTTAACAGATCCTAAAAAAAGCTTTAACTACTTCTGCACTAGTGAAGTGCTAATATTCTGATAGACTCTGAAGGCTTGGGAATAAAAATTCAACCTACTAATAAGGAGCCTGAAAGTCATTTAGCAAGATCTCAGAATATGAGAACATGCCACTCTGCTCTCACCTTCTCACTACACCCCAGGTGGGCAATAATCCCTGAGAAATGCACCACCCGTCAAGTGTTATTGCCTAATTACAGAAGCCAGCAAATGCACTGGGTAACAGTAAGAAAGGATAATGAATGAAAGCAACCAAGAGAGCATACTTAATCAGGCTCTGCGTGAACAACTTTCATATGAAATTAGAAACAAAACCACTATTACCTGAACGTTAACGAAAGGGAACACAGAACAACAGGGGAACTAGTGGACATGTCCTTGCTGCTTTGGCCTTCCCTCTCCATGAAGCCATGGATAAAGGCATTGTAGAGAATAGCAGCAAGAAAACAACAAAACAATTACAGCATAGCAACAGGAGATCTTGCATATTCAGGATTAACAAGCAGAATCCAAGACCAGGCCCTAACATTACACTTCCATCTTCTAACCATTACAGACTCCAAAACTCTTGCAAACAGCAGCAGCTGGGAGAGTTTAAGCTTCTTTCCACAAGACTAGATTTTTCCTTACTAATAAGGAGCTCAACATGGTAGGCATGATGAGGGATCAAGAAATCCAGGAGAAAGTGATGCCTAGCAGAATATGTTTGAGACTGACCCTAATACATCTACATTTAATGAGATTCAGGAGCACAGCCGGGGATAAGTAGCAGCTCTGCCAATCACCTTAAGAAGAGAAAAGATTAGTAGTTGTGCAATTATATGGAGACGTGCCCCCTAAAGTAGTTAGATATTCCTGTGAAGTTAACCCACGCATGACAGAAAACCCTGTCAAAACAACTGATTGAAAGAGTGGAGGCAATCATGTGGGCCCGAATGGTTTGGCCTGCCCCAAGGGGTTAATTGGTTTTGACAAGCTGTCATTCATTT
Source organism: Dermatemys mawii (assembly GCA_007922305.1). Classification (NCBI taxonomy): domain Eukaryota; kingdom Metazoa; phylum Chordata; order Testudines; family Dermatemydidae; genus Dermatemys; species Dermatemys mawii. The sequence goes on along the minus strand of ML677372.1, from coordinate 7,071,694 downwards.
AGAATGGTATTTTCACCTGGATTCCCAGGTGGGGTTGTATTTGCTGACACAGTCCTGGCCAGAGGCCAGGGAAAAGAGGAGTCAGAGACTGTTCATTCTCTCTCACACACACCTGGAGACATTTTCCTTAGTGCGCAATTAAAATCATTCCCTGCCCCCAAAGGCATTCTCTCTCTAGGTCCTTGCTCAGTGCCTACAATGGAAGGCTTGGAGGACTAGAAGAGGGAATAAATAAGAGAAGGGAGCATGACAAGTTAGCACAGCGGAGCCTGGAGGTCAAGAAACCCCTCCCGTAGAGCACCAGAATCCCATGAAAGTGAAGAAAAGTAGCGTCACTGACCTGGAATGTGGAGATTAAAGGCCAGAAGGACATTGACAAACAGGTCAGGCAGCTGCTCTGTGGTATCTGAGGGCAGCCCATCTTCAATCACATCCAGCAGAAACTGGACAAACTGTGAGTTGAGGTGCTCTGTACATGAGGAGAAAAGAGCTTTCAGTATCTGGTGCTGACCAAACACACTGCCCTCCCTGATGCAAGATATCACCTGCTTCTTTTACACTTATGAGCATAAATAAGCTGCGATTTCAGCCACCCAGGAGGTAATGCCCTGGTCACAGGCTGACCAGCTGTGGGGTCAATGTGAATGGCTCCGAAAAAGAACTATACACATTTCACAGCAGTGCTGGGAGAAGGGCACCTGATGAGCAGTTTTGCTGAGTAAATTCATTCCCAAATTTCTACTCTAGCTACTGTCCCAGTAGCAAACCAAGCAAGGAACATAACCATTATGGGCAAAAAGAGATTTATATTCTTGCCCAGGAGTTTAGTCTATTTAAAATTAATCCAAATCATTAGTAGCATCTCATTTTAACCAAGCTATTAGGAAAGTGCTGCAGCCCATGCAAACAAGGCTACTTGCAGGAAATAATCACCAGGTTATACTAGGCGAGGAATACGTGTTTCTGAAAGCTTGGAGAGATTCATTCTCTGCTCCCCATTTCACTGGCTTCAGAGATTGTGCATCGATCATGGAGCCTACTGAACCGGCTAAGGAGACTCCTACACCAACCTTTCCAACAGCAGCTACGTCTCTCAGGGATGTGGAGAATCCCTCCGTTACGCTAGTGTATGTCTACACTGAAGCGCTGCTGCAGCTGTGCCACTGTAGTGTTTCAAGGGCAGACAAACCCTTAGGCTTCTTGGCAATGTTGGGCCAATGACTCTCCTATGTTATGCTGGTGCAAAATTGGGAGAGGGAATTGAGAAGCTGTAGGAGGCTTCTTTTTCTTTCCTCCTGTGCATGCAGCAGGGAGAATCCCCTTCTAGCACTATGGAGAGCTCTTGGCCACCAGGAAACACCAACCTCCCACCCCCCAAGATGTTTAAGTAGTAACTTTCCCTCTCTGCAATGCATTTAGTTCTTACCATAGTGGTGATATGGCAGCGGCTCTCCCATAGAGAATATCATAGCCAGCACCAGTGCAGAGTAGCACATCTTTTGATGGTCTGCAAGATAAAACCATAGATCCAGCCATTAATACTCCTAAGTGTCTACCCCCTGGTTTGATGCGATAAATGATTTAATACATATAGGAAGGTAAGCGACTACCCTCTCCCTTTTTAAGAGGAATCTCAGCTGTGATGCCTAGAAAAGACGTCCAGCCAGTTAATGATGGCAAAGCAGAAGGGCATTTCAGGACAGCTGGCATGCTGCAATACAAAAACACATGTATCTAACACTACATGTATTTGACTGTATCCCTCTCTACACTCTTCACATGTCATTTGTCATATTCCAGTGTACATTCTTTGGGACCAGGACCATGTCCTCTCATGTGTTTGAGCACACCCAGTACAACAAGCCTTGATCCTAATGGGGCCTGTGAGCACTGCAATGATAAATACATTAACTAATAGCACAGTGAAGTAGCACAGGATAGACTCAGGAAATCTAGATACAGTTCCCAGTTCAGTTGCTATATTTAATTTCCCAACATGCATTTAAAAAAAAAAAAAAAGAAAAAGAAAAAGAAAAAGCAAGCAGCATTTGAGAGGATTTTGGGTTCCCTGTAGCTCTGCCAATGCACCTCAGATCTGACTTACACCAACCCCTATTAGTTTAATCCTGTACTTTCACTCACACGCACATGCCTAGCTCTGCCAAGGCACCTCTCTTCTGACATACGCTGTGCCTGCTAGTCTAATCTTGGACTTCTTGTGAGATGGCATCTCAACGTCTGAACCTGCAAGGAAGAGCTGTTACAGACGAAAAGGTCGTGAAAGATGGTTAGGGTTAAAAAGAGGAAACCCATTTTCATCTATGACCCAAGGCAGGGTTTGAATCCATGTCTGTAGAGAAGACAGGCCAGTACCGTAATTCACGTCAGAATCTAGCCCCTCATCTACTTTACACAGAGTTTGGAAAATACAGTGCGTGTGTGTTTGGGGGTGGGAGTTTGATGCACTGAAGTTTCCTTTGATACATATTATTTCTATAGAAACTGCATAATTTATCCAGCTTTGGAGGCTACACTCCTGAACTACATTAACACATCAGCTAAGTGATCCAGTGGAAAGGGAAGAGACAAAAGAAGTACGGTGGGAATGAACATGGCAGACATAAGTTTTCAATCAATCTGGGGATCTTGATGAATATTCTTGGTTTTTCCTTCTTTCTTCACAGACGCCTAATAAACATGACAGGTGAATAATTAAAATCTCCCCTGTGCTGTCACTGGACACCTCCAACAATTGATATAGTAACTGGAACCAGAAAAGCACCCATTCTTCTAACCATCTTTAAATACTTCCTGCTTCAATTGTTAATATATCATAGCTAAGTTCCTTTGCTAATGTGTCTTCATTCTTCCATTTTCAATGGATCAGCTCTGGCTAAGTTTGTTTAACATCACCTGAGACTCCGGCACACAATGCTCAAGACTCCAGATATGCTTCTGCTGGCTTTCCAGGATACACTTGTCTCATGCATCAATCTGTTCCACAGCCTGATAGTCTAGCACAATTTGCACAGCAGTAGCTATACATAAATGCTCCACAGTATCACAGCCACTGCCTTTCCCGAACCTTAATTAGCTGTTGTGTTTCAGTAGGGGTTTATAGAAGAACCACACAACAGTGCATATGTCATGTTGAAATACAGTATATAGCCCCACAATTCCACCTGGAAGATTTCAGGGAGTGGAGCATTAGCATTTGTGCGGTGCTTTGGAAGTGCAGAGTTCTAGATAAAGGCTAAATATGTTCAGTTACAGCTACTTGATAGGATTGGTCACTTATACATCTGATATCATTAAAACCTAGGGCTGGTTTGTTTTTTCAAGTTGAACAGAAAGATCCTTTTTACACCTTGAAACATGTAGATTTGGTAAAAGTTTTTCGGTCCAATGTACATTTCCATAATGATGCCATATTTACTACAAGAGGCACTTTGTCCCTAATTCATTTCCAAAGCACCTCACCTGATCCCCCAATCCTGTCAGATCTAAACATACCATTTGCGAAGGGTCTTGTGCCATACAGAGTTTGTTCTTGCATGTACAGACTATAAGCTATCACTGTGGTATCTTACTGCCACCGGAACTGACTGAAACCTGGTCATCATCATCGTTTGAGTGCAGTAGCTGTATCATGAGAAGACGATGCCAAAGAACCACATACAGCCTAATGCTCCTGAAAAGCAATCTGTACTAACAGTCTCTTGCACACAGACTAAGGGAATCCAGTTGAAGTGTGAAGTCAAAAAAACAACCATTATCACATACAAGCTGCTTCTCCAGAACTTTTCAGATTGTAAACTCCTTGGGCAGAGACTGTCTAGGTCAACGATGCTTAACGAAAAATATTACAGCATTATTAAGATGAAGAGATTACCTGATAGAGATCTACAGATTGAATGGCTGAGAAGTAAACTGGACACTCCTAGTTAGTCTCATAATACAAAAACGAGGGACCCTCAGTGACATTTTGGAAAGCACAATTCAGAATGAATCTGTGAAACTGTCTCCTACAAGGTATAATTGAGGCCACAGCTTAATTTAATTTTTAAAAAGGACTGGACATGTGTATGGATAATGGGAACGTGTAATGAGAGGCGTAGGGAGAATATGGGGGTGTGTGTCAAGTGACTCCCCAGACTGGCCAGTGGGGAAGGAGAGGCTCTATGTCCTTCTCTCCTTTGCCTACTCTCTCTATCCCTGGCAGCTGGGTCTGGGAGGTTCACTCTCACATATACTCACCTTCCAGCCAGGCTCTTTCAGGCAGAAGCAGCTCCACCCCGCTCCCTGTCCAGCTGCCAGGGACAGAGAAAGCAGCTGAACATGCGGGGCGGGGGAGGGGAGGGAAGGGGAGATACAGAGAGAGGAGGACAGAGCCCCCCCTGTCCCCCCCCCAAAAAAGGTGGGACGCGGAGAGTGCTGCAGCCCTGGGCTGGGCACAGGGGTCACTGGGGAGGGGAGACGTGGGGTGGCACAAATCCTTCTCATTGGCTAGTACCCACTCAGTACAGGAAAGCACCAGTCGCCTCACCTCATTACCTGGAGTTGGGAAGAAATTTCCTGTCATAACTGGCCAGGTTTAATTGTCTTACATCCTCCTGTGAAGTACCTGGTGGGGGCCACTGTCAGGGGCAGTATGCTGGACTCTTCCTACATTCCTACTAAGGCTCTGGTCTGTGCTCAAGTTTTAAAGGCAGTGCTGGAACATGAATAAATGCTGACTTGAGAGCAGTGTAATCACTCAATACGGACGTAAGTACATGGTTTATTGTCAGTAGGTTGAACGATAGGCTGATGTTTTGGGGCATTCCAACCCTGCCTGATACTGGACACTCGTATTCTCTACAATGCCAGGCCTGTGCTGAAGAACGGAGGCAATAATCAGTCATGACAAGGTGGTTACAAGGGGCAGGAAGGCATGCTAGTGAATTCCTGCCACAGATTTCTCAAACTCACTGTGGTATTTTGCAAGAGTCCTTTGTTGAAACATATTTTCTGAAGCTTCTTGAAGGTCTTCATAAACCCCACCCTCCCGCACCTCAAAATGCAGCAATGGAAAAGTTGGGCAGGGTAGGTGAGGATCAGGGCTTAATTTGTAATGCGTCCGCGCTGGCATCTCTTCCAATTTTTTAAAACTTTCCTAACTGACACAAAACTGTCGGGGCCGTGAGCTGCTAGAGGTGCCAGGCCTCAGGCTGGTGAGGATTGTCTCCAGTGCTCAAGTGAAAAGATTTGACAATAGAGTTGTGTGGAGATTGAACTGCGACAGGGGATGGTCACAATTACAGAGGAGATTATCCATCCGTTTTCCTTAGAATTGTTCTGGTTAATTCTGCCTCACTGTGTCTTATTATAAGCCCTTCTAACAACACATTGATAGATCTGCAAGCCAGCGGCATCACAGGAAAATGACGGTCCAGGAGCAATAAAACCGAAGCATCTGTCAGAAGGCCTGGACAGCAGCCAACGTGCTTGTGTCAACCCCAGGGTAAAGTCCTCTCTCATCAAAGGCGTCTGGGATCCAGGCAGAGAGCTTGAGCCTCGAGTATTCCTCTGTAACTAGTCAGGAAGGATCCTGTGGAACTCCTGCAGCCAGCTACACAATCCCCAGTTGCTTGAGGGTTGGAATGGATTCCTCTGGCCCCTACCATCCACAAAAGGGATTAGATACAATATATCAGACAGACAATGGAGGAGCTGCTATTCTCAAATTCCTAGGGCCAAAATAAGCTTAAGTCACTTCACGATTCAAGGTCATTTCATTCAAGGTACTGTTTGTTCTCTCAGACAGGAATCAGAGTGTTTAGCTCCAAAATGGTATGTGGATAGTGGTAAAACCCACCAAACCTATCTTTGGAGGATAGGGAACAAAACACCCTGTAGGTTTGCCAGGGGCAAGAATACAGGCCCATATTATTACTTCTCATCACTCACTCTCTGTGGCTGGAGCTCTCCTGCTTTATGATCAGCTGCTGTTTAAATGAACATTCCATTGAAGTGAATGGAACATCAGCGCACACAGGGTTTTTTGGCATAGCTACACCTGGCATCATACACCTCATGAAGTACACCTGGCATGCATAACACAAGGCAACACAGGATCCAGACACTACTTTGTAAAGCTACCTCAGCTAAAAGCAGTCTCTGCTTCCTGCCACCTAAGCCAGGGCGGGTGCAGCATGAACACCTCCTTCAGGCAGTACGGGACTTTCCTGATGTGTTTCTCTGATGCCTAGATACCACAAGATACTTGATACTGCATGGATCAAAAGGCTTGTAGGGGTAGAAAGCAGCTGCAGTTTAAAGACATCAGGTGAAGGCTAGGGAGGCAGGGAGGGGATACAGAGAATGAGTCTCAGAGCCCAGGTCTACTGACTCAGGCTTGCGGAGCTGACGCTATGCCCCTAAAAACAGCAGTGTAAGCACTGGGGTTTGAGTTGCAGCTCTGAAGCCCACCCCTGCGCCAACATCTATACGGTACTGATGTTTTCAGCACCATAGTGTGAGCCTGAGTCTGCAGACCCTGACTCCGACACTCAGGGTTTTAAAACACAGTGTAGACGTATCATGGGAGGCTGCAAGGCAGCAGTGCAACAGGAGAAAATGAAAATGTTTCATTCCCCACCCCACCTGTCTCGTCCATTGTGGTGCTTTGTAGTTGCCCAAGAGTGAAGACAGAATATGCTGTAGGGAAGCCAGATTCTACCAGAAGAGCTATAGGACGACCCCATTCTAGAAAGGAAGCTGGGTCATGTCAAACAGCGTTACGATGCTCCACTCACATAGGGGTCAGCAAGGGTACACACACGTCAGCTACTGCCAGAGCTTGACTCTTCCATTCTAAGGGAACCAGACTGGATTCCTAGGTTGGCAGCACTGGGAGCCACACAGCCCCTGGGAACAGCGATCCTTCTGGCCAGTTCATGAGCAATGCAGAGGGGCTCCAAAGGAAGGGATGGCCAGTCTCTCAACTGCACGCCTGAAGGGTGGAGAGGCTGAAGGCTGCAGCCAGTCTGAGCATGCTGCAGCTCTGCCCTAGCACTCAGTATAGCACAAAAACATCAGCCTGGAGACAAGCTTAATGAATTAGTGATGGATGCAAGAGAAAGTTTATTTTTAGATAGCAGCAAACCAGGAGTAACCTTGAACTGGAGGCAAGCATCCTGCTACAGCAAACACCAGAGCTCCAGCTCCAAGCATTTCCAGTTCAGACCGAAAGAAACACAGTGTGTCATAGTCACTGGTAAGGCTACGTTTTAGTCATGGGTATTTTTAGTAGATGTCATGGACAGGTCACGGGCCATAAACAAAAATACATGGGCCTGTGACCTGTCCAGGACTTTTACTAAAAATACATACCGTGACTAAAACTTGGGCGAGGTGCTCGGGGGAGGGAGGCAGTCCGGGGGCACTGGGGGTGCTGGGGGAGGAGGACCAAGGGGACCCCAGGATCCCTTCTGGTGCTGGAGGAGAGGGGGGCTGGGCCAGAGCAGGTGGCCCCGGACCTCCGCTGTTACTAGGGAGGGGGAGCCAGGCTCTGGCACAGACCCCCACTGGTACTGAGGGAGGGATGGCCAGGCCACGGCATACAGCCCAGGACACATGCTCCCTACTTGGCTCCATGTCCCTGCAGCTCTGGCACCAGCACCAGCCGCTGCAGAAGTCACAGAAAGTTATGGAGTCCGTGACTTCCAGGAGAGCCTCGCAGCCTTACTCACTGGGTACGACTGATAAGCCAATGTAATTTAAAGAAAAAGTCTGTATGGTACAATCATAATGAACTAAGTTCTTGCTGTATTAATCCACTATGCACTGTGCTGCTCCAAGCTTAAAGCATTTTTCAATACTCCCTGTTTGAAATGCATAATGGAGTGCACAGGACACTGCATTAGGCTCAACCCTCATTTCCCAAGGCCAGAAGGAAGTCAGACCTCCTTTATAACACAGGCCAGAGAACTTTGCCAAAATAATTCCTAGGCTGGATCTTTTAGAAAAATACCGAGTCTGAATTTGTCTAGCTTCAGCTTCCTGCCACCCAACGAACCACATCTGTCCTTTCCATTACACAGACTGCTTGGCTGGTATGGGTGGCTGTGAGCTAGACACACGGTAAATTCCATGACCCCATCTCTCAGAGGCAGCTGGTGTAGAATTTACTTAGCTCCAGGGAAATGGATGTGATGGTCTTTGTTCCAGACTGAAGGATAACAGCCCTATTAGTCCCTTTGGAAATCTTAGTCCTAACTCAGATCATAACAGGTGATGCTTATGCAGATTTCATAATCAGCAGGAACTTCTTCAAGAATTTAAGTTGCTCCCAAACATCTCCTTACAAAATAGACTTCAAACCCAGGTACCTATGCAACAAGGGAAGACAGACTCCTCATGCACTGAGTAGAAAACTACCAGGTTATCACTGCATATGAACACCACAGGAGACTGGATGGGGTACAGGTTGGGCTCAAGGAATTAATAACAAGAGAGACTCTCATTTAAATTACTGATTCTAATCTAGCCCAAGTGGTCAATGATTAAAAGCTAATAACACTTGATGAGCTATTCAGTGGGCCCTCATTTAAAGTGGGGAAATGGGTTCCCAATCCAGTTTCTAATAGGCAAAGTATCAATGTTAAAAAACAAAACCTACCACTGCAATTGACATTAGCTGGCCATCTGAGTATCTCAGTAGATAGACTAGGAATGAACAGAGCCACAGAGACTGCCTTCCCCTCTTATCCCACAGGTGTTTCCACCAGGGCAAGATTTAGGCATATTAGCAGTGAAGTGTGGAAGAAGCCTGCACTGCTGTTGCTTGCATTGTACCTGTGAGCATAAGGCATCAGTCACCAAGGTTGAGACTCAAGCACTGTTTACAAGCAGTAAGTCCATTAAAACCCACCCACCCAATGCCTGTGACCAGTCTTTGTGATGAAGGACTGTACGGTGTGTTTGACAGAAATGGAATGAGGATGAGCAGCAGGAATATGCAAATTAACCCGCAACATCAGCTCTGTTATGATTAAGAGACGATGAGAAAATGTCAAGAGGACCCACTTCCGAGTAGACAAGGGAGCAGGAAAGACTCCAGGACTCTGAGTCCAAAGCTTTGGAGTGCCAGGAAACGGTTAATTCTGGATCATTTGCATTTGGCAGTGGCAGCAAGAACAAGCATTTTATAAACAGCTTCCAAATAAAAAAAAGCATTCTGAGTATGAGAAAAGGAGGATGGAAAGGGACATGTTTAACGCGCTCCAGCCACATGGCTTTACATCTCAAGCTGCTCTAAAGTCACAGGCCTCAAAGATTCCACACAAACATCCCAGCTACTAAACTAATTTTACAATTTAAATGTCAGGCCCTTAATTTCCTGAATGGGAACAGCTCAGCCCCAGCAGAACAAGCTGGTTGTGAATACAAAGTCGCCATCTCAGAGAAAGCCCCAAATTAAAGGGGAAGAACTGAACACATTTTGATAACAAGCAGCCCCCTGCCAAGGATCCATAGGGCACACTATGTCTCTGACCCTTCCACGGTGTCTCATCAGTGCACCCCTCTGAGGCTTAGTCTACTCTTAAGAATGAGACTCACCAGGCTACGTTGCACAGGGCTGTGTAAAATGTCCAGTCCTGTGTGATGTATTTAGATCGACATCGCCCATGGTACAGATGTAGCTAGGCTGATGGAAGAAACTAACACCTCTTTGAGAGGTGCAGAATATACACTGATGCAAAAACTCTGCCAGTGTAGGAAGCATCTACATCTGAGTGGCACAGATGCAGAGACTGCAGTGTTAACATGCTCCAGGATAGGCTCTGGGCCTCCATTTCACTCAAGGGGAGCCCTGTGGCTCCTCCTACTCTGAGACGGGATCCCTGGCTTCAAGACACATCTCTCTCAATGGCTCCTTAGCTTGGTGCTCACAGAAATGGATTAAAATAAGAGTCCATACACAGGAATCTTACCTGTCTCGCTTTCCCTTGCTTAGGTAGGTAGACCTCACTTAATATTGGACTGGGAGACTGCCTGCATGCTGGCAGCTTTGCTTCTGTCAGGCAGCATCTTCCTTACTGCCTATCCATACTGCCTGTCCCACCGTGGAGCTCAGGAGACCCAGATTAGAGAAGGGTCCCCTGCTGTGGAGGGCAAGTTACTAACAGAAGCCCCTTAACAACTGTGTCTTTGCCTAAAGTCCCAGTCACCTGCCCTGTTTTCAAGGGCACTGCTCCTTCTCCAAGTTTGGTTAGGGGAGGGACTATGGTCAGATAAGTCATCTCCCATCCACATTCCAAAGAGTTAGTGGTTTGGCTGAGACAAAGTGAGTGAGGACCAACTTCTATGGTCTGATTGTCAGGCTCCATTGTATCTTCACAGCAACTCCATTCACTTGCTGACAGTTCCTGATAGCCCAGTTACCAATACATGGTTACATGACAACACACTAACCCTCTGATTGCCTATTCCCTGCTTCCAGAGAATCTCTCTAGGCAGACTAATTCTTTGAAACCAGGTAACAAGCAGCACAAGATTAAACTGAGTCACAAAAAATAACATTTCCTAAGGATAATGCATAAGCCTTCCATGTTCCTCACATCCTCCACTGAAGACAGGCTGATCCAAGAGTGGGCTAAGAAAAGAAAAGGAAGATCAGAGACAGCTTTTTGGGCTTGCTAAGGTGAAGGACAGTGGAATAGCCACTTGAGACCTGACTGTTGGAACACATAGAAGGCTGTTTACAATTTAAGGTACTGTCTGGCATTGCTACTGCTTCTCATTACAAAATGTCACAGCTTTTCAGAGTTAATTGCTCTTCCTCCTTAGTCCTAGAGAACCCAGAGACAGCAAAATTATTAAAGTCTACGGTAAGAAAATTAACCACTTCACTGATACACCTGGTGCTGTTAACTGGCACTCTGGTCTCCTATTCCTGACATTAGTGTTGAACTTCTGTGGCTAGCCCCTGGCAACTACACAATTCCCACTCATTTGTGTGCATCCTAGCCTACACTTAAACTCCATAGGGTCTAGCAAGAGTGCCCTGACATCCAAGGGATGGGAAGTAGTAGTATAGCTGAGATCTTAACTGGGGTGTAGTACCATTTCTATAGTGTCCATCACCAGAGTATACAGATGCTGACCAGGTCAATTAGATATGTTTAAACTGAGAGCTGTTTGACCAGTCTGGGAATCACATGGATGGAACTTTAAAACATTTTAAAGTAAATCAATCTTCAAGGCAATCCCCTGCTCCCCAGGAATCTCCAATAAAAAAAGAGAAGAAACAAGTGAAGGAAAAATGGCATAACTGTAAGGGCAGCACAACCTATCACAGATGGGACCTGTTCTGGTTAAGCAGTATTAGCAGTTGGTTAAGTGCTGAGTTGCCTGTAATTCATTATTTAAATCCTATGGAGGCAGAGGTTTGAAAATCTGTCATTTGGGTCACTCCAGAGTCTATTTTTGACCTGTATTTACTACAACCTCTTAACACTCCCTCTTGCATTATAGAAACCCAGCTAAATGGAGCTTTTCTACTGAAACCAAGAGGCAGAGACAGGGTGGATTTCTGAAGAGAATATATACATCAAATCAAAAGCAGTCAGGAGAGAACCAACGTAACAGCTGGGAAGGCAGAATCCTTGGCAGTGGCGTAGTTCTAGTGCATGCAGCGTGAGACTAGGCTGTATAGTGCAGTCAGGAGGGAGGGTGAGAAATAAGTCATCCTTCCGTCTCTGGTTTTAACTGTACACCGTTCCCTAGTTTAGCTGTCATTCCACTGCTCCACACCACAAAACTAGACAAGTCTAAGCTGCAGACAGACTTTGGAGCTGCCTGATCCTCTTCCTTCCAGGGAAAGAGGGGACTCCTTTTCATTTGCATAAGGATAAAGACTGACATTCCCATTATTCCCTCCCAGCTTGGAGTTTTTAGACTTACATGGGATACAAATGAGGACACAGTCCATTGCTTCATTTCCACACAGCTTTAATGCATGCTTTCCTTCTCTGGTTTGCACCCGGCAGTTCACACAGGGGAGAGGCAGGCAGACTGTGACAGAGTCCTCACGCCCTGCATTGAGCACGGCATCGTGTAACACGAGGCAAAAGAGAACCGCGCTCAGCTTGGGAAAGTGAACAAGTTCTCAGGGGAGTTGTCAGCTGTAAGGTTAATTCTTTGGTTTTTCTAAAAGGCAGCAGCAGCAGCCCAGAGGGGCTTGTTAAACAGTTTTCTTTGTGTTTGACATGGAGCACCACCCATTCCCTCAATTAAACTGTACATATTGACACATTAGCTTCACATGTCTCCCACTCCCCTTCCAGCCCCTGGTAAGGAGGGGTTGTTTTCAGCTGTCTAGTTTCAGGTAGTAGATGAGAAACTCTGCAGTAAACCAGCTTTAACTGATTAGCAGCACACCTGGAAGAGTATTGAATCCAGTGCTTTTGGAACAATCTATAGTGAGAGTCCTACACACCAGAGCCAGCTCATTCCTGCCATTGCAGGATGCTTTCATTTGCAACCAGTTCTCAGCTATGCTGAGGTATATATGAGAGATCCAAATCCAGCTGACCTCAGAGGGAGGGAGAGTATGTGTGTTCCCAGGGCAATGGTGCTGATGACCCCAGTGAGGCAGGTTTTCTGTTAATTTTAATGAAGCATTAGCATCTGTATCTGTCCTTTCCCCAGGAGCCAGCTGCTCAGCATGCATCCAGAACATGTTCTGCAAGGCACTCACTCATACACCACTTCCCATAGGCTGCCTGCACGTACTCCTCTGACGGACAGGTTCCAGGTTTCCACATTCCTACTTTCACCAGTGCATCTGAAAGGGGGAGAATAATGCCCCCGACTCCAGAGCATTGCTATTATCCCCCTAGCAGCAGGCCCAGACCGCTCACTGGGGAGGGAAATCTCATCTCAAAAGGCCAAGAGTGTTGAAGAAATCCTCTCAGTTGCAGGCCTCTGCACTGCACAGCAATCGGGCACTTTTCTCTTAAGAACACACGAGAGAGGGCTACTGCAGAAGAATGGTTTACAGTAGTGCACACGCTTATATACACGGTAATGGGATATATTAAAGAAAGGAAGAGTTATACTTAGTAAAGTGAACCATCATACTGGTGAGATGTGTCAGAAGGGCTAGAAGTGCCACTGCTTGCATTGAAAACTTGCCTGGACAAGTGTCCAGGAAGTATAGCATCAGGATCAATCCTGCACTGACTCCTAGTGTTGGTGGAATGGTAGATGGGATTTATCCCCATCTTCAGCTTCTTGGAGTCTTTCATGTTTAAACCCCTGGCGAAGTAGCTCCTGACCCTAATGAAGGACTAACAGAAGGAGAGAAGACCAATGAAGAGTTACTTCTACACATACTGCACTAACTGGAAGCCTCAATATCACTATCCATTCCAAGCACACTGGTGACACTAATGAGCAACAAGACTAATCGCAAGGAACGTTATTCCATTTTAACCAGTACACATCTCTCCAGTTGTCAGCAAGGGATGCACACTTAGCAAGGGGGTGAAAAGGGTGGTGTACAGAGACAAAGCCTGCCTGAAAGAGGCCAGATTTCTTCCTCAAGGATCTTCATGCATCTTCCATTAACACCACGAAATAAATAGAAAGCTGAAAGACTCAAAGCAACACTCGGCAGAAATAAATAATAAGCTGAACTAGTATTAATTTATGCCACTTCCAGCATAACTGTACATTCAACAGCAAGAATGTGGGGTGCTATAATATAGAAGGTATTTATTTATTTAGCCCTAAATCAAAGGATTAAAACCAAAACTAGTTTTTATAAGGTTTAACCAATTTGATACTTACTTTAAAGTAAGTGTACTTTAAAGTAAGTGTACATGTCTCCCCTAGAATGCTTAGAGCACATTGAACTAGAAGCTCAGGATGGGCTAGAACTCCAAAATTTAAATTCCCCATCAGTACGTAACCTTTCTAATGGAAAGCTGTGCCCCTAGGGAGTCATATCTCGGAGCAGTCCAGAACTACAGCTCACCTTGCGTATGAGTCTGCATGTCACGAGCCAGCTCCATTGGAAGGACAGAGTTAACAAGAGTGGAGATAATAGCAGCATCCAAGTTGCACATTGCTCCAAAGCACTTCAGCAGCAGCAGCCGCAATGGCACTCTGTGTTCCTAGAAAGAAAGGAATCCTTCCAATAAGACAAAACCATCATAGAGTACTCAGTTCAAAACTGAAGCCAAGCAGGGAGCTTGCAAGTCCACACTTACTGTGACCAGTGCAGGTGAATGAGCAGAAGCACTAGGCAGCCCAAAGTTTCAATCCATTATCAGATATTGCACAGATCTTTCCAGTGTACAACTTGACCTAGCCCCAATACCAGCTTTTAAGATCTGTACAGATTTTTTAAAACTCATCTTTGCGATGGGATCAGCTACTAATGACTGTACTATTGATACAAACAAAGGGTATAGGGCAGCAATAGCTCACATCTGAAATACTGTGCATCTCATCTGCAGTTTGACTGTTGTGATGAGACAAATGAAGAGACCCTAGGTGTAAGATCCTATTTTGGCATCACCAAAAACAGGTCTGATTCACTCTGAATGCCTGTGCCTCTTACAGGGATGTCTAACTTTGATGACCCTGGTAAGAAGGGGACAGATACAGTGCTCCTAGGAGACCAACAGCTTGCAACCCCCCACCCACCCCTTTATTCTGGGAGTAATAAGTGAAGTGTCTAGTGTGGAACTGAAAAGGAGTTTTAGCTCCTCAAGATCTATCAGTATCTACTAAATCTAAACCAATTTTGCAGCATCTCTGATAATTGATGAAAAGAACCTTGAAAGGCTGCTATAAAGTTGTCAGGCTTCATGCTGAGAGAATGGTTTTTAATCAGAAGGCTTTGAGTGCACAAAGCAGAAATTCCCTCATCAAAACTCTTTTCAAGGCAGTGGTTCTACTTGATCCTGAAGCCCATCCTCTTCCTGACAGGAGCCCTGAGGCTAAGCTTCACCTGATATCACGTCAAACACCAGCCAACAAACTGGTTAGAAAGATCAAAAGAAACCTAGAAGAAGAGAAAGAGGAATCCTGGCACCAAGTGTCACAAGTACTCAAGTCCAATGAGTAATGGTTCCGCTCTCCATATGGTCGTTCATCCTGTGAAATCACGTTCACAGAGCACACCATGGAGAGCAACAATGCACTGGGAAATCCAGCAGACTCCTGTACCCCTGATTGGGCTTCCCAGTTCTCTCAAACATATTGCAGCATCTTCCATATCCAAGCTCTGGGTTTATACAGAACAATGTTTTATTAAAAGCTGATTGCACTGTTTGCTGTGCTGTGGCTGGGGACTGTGGAAGACTCTCCTATCCACATCAAAGTGCTACTGCAGTGAGCCTAAGGAAGGGAATGGGGCAGAGAAATATTTCTATAGGCACGGAAGGCAAACTCCCAACTTCTTCCTCTGAACATCAATTTCCTTCTTCAGTCCCAGGGCTCCTCCTCACAACCCACTTTCCTAATCAGAGCTGTTTACTAATGTAGAGCCACGCATCAATTAAAAGAGAAGCCGTCACAGCAGGTCGGCTTTCCCAAGGCATTCTTGGAAATCCTTCCTCTAGACTATAGTAGAGATGCTGCATCTGTTCCTTTGTGGAGCTGAAAAGAAAGCAGCAATCTTTACCTTTCTGACTCCTTGCAGGTACAATACTAGATACTGCTCCTAAAACTAGACTCAGGTCCTACCTCCTCGTCTTCCATGTAAGCGTTGCACAACCCACAAGTACAATACATAATTACCTAAGTGTGCAAGATGGATTTTCTGAAACTCAGTCTAGTTCAGAGAGCAAACTATCCAAACAGGGAAAAGTTTTACATACATTCATGCTTGTTAACTCCTTTGGGTCTAAAGGGAAACTTTGAATAGAAGACAGGAAGAATGCAACACTTCTTACCATCTGATAATATGCCACAAGGGACAGGACTGATTCAAACTCATTCTTTTTGCACATTTTCTTGCAAACGTCAGGATCTGCATCTGTCTGGAAACACAATCAAACAAGTGAAATTGTTGGTGTATTGGAGAAGCCAAAGGGTCTCTATCAGGAACACAGAGAGGCCCCAAATCAGGCTAGCCTTCCAGCAGGATAAAGAACTGTTCCCATCCCACCAGCTCTCTCCAATCCCAGGACTTCAGTCTCCACAGCCCAATCACCCAACAAAGAAATTAGGAGGGAAGCACAAAGACAGCGCATGGGGAAAACAGCTTCCCTAGAGATTCTGTATCCAAGTGAACTCCTGGAGCTGCCTCAGTGCCATGCAGAGTATCTCCCTGCATGTCTTACAGGCTGAAAGCATCTGAAAAAGGTGAACCAAGAAGGGCTTTGAAAATACTGTTTGTGTTGCAGTCACACCCAGAAGCCCCAGTCAGGGCTGGACTGGTTATGTTGAGTGATGTACATGTACACACACACACACAATGCTTGCTATAATCTATAACCATTTTGGTTATGCTTGCACTGTCCTCAAACTTGGCAGATCTCACCCTGTAGAGTTAGTGGAGGGATGGGGAGAAACATGGAGGAAGCTGGATTAAGCGCATTGGATGAGCTGTAAGTTCTAGGGCTGGTCTTCACTTAAAAATTAGATCAACCTAGCTACTTCGCTCAGGGCTGTGAAAATCTTCATGCCCTAAGTGCTGACCTAGCTCTCACCATGGATGCTGCTAGGTCGACAGAAGAATTCTTCTGTCAACCTAGCTATTGTCTCTTGGAGAGATGGACTGATGACATCAACAGAAAAACCCCTTCTGTTGACATAGTAAGCATCTACATGAAGGCACAGCTGTAGCTCCATAGCTGTGCTGCTTTTTATCTGCAGTGTAGACATGACCTTGAGAAGCAGCTGAAGCTAGTGTGTTCAGAAGGAATTAAGAGCTAGGACCTTCTACACTGGCCTTTACACAGTGCTGGACGCAGGGTTTTTTAAACAGCCCCAGTAACAATTTTCACGCAGCTTAAAGACCAACATGGGCAGAACCAGGCAGTGTTAGCACGTTGTTAGGGCTTAGGCTAGAACACTGTGATATTGTCTGGCTGTGCATGCTGGCCAAGTTTCCAATGGAATAGTGTTCAATCAAGCTTGCAGCGTGAATGGAGAGGAGGTTTTTGGTGGCTATTTATTCACTTATTTTTGAAGGATGGGTGAATAAAGAACTTAGCACTGTAAAACAAGGGTGGATGATAATTTTGCAAGGTGGATTTAAACATGGTTCTATGACAGATGCCAGGCAGACAGAGCCTTATTCAGAAGCCTGCAACTTAAGTCTCAGGCTGCATTATAGTATATATACACATACACATGGCAGGGCTTGTTTAACACCCATTATTATTAAACAGCAACGTAATCCCTTGAACAGCTGTCTGATGATTTCACAAAGGGCTTGTCTACAGTGCGAGTTAGAGAGGCACAAGGCAGGGTATGACTCTACAATGCTCCTGCTTGCTCCACTGTAACTCAGTGTGGACACAGCTATAGAGCAGCAAAAGTCCCAGCGTGCCTTAGCATACTGTGCTTTTAAGTCACACTTCTGGACTTACTGCACTGTAGCAGTGACCAAACAGCAAGTTACTTTGCAGCAAGCTAGTGCGCTGTCGAGTCTCGCCTGGCTTGCCAAAGACTAACGCCCCACACGGACAAACCCTAAGGAAAGAATATTGAGAGAGGAAATCTACAGGGGGATCTCAGCTTCACTAAACCTACTTAAGAAAGCAACCCACCAGGATACGGAGCAGTTCTTCCAAATAGCAGCAGATGACATTTTCATCCTCATAGAGTGCCCAGCTGCGCTGCTGGGCATCATCTTTGTGCCTAGCCAGATCCGCAAAGATCACCTCAAGCCGCTGCTCGTCATGGCAGATCTGCCCTGAAGGCAGCCCTGAACTCAGATTCTGCAAGAAGACAGAAAAGAAATACCAGTAATAGGGGTCCTGACAGTTAGCAGTTTTTAAGAGAGTAATTGTTTCAATAGGTATCCTTTGCCTCAGTCCTGACAGGTCACTTCATTCGAATAATAACTGGCAGCAGGTGGACAGCAAGTTTAAAACACACATACACCCCATCTGCTACTTCAGCTTCCAAACACTTTTCTAGTTCTCTCCCCCTTCCATTATTGCAAAGATAATCTAATTACTGAATCAGGGAAAGGAGGCTCCAAAACTGTTGCAGTCAGAACTTACCTTTACAGCTCCAAAGCCTTGACCACAATGCTGGAGAGGCAGTTTTGCTTTCAGGGGGTATGAAAATCATGCTTACTTCTCAGAGGTTCCATTGCAGAAACATAAGGCTGGACACCAGAGCAGCTGGTTGTCTTAATTGGATCAATGAGAAGCCTAACATGTGATCAGCTCCAGAAAACATTCTTACAGCCATGGGAATTTACACCTGGGGGTTGCATGGACCAGATAATTACAGTTTAGTTCATAAAAATCCTTTCCTCTCTGTTAACAGGAAATGGGGGTGCCATGCGTCTGCAAAAGAGCCTGTTTTGTCAGTGCTATGGAAGGACGCTGCTGAGTGGAGAGGTTTATCTCTTTTCAATCAGAGGATAAATAATCTACAACTAGCTTTTACTTGTTTTGACCACCATAATGTCAATTTCAAAATATTTACGGAAAAAAACCAACAAGCCACCACACTGATGGCACCACCCTAAAGTGTCAGCTCACTTTCCGTTTTCACTTTCCTAACATACAGCAGAGTAATACTACTACTTTCCTTCCCATCTGAGCAGCTCAACACATTTTACAAATATTAGTTTAACGTCACAACACCCACTTGGGTTGTATTATTCTCAGTGTACAACTCCAAAGCCATAACACTAAGACCACCTTCCTCCTAGATGCAGGTACCAAGCACATGAGATGTTTAAGCACATGGGTGAGCACCCTCTGAACTGAAGAGGATAAATGGAGACTGTCAGGCCAAGAGCAGTAAGAGAAACTGCTCTGGTACTGGACGTGTACCAAGCGAAAGCCTGGATTACTGGAGCCAGGTCAATCAGCAGAGTGCATACTTCTACAAGACACAGTTTTGGCCCACAAAATTGAAAGTTCAACCAGCAGCTCTTTGGATGTGATCCCAGCAATAAAGTTCATTTTCCTCAGACTCAGAAGTGGCAGATTTTCATTCCAGCTGCCAGTTCTGTCAATAATTAATAACAGATGAGTTCATATTAGTACAGCACTTTGAAGATGTTAAAGCACAATAAGTGTTGAGTATTAGGATTGCTGCCCTCTGGATTAACCTGTGCAGGAATCAATTCCTCAATTTGCTTAGCCTCTGCTTTTCTTTATATAGCCAAGTGAGAAGACAGTGCACCGTAGCTTCATGAGTAAATCTTTCTTTCAGCATAGCTCTCTTTCTCAGATTAACAACGCGCAAAATACTGTATACGTGCGCATGCACACACGCAAACCCAAAAGAAGGCTGAATCCTTCCCCTGAAGAGTTTACATGCTTGAGACAAAACAGAGAGATGGGAGGTAGGAGAAAGATTAACAACTAAATAGAAAGGTGGCTAGGTGACAGCAAGCCACATCCTGACAAAATTTCATATGCCACTTTTTTCTGTAAATGAAAAGTTTACCCTACACCTTAACTATAAGCTAACTAGTTTTTTGTGGCTATCATGGTAGAGGAGTGCCTTAAGAGGGTTTTGAATGAGGAGAGAGTATTATCTTTGATGATTAATTCAGAAAGAAGATTCTATGGTAAAGGGGCAGCAACTGAAAATATTGAGATGTCAGAGCAGAACTGGAGAATGGGGACAGGTTGGGAGGGTACAACACTGGAAAAGATAAGAATAGACTATCAGAAGGGGAAAATTTATTCAAGGCCTTGAAGGCAAGAACAAGAAGCTTGGACTTGATGGAATGGAGGTAGGAAGCCAGAGAAGGTTCAAAGATGGGAGTGACCTGGTCAGATTGATGGGCCACATTGATGAGACAAATGAACAAAAGGGAGTGGTTTATGTGGCAGTAACAAATATTGCCCTTTTCTGTGCAATGAGAAAAGAGATTCCCCCGCCCCTATGTTGTCGCTATTTAAATTTGGGAACAATTTATTTTTCATTACATGTGTAGTACAATGTGCACCGGGCCTCGGACTCCAGATAGACAGGTGAGGCAAAGAACTGAGTCTAGTCATAACTTCGTTTTTTACCACTAATGCAGCACCTCAGGCAGTAAAACCTTTGAGCAGTAACTCACATTAGAAACCAGAGCAGCACAAGTTCACATTAGAGAAGAGAGAAGAAATCTTTTTTTTTTTTTTTTTTTTTTTTTAAATAAACCACAACTGCTGCCCAGTTCATCTCAAAGCATGTACTGGTAGCTGCCCCCATAAGCACTCTGAAATGTCAAAGAATAAGCTATTGCCAATGCAGCTGAAACCCAGTAACCCTGAACTGAAAACTTAAGTGAAATGTTTAAGCTGTTTTATTAGAGACACACTTGTTCATAATTTGCTTAGTGGCATTTGAGGTGTGAACTAATTAGGACTTTTTTTTAACTACATAATTGAAGCACTGAATCAAAGTGTTCTTGTCACTGTTAATTACACAATCTTTGTCAGGCTGAGATAACGAAGGAGGGAACGTGTTGGTTTAACTTTATTACAATTCACTGCATGCTCTCAAGAAAGGCATCTTGGGACACTGTGGAGGGAGGAGTGGCCAGCTAGATTACCAGCAGGCTAGTGTGCGACAGAGGGTGACTTTCAGAAACACAAAGCAAAAACGGATCACAGCAACCACACTAAACTGTTATTTAAGTCACAGAATCAGAAGGTAGATGGAAGACACCTACTTAGTCACATTCTTCCCTTTGCCTGTGCAGGTTTGTTTCTTGCAGCACAAGCTCAGGTACTCTGCTAGCCCGTTTTCAAGTGTCCCAGGTGATGGAACTTCACTGGGAGACTATTCTACATCCAAGGGCCAGCCCTGTAAGAGGGTTAACTGTGGCCAGTATCTCTTAGTAGTGTCTAGAAATCCACAGGCCTACTCTTAATACAGTTCACAGTCGGGATGCCTTTTTAGATTGTCTACTTCAGGGGTCAGCAACCTTTCAGAAGCGGTGTGCTGAGTCTTCATTTATTCACTCTAATTTAAGGTTCTGCGTGCCAGTGATACATTTTAATGTTTTTAGAATGTCTCTTTCTACAAATCTGTAATATATAACTAAACTAAACTATTGTTGTATGTAAAGTAAATAAGGTTTTTAAAATGTATAAGCAGCTTCATTTAAAATTAAATTAAAATGCAGAGCCCCCTGGACCAGTGGCAGTGTGCGTGTCACTAAAAATCAGCTTGCGTGCTGCCTCTGGTATCCCTGTTCTACTTGTTTGATGATTAACCCAAGCACTTCTTAGCCTCTCAGCACTCAAATCTCTCTGCCTTTACAAACCTCCATCCATAGGCTTTCCAATTCCAATGGACATAAATCTTCTAATGGACATGAATGAGATCAATCGCCTAACAAAGTGCTCCAATCTGACTAGTAGAACCATACAGTGTGCTGTCTTAATGGAATCTTAGCACCATTCTCATCTCCTCCAGCCCCAGCAATGAAGTCAAGTCTCTGCTTATTAAGCATCTTGGCAGCCATTACAGCCCTCCGGACACTCCACGAGGTCATTTCCAGGAATCAGACTGTTACTTGGGAAGACAGCAGACACCTTCTGTGAGTGGATGTAACTGTTTTCATAATGAAATTTGCTTTGCATTTGTTTGTTGTTCTTAACAAAACAGCTGGTCCCCTCCAAATGGAAGGAGAACCGTACACCGCTGCAGGGCTTTCATTTCTGCTAAACAGAACATGATTATTTTCAGAAGCTTCTCTCTTGCCACCTCACCCCCACTGCTAACAACAGATTGTTGATTCTGGTCCGCAAACTTGGCTGCAGAGCTGCAAAGCTGTTCTTCCTGCTTCTTCTTCCTCCTGTTTTTGTTCCTTTTCTACTTCTCCCTTCTCCACAAGCCACCAGTTCTGGAAAATCACTGGTGCTTTGAGTACAAACATCTTCCGAGAGCCTGCCCTCCAGATCAGCATATTGCAACAGCAGCTCAGACATATAGCAGCTCTTCAGGAGAGACACAAAAGGGACTCTTCTGTCTTTCGCTCTTTGCTGTTGTAACAAAGGCTGTCCTCCAGCTTTTATTTACAAGACGGGGGAAAACCCCCTCCATAAGTAGCAGCTAATGCAGAGAAGAGCTGGTCTCCTCAACAGCTCTCCCCAGGAGACTCTAGTCCAGATTAACAGAGACATTTAATTTAATTTATTGAGCCAAACTCTCCAGGGTAACCCCTCTGAACACAACGCTTTCATTTAGGAGCAAGTTTTGCTCCCTGACTGGGCCCGTAATAATTGAAGAAATCTTCACTGGAAATATAATCCTGTTAGAAAGCAGAATTGTTCTGCAAAGAGGCAGTCTGGTGTGTACAGATGTGCAAATGTGTCACAGGGAGAGAGGAGAGGAGTTACTTGGCTTTCGACCACCACATTAGCTACGCTTCAGTAATGTCTTCCAGACTTCGTCTTTCAGGTGTTCAAACCATCTGTAGGCCAATAAACACACACTCCACAGATTTATTCAGCAGCAGATTTCTCTGGCTGACGGCAGTCCTTGATCAAAAACTGCAATGAGAAGATGGTGTGCTAAAGGGGTCTGGCAATGACTTCCCCAAACAGGGCAGCTACTTTAGCAATTTATGAACAAAAGACCTCTTAAAGCCCAAACAATTTTCAAAAAATATTCACGCTCTCTCTCTGTGAGATATTGCAGGAACCTTATTTGGCCCATGCCAAGAGCAAAGCTGCTGTACAAGTGCCTCCCAAGTGTTCCCATTCCTGAGCTCCCCACGCTTCCGAACAAGCAAGGGGAACTAGCCTCCCTTACAAGGTTGCAAAAAAGCTAACTGTGTGCAGAGTAGGAGAAATTTTAACACAGAATTACAGAAGGAAACTGCATTCAGTGCAAAGGGCAGATTGCTTCCAGAAGCAGCAGTACCGGGCGGAAGTGGAGCCACAGTTTGACAGTGTTAGGGTGACCAGATGTCCTGATTTAAAGGGACAATTCCCATTTTTGGATCTTTTTCTTATGTAGGCTCCTATTAACCCATACTCCCTATCCCGATTTTTCATATTTGCAGTCTGGTCACCCTAGACAGCGTCAGCAATGAGATCCATCACAGCTAGTTACAGAATGAAAGCTAGTAAAGTTCTCATACATACACTACACACATCATAACCCAGGGCCAACAAAAATCCATCAGATGTTAATAGATTTATACACCGGTCCTTGTGACCCAGAGGCCTCTTGGTGCCAACTGGCAGAGCACACAGTGTTACAGGGATCCCCTCGGTCTGGTCTCTAAATAAGTTTGTTAACAGGTTACACGCGAGGTCTCCACTGAAAGACTATTTCATTGTTCATCAGTCATTGCTAGACGTATGTGTGGACAATATATACGGAGTTATGTATATACACTGATAATTATGCCTACTGGGGCTGGCCACTAGAAGGTGATAAACAAGTTTCTTTCAGGCAGGAGATGCTTACCTACTTACCTAGCTACATGTAAACTATGTACTGTATACGTCACAATGGATGCCAGTTCACAGACAGAGCAAAATGCGAATCAAGAGACTGCAGTGTCTTCAGGAGAGATTCTCTGAAGGAAATAAATAAGCAGCATGGGGTACCCAGTTTACAAGTGAAGACAATGGATGGCTGAAACTACAGTAAAACCTGCCAAAAGCGACCTCTCAGGAGTTAGCAAAGTGATTGCTTGTAAGACAACTGGTCTCTCTGCAAAGGTTTTCACACCAGAGCACAGTGATGATCTGTGGCCTCTGCACGTAGTCACTTGTGACAAGTGGTCTCTCTTCAGTGGTAATCTCTGTATATCCGGGGGTGCTGAAGTACACGCAGATATCCTTCACCTAGAGACAAGCAGCCTATTGGCTTGTGTTATGAACAGTGCATCAGAGCCAGTCTTGCTGTCTAATGCTGGGAGAGAAACTTTGAGTGAGCTAACTTATGAGCCAGGCGAATATCTTGTTAGTTAACACTTTTGCTGGAGCCCAAATTTATGTATCCATTTGTTTCCAATTTCCATTAATTCTACTTGCTTCTTCTCAAATCTCTATTTATGCTAGTTTTCACAATAAACTAATATACTTGCTGGAAACTAAAATGAGAGGTGATCCTGAAGTGCAACTGATAAACAGAGGAGTTCCATTCATTTGGGAACCGCAGTCTGGTGAATTCTGAGAGTGTCCAGTAGAACAGGGTCTGACACTCCAAGGTGTTGCTTGGAGCATACCTATTGCTGACGTGCGCAGGCTACATCCAAACATGGTACTAATGTAGTCTAGCCTCCCAGAAAGCACCCAGTCAAACCAAAATATCAGCTAGCTGTAAGCACGACTGTTCTAACATGACTTGTGCCAATCCATGCTGGCCATCCCACTTACGTTAGAACTCCTTTGACCAACGTAGAGCCTACAGAACAGTCAGCAGCTTTAAAGCTTGATTTTAATGGAAGTGCAGATGGATCCTGACTCCCATGTCGTAAGAGGAACATTGTGACGCTGCAATTTCACAGAAGGCATAGATTAAATTTCTTCCAGAAGAAAACGTAATGAACATTAGAAGGAAAAAATTAAACTACTCATACATTTTATAAGGTTCTAAGGTAACTAATCCAACAGATAGGGCATCACTGCGGACAGCTCAGTGAAAACTGTTCAATGTACAACTGTTCAAAAAAATAAACGATGCTAGCAAGCGTAAGGAATGGCATGGAGAAAATAGTATAATGCCATTATGTAATTTAATGATGCAGGCTCATCTGGAATACTGTGTGCAGTACTGGTCACCCTATCTATAAAAAGATATTGCAGAATTAGAGGTGACTCAAAGAAGGGCAACGAGAATGATTAGGGACTTGGAAAAACTCTCATAGGAAGAGAGAGAAGATTGGAATTGTTTGCCTTAGAAAGGAGATGAATAGGGGACATGATAAAAATATATGAAATAATGAATTGTCAAGAGATGGTACATCAGGATCTTCTGTTCTTGTAGTGACAGGGAGAACAAGTAGATATTAAATGAAATTAAAAAGGTGTCAAATTCAAAAGTGATACAAGGAAAGGATGTTTCACACAATGTGTAGGCAGACTGTGTAACTAGCTGTCACATAACATGATAAATCACAGAAATGTAGGGCTGGAAGGGACCCCTGAGGAGTTATCAAATTCAGCCCTCTGTGCTGAGGCAGGACCAAGTAAACTGAGACCACCCCTGACAGCTGCCTGTCCAGCCTGTTCTTAAAACACCTCCAATGTTGGGGATTGTACAGTTGCCCTCAGAAGCCTATTCCAGTGCTTAACTACCCTGAGAGTTAGAAAATTTTTCCTAATATCTAGTCTAAATCTCCCTTGCTGCAGATAAGCAGCCCTATCTTCAGTGGACATAGAGAACAATTGATAGAGTCCTCTTTATAAAAGCCCTAACGTAGTTGAAGACTATTTATGATCTCCCGCTGCCCAATCTTATTTTTTTTCAAGACTAAACATAGAAAATTAAAAAAACCCTGTGTAACCGGTTAGGTTTTTGAAATCTTACTTTTGTTGTACTCCTCTGAACTCTCCAATTTATCCACATCTTTCCTAAAGTGTGGTGCTGAGAACGGTACACACTACTCCAACTGAGGTCTGACCAGCGCTGAATGGAATGCAATAACCACCTCTTGTGTGTTACTTATGATATTCCTGTTACTACATCCCAGAATGCCACTAGCTTTTTTAATTTTTTTTTGGAACTGCACCATACTATTGGTTCACATTCAATTTGTGATCCATTATAACCCCTAGATACTTTTCAGCAGAACTACCACCTAGCCAGTTCCGCCCCTTTTTGTATTTGTGCATTTGATTTTTCTTTGCTAAGGGTAGTACTTTGCATTTGATATTTATCAAATTTAATCTTGTTGATTTCAGACCCATTTTTCAATTTGTCAAGGTCATTTTGAATTCCAGTCCTGTCCTCCCAAGTACTTGAACACCTCCCAGCGTGGTATAATCTACAAATTTTATAAGCATATTCTCCACTCAATCATCCAAATCATTAATGAAAATATTGAATAATATTCAGACCCAGGACTGGACCCTGCAGTAGCCCACTAGACACACACTCCCACTTTGACAGTGAACTATTGATAACTATTATATAGAGTATATAATATATACTAGAGTATAGAGATACTCTATATTATATATACACTGTATATAATATATATATTATATAGAGAGAGTATAATACATATTATACTCTAATATATATATAATATATATAATATAGAGAGTATATATATATTATAGAGAGTATATTTTATATACTCTCTCTCTAGTGTGTATGTGTGTGTGTGTATATATATATATACACACACACACACACTATATTATATATACTCTATATTATATAGAGTTGCAACCAGTTATGCACCCATCTTATGGTAATTTCATCTAGACCACATTTCCCTGGTTTGCTTATGAGAATGTCATGTGGGACTGTGCCAAAAGCCATACTAAAAGGCCAAGAACTTTGCAAGATTTAAAAAGGGACAAGTGGACATTTATACAGATAACAAAAATAACGAGAACTGTTATAGTTTGTGCTAACGCAAGCTCTGGAAGGGTATTAAACCTCAGGGGTTAAGCCATTTCTAACTCCTGGAGACCAGGATGAGCCCTAACATGGGGAACAGATTATCTCCCTCTACACACTGGGATTCTCACACCTTCCTCGCAAGTATCTGGTTCTGGCTACGGTCAGACATAGGACACTGGAGAAAATGGACTTCTAGTTTGATAAAGTGTGGTAATTCCTATGCTTCTGAAGACTTCATACAGAAAACAAAGGAGTTAGGTCTTTACCTCTATTAGCTGTCATCTTGTTCACTCCCACAATCCACATGATAAATGCAGAATTGTCCTTACAAAGCATCTGAGTGTTTCATCTAGTCTATTTTAAGATTATTCAAGCTCCCAGACTGGAGTTACACCATTTAAAATATATGGGATAGACAATTTTTCTTGTCTGATATTCAGCCCAATAAATCCTCAGACCAACTCCTCCAATTCCTGACACATTTGTGTTCCTATGCATGTCAATTCCAATATATCTTTCCATTAAACATTGCAGCAAATACTTTTATAAAAGCAAAATTTTTCATTTTCCTTCATTTTCGTCACCTATTAACTGTGTAATTCATTAAAAAAGGAGGCAGGGACAAGAGGAGAGTGACCCTAGTCTAGGCAAGGTCATTGTTTGCTTGGAGAAGCCATTTAGGGAGATTTGCTGCTGTAACACAGGTTTCCCAAAACATTTTGTCTTGGTGCCATTTTATAGTGAGAGGGCCCCTAGGTATCCTGAGCACACAGTGGTTGGTTAGTTCTGCTCCCTTTTAAGGGTTTGAATGGGGGGGGGGGGGGACTACAGTTCATTAGTAATCTGAGCTCACTCTTTTAGAAGTTATTCCCCTTACAAACTGAGCATCAGACACTCACCAGACTAACTTAGGGGAAATGAAATGTCAGAGGCACAAGGGGTCATTTCCTCCTCCTACATCAACATATTGCACCACGTTCTACAGAAGAGAAGCATTATAAAATGAATGGAAAATACCACAAGCAATTCAATCTTCAGAAGAGCATGCAGGAAATACACTGGAGGTAACAGTCTAAAATTGATTCAGTAAACCAGTGATTAGACTTCAAATTAAAACTAGAAGAATAGAAAAAAGAGTACAACTAATTAAAAGACTGTAATACAAAGCTTGAAAGGAGCATGAGATTTACTACGGAGTATACGGATGCTTTAATCAATGATGTCTCATTTCATTTAAAGACAGAACAGCCCAATGGATAAGTTTTTGTACTGTATGGAATGAAAGGAGAGGATCCAAAGAGTTTAATGAAGTGTTTTTAAAAATATGCCCTTGACTTAAAGTTGAAAACAGCCACAAACCTGTACATTGTGTCAGTTTGTAAATAAAATCCCCTCGGGAATATGGAATGATTTGGTAGAGCAAGGACATAAGCTTATAATAATAATTATTTTTGGGCTCGTCGACATACAAAAGTTGTACAGTTTTAACTATACTGATATAATGTAACCAGTACAACCCTCTTAAATGTCGGTGGGGTTCCACCAGTACAAAGTTGCTAGTCCTGCAGAGTAACATTAATAAGCTCTATCTATATAAGGGGGCCTCTGTACCAGTATAACTACATCACACTAGGAGATGTACTAGCATAACTATTTAAGTTAAAAAACATCTCCCTCCTAACCAAAATTGTTATTCTAGTACAAAAATTGTGTGTAGACCAGGCCTTGGTGTCTACCCTCAGAGAAATACTGCTGAAGATATACTGATTGCCCCAGAAATATGTAACCTGCCTCTTTTGTTCCTTGAACAGTACCAAATACAAAATGCAAATACACTGCCCCCCTCCAATGAATTACAAAACATAATCCCATGTTCTCTTTGATATGGCCACAGCTATAAGACAGAAGAGGGGTCCTACTTTCAGGAACTTGGTACACAGTCTTTACTTTCACAACCCACAAAGTTGGAGATCCTTTGCAGAAATGGAAAAAAAAATCTGTTTTCTCAGAGCATGATCAAAGTATTTGTAGAGGGTGGTTCAGGGTCTGAGGGAAAGGAAATTGAGCAAAGATTCATAAAGTTTGGGCCAAATCCAGAACATCTGTATGATAAATTATTTCTGAATCTAGATCAGACAGTAAATATATTATTATTGAGTTTGAAAGCAATTACCCAATTGGTTGTGGCCATAAAAATGTGAGCTGTTATGATTACTTATGGGTGATCTTTTCAATGTAGATAATTAACTGGATTATGATCTAATCTAAATTTTGAATATCAATAGTTTTGCACATCTAAACATCTCTGAACAATAATTCACTGTAATTTTGCAATCAGCAGTGAAACTCTAATCTTAGATGTTTATAGGAAATGTACTCCTTGCATTTAACAAGTGGGAGGTGAAATGTATTATCCCCCCATTCAAAGGTAAAGGCCTAGACATCTGTTTCAATGACCACTGTAAGATGCAGTCTTCTTTTAGTTTTGTCTGTGCACGTACGTGATCGAGTGAGGTGGTGAGGGCTTAGTATTAGTTTATTAGGCAAGATGGTGGTATTACTCAAATGGCTTGGGAACTATTCCCTAAATAGGTTAAAAAGAGAGCTGAAGAACGTATTGTGGAACAGCCCAGTATAGAGAGCAACAGAGAAACTTTATCTTGGGGAAAACTATTTGAATTTCTAGCGTCCTGATGGGAAGACCAAAGAGTCTAAAAGGTGCAAAATAAGTTTAGCGTATTCTGTGGGCACAAAAAATAAGGTGCTTAATTGTTACATCCACATACGTTGCATAACTATGCATACATTAACCCCATACAGTAATTCTAATACAGTTGGAGACAAAAGTGGATTTATGCACAGAAGTTCTTTATAAACATCTGTTCATTAGTCATGGTTCTATTTTCCTCCATTTACAGATATTGCATTAATATTTGTTCCACTACTTGCAGAAAACAACTGCCCCTTTTTCAAAAGGATCTGTATCATAATAACTTCTTCTCCAGTCCGGTGTTACCTCCATGTTTTTTAAAACTCTCAGAGAACCAAATGTTAATGGCTCAAGTTCTTTGGCTAATTCTCTTATGATGTTGACATGCACAGTACCGAGGGTCATATGACTAATATATTTATTTCTTCACCTCATATCTAAGTTATCCCCAGATAACTTAGTGCCCAGAACTAGAGCACCAACTCCTGTATATCCCCTACACAAGTACAGTATAGCAATGTTAATATTCCACATAGGCCCACCAAATCAGCCTCCATTATTTAGAATAAATCCCATCCCATTTTGTTTATTTTTCATATCTCTAATATTTCTCAGTTATTCACTACCTGCTGAATGTTTATCAGTTGAGCTAAGCAAAAGCTTTGCCTCTGCCCTTTCCTATCTAGGTTTAATACACCTGGCTAACCAGCCCCACAAATTCTGATCTCAGGGTACTTCCTGCTTTAGTTGAGACAGTCTAATCCCTAAGTCAGACCTCATCAGAAAAAGCCTCAGTGCATCTCAAGCCTTCCTGAATCTCACACATTGGTTTCTAAAGTGTTTCCTTCAGTTTTCACTCATACTGGGTACCATCAAACTCTTGGATCTTTTCAGTTGATCAAACTGATCTTCAGTTCTCTTCCTGGACACTGAAAGTCATTCTTGCACCTATCAGATCCCAACGCCCTCATGTTGTGGGCTCCCACATAAAGGATTTGGGCATTTCTATGTAAGGAGATCCACCACCCAGGAGGCAGCATGCTCTCCAGTGGCCTGTGACTGGTCACACATGGCCCAGACATTGAATGACTAATTAGTAATACTTTCTGAACCTTCCATGTTGGCAGTACCCTTTGCCTGCTTTGCCCCCACTAGCTGGGATACCGGTTCTCAGACTTGCCTCAATCTTATCCTCCCATTCATGGTTGGAAGAATGCTGAATTCAGCACTTCTGCTGAAAGTTTCCATTCATTTGAAAAGTCCAGCAAATGCTTGCAGCCTTTAAGAAGGAGAAGTGATTCAGTGGTGGGCAATGACGAGGCCAATACAACACACTGGCAGCCACTAGTTCTCTCCCCTTCACCCCTGTGGCAGCCACAGTGTGGGAATGAACTCCACAGAGAAATGCTCTACCACCATCTTCTTCTCCTCTAGAATAGCAACCACCTGATACTTTGTCCATATGTAGCCATCCCCGACTTCATAAAGAAATGGGACCAAAGTACAATTCCCCAGAGTGCACTGGATCCTGCTGTATTTCTGCACATTGAAGTCTTACTGCTAGCACTACCTTCTGGATCTAGAAATTCTACTGTCCTCTCCAGCTCTGCTCCGAACCTGTTTGCTCTTAGTTTCAGAGGACCCAGGCTGTTAATCCTGGCTCTTCTCCATATGTAGTCTCCTGCAATACCAGCTCAACCTCCAGCCCACATACAGTGCTTCTAAAACCCAAGATGATTACCAAACAACTCTTGACACCAGCTTCCTCTTTTCATTCACTTATTCCCCCAAAGAGTCAGTTTTACTTTCACAGCCTGTCTGGAGTATCATCCTGCACAATGTACCAGACTGCCCTTTCTCTGCTTGTCACTAGCTAAGCCTACTTGGATTTTTTTTTTCTAACTCACTCCTCCCTGACCACCCTTCACCTCCGCTCACTCATCTTATTTTAATTTGGACTCTTCTTTCCTCACTTGGGTTGGCCTCTGAGCTCCAGGAGCAAAATGCAGAATATTACTGCAATCCCATTTTAATATTTTGCCCAGTCCCTGTATGGTGTCTTCTTGCCAGAGCTCAGCATTTCATTTACCTTATTTTCCACCAATGAGATGAGGATCTGTTCCATGATGTTATTGGTTGCTGGGATGGAGCTCTGAATGTGGCCAATCACTACACCGATAGCAACCCGTGACAGCTCATAGCTGAGGTTTGTGTTCCTGCGCACCAGCTCGATCAGTTCCGCACCTATTGTCTTTGGCACAGACACTGCCTGACTGCTGGATTCTGGTGCCAACAGCTCCAAAGCAGCTGCCTTCTTCTCATCAAGGCAAAGAGAGTTGAAGGCTTCTAAGCCCCCGAATGGAGCTGGAGCAGTCTTCTTGACTTGCAGATTCTTCTCCCCATCCACAGGGAGAGACCTCTGACTCGCTGTTTCAACAGGAGGTCCTGGGGCAGCCCTCTTGGTCTGGGGAGATTTGGTTGCGCCCTTTATTGAAGTCCCATGCTTCAAGTGCGCTGAAGGACTAATATCCAAGCTGCGTGATATTGTGGTGTGGGCACTCCTGCTGGGGACAGGGGGAGGGGTGTTGGTGGGGCTGGAAGTGGCTGTTGGGAGACCTGTTTCTGATGCAGAGGAACCAGTGTACAAGGTATCCAGGGAAGTTGTACTTATAGAGGAGGCACTGGAAACGGATCCAGAGGTGATTTCAACAGCATCTGAAAAGGAACAATTAAAAGGTCTCAGCAGCAGCATCAAAGAAAAAGGGAAAAAACAAATTGCCGCAGCAGAGTCCATTAAGAAGCTCATTGTGCATGCTACCAAAGCAGTTTAACGCCTCTTCCTGGCTCACTCATCTCAAAGCAAAATTGTATTAGGTCTCTCTTGAGCATTCCAGTAAAATAACCTCTTCAGGAAGGGGAAGAAAGCTGTTCTGGAGAGATTCTCTTCAAAAGGCTTCACTGTTTTACAGGAAACAAGTAGGAGAGAGGAGTCTTTTCCCCCCCCTGGTTTAGACAAACACTTCCTGCTCCCTTCCCCCCACACATACTGCACGTTGCCAGTATTTTTTTGATTGATGTGTCTGAAAATGTCAAGGTACATAAGATTACTCATTGTGGCAAGCCTCTCCCTTCTTCTGTAAAAATCCTTCTCTGCAGCACTGTACGCTCTGCTTGGCATCAACACCAAGAAAAAAAGCATTTGGCTGACAGGTATGTGTAGTCCACTTTCTGCGCTCTAGGTATTTCGATTATAAACCCGTTAGCTCATACCCCCCTTTCCCAGCCAGTATAGGAGTACTTGCTAGTATATTTCTGAGTGCTTGCTCCTGTCTAGTTTTGGCTAATTCTAGCAATGGTACTTACACCACTTCTCTAGAGAAACTAGTCCACAATCTAATTAACCTTACTGCTAGGATGCTTTTCCTAACATCTAGCCTAAATTTTTCATTACTCAATTACTCACATACTTTGCCCTATAACTTTTAAAAATGGGGCTGCAGATACTTTTATCCCACACCCATACTCTCATAGCTTGGCCAGGAAGACAGTTACGTGGGCAAAATCAGCTACTTTCTGTGAATCCCAAATGAAGATATTTGAGATCTGTAGTGGAGTAAAGGTTCTGCTTTAGGAACACCTTGATTCCCAAGATGAACAGATTCTGATTTTGCATGCTGCATGAATGTTCACCTAGCCAGTCTCTGCTGCTTACTGACTCTTACTCCTTACTGACTTACTGCTTATCAATAGAAAATAATAATCTCCTTAGGCAACAAACACTCCCCCAAACTGAAAAGGCAGAGCATCTCTTGGGCCAAAGGGCCAGTCACCTCTGGAAGAGCCTTTTGTTCTTCCTGCAGGCCCTGGTTGATGCTTTGGTAATCTCACCTCCAAGTCGAAAGCCGGAACACTAATTGCATATCCGTGGCTAAAAAGCCCATCAATAGGCCTTCCACCCGTATAAATAAGGGAACAGTGGGATTGTCTACTCCAGCAACACGTGGGACTGAATAAGAGCACACATCTCCCATGGAGATCTCTGCCATTCTTCATCTTCCTCCTCCTCCTTCTGAAGATGATCATCCACGTACTTCCAATAGACTCAATGGAATCAAGGGAACAGATAATGGATTCAAGAGAATAATTCCCAAGGATAGAACTTCTCGCTACTGTAGTGTGGAATGGTTCGGTACCATGAAGTAGGTTGCTGCCTGCTCCAAATTTCAATGAACCACCCAGAATGTGACAGATCTATCCTGCACCCTTCAAGCTCGTTTTACCAGATATTAAGAAATCCTGGACTGAGTTTGGGGAGAGATACCCATCACGACAATGTAGCTGTATGAGCTCAACATAGCACTTGGACAATACACAATCACCACAACATGAACTGTGTCACAAAGAAATAGCTTTCACTCCCCTCTCCACAGGTCTAACCCCTAATGGTTGCAAATTAATTATTTTTGCTTAGTATTGGCCCAGTAGCACTCCACTAATCAATACTGCAAGTTCTCACTAACAACACAGTTACTGTGTTTGCAGCACATGAGCCTCTGATCTTCTCCTGGGTTAGGGGGTGAAGACACCACACTCCTGTCTTTTACACAGGCAAGCCAACAACCATGCAAAAGTCTGATTAACGCGGCCATTATATGAACAAAGAGCTAGATGGACAACTAGCAAAAAGCTTTTACTTAACTGAGACTTTCATCATTGTATTAATACTGTGTGCCCCCTAGTGATCTAATGGCATTATTACATCCAGATTGGGGGAGAAAAACCCAAACCACAAATTCTCATTGTGAAAGATCCCTAAGATGCTATTGAGAGAATAACTTATACAAGGACCCCAAAACACCTGTTATGCACTTGTCAGACAAGCAATACAACCAAGCAGAACAAATATTCTAAAGCTTCTTCAGCAAACACTGTCTTCCCCCAAAATAAATTAGCTTAGGAAGCCCAAAGAATACCAGGCCCATCCAATGCACCCAGAATTGGTGGAAGCAGCAGCCATGGGTGCCAGTTAGCCACACATTATACCTGAGGACCAGGGAATGACATAGGGAAACACTAGTCCCCCACACTGGAGTTTTAGGATTAAAATTGTGATGGAAATTTCAGCCCAACAGCACCTGAGCAGAAATCCAAGATATGTGTTTCTGAGGTACAGACCAAAACCAGCCAAAATTACTGCTACCATTACACATCTTCCTTTATTTTAGTTCTGTGTTGTCTGCCCCTTTCCCAACATATGTATAAAAAACCCAAAAGCTTTTCCTTACTTCTACTGGGTGCTTCCATCTGCACATTCTTGCGTTTCTCTGGTGGTGGAGGGGTGACAGGAGCAGCACGTCGGGGCTGTGGTGGGATCTAAAAGGGAACATTTTAGAGCAATCAAAGGAGGTTGACAATCGAGACGTACTCCTTATTATAAAACATGTGTGTGTGTGTGTTAATTTGTCCTTACATCTCTCTCATCATTCCATAAAGATATTAATAGGTGGCTCCCTGCAAGAACAAAGCAGAAACTCTGAAACCTTGCTTTATTCCCTCCCCTCGGCGGGAAAAACAGCCCTTGTTTAATTGCTATGTTCAGCAGCACGCAGCATGTGTGTCACATAGACCTGTCAAGCATTTACTCTTTTCTTATTCTAGATGCAATCCCACATGTTCACCATGACTTTACAGTGATCTCAACAGCCCCACAGAGGCAGCAAACGGTGTGCATATTTCAAAACACTTTTGGAGAGCTCCATCACATCAGCTACACATACCCTTGCAGAAAGACAAAGCCAAGGACTGGAGATACATAAATTCCTTCCTAATTCATACTTCCATATCAATTTCTTATACAGAGAGTGAGAAACTGGGGCTACAGTAGCTGTGTGTTGCCACAAAATTGTGTGTTTTGTTCCCTGCTGTGAGAAGCTTCAACTAGAGAGCTTCACAAAACTCCCTACAGCTAGTACTTCCCACATTATTCTCTCCTGACAATGGCTGTGGGTGGAATAATGGTGAGTTCCCCATGACTCCTAACTTGTCACCTTCTCTTATGGATATAGGGACTTCACCATAATTAACCATACCTTTATTGCTTAGCATTTGCATGACTGCAGTTTGTTCCACATAGGACTACAACCCCAGACCACTGGGAAACTGCAGACAGCATTGAAAATAGCAGCCAACTTGAGTGGTGTTTCCCTCAAGGAAGGACATTACACCAGAACTCACTGAATTGCACAGGCTGATCTCCATGTGGAAGCTAAAGGTTTGGTTTTGGAGCTGCAAAGACATATATTGTTTGGGGCCTGACTGCCTGAAAGATGCCTCCGTCCTCATGTGATATTGCAATGGCTACACTCAGGAGAAGTGCGCACATTGGAGTCCTCTGATCAGATGGGAGGGACTGGTGCCAGTGGTCTCAATGAGGTGCACTAGACTTCAGCTGGGTCTCACAGAGCCCTGATGTGACAACACTGAGGCCATGCTACAATACTCATTTCTTCCAGTATTTGGGAGGGGAGGAGTTTATAGTGATGGGCTGGGAAGAAGGCTGCCATTTTTGGCATATTGAATTTCTGTATGGTTTATAATGCCTGTAAAGCAAACAGTGCAGCCAAGAATTCAAACTCATGAACCAGGCTCTCCAAAATAAGGAGATTGTAAGAGAAGTTTTCATTTCTTTTTTCTCAGCTTGTTTATGAGCCAACTGGGGCACATGTTCAAGTTTTTCTCTGCAAACATGAGGACCAGAAACTTTCATTTTAAATGAAACCTGAGATGCTCCCTTAACATGACTCCAGTAGCTAGAGCTTTATGAAAATGTCGCAAGACTTGCAATGTAATTATGAAAGTTGGCAATGCTGCCCCGAATAAGGCTTGTTAGAAATCTGAACAAATAAGAGCCCCACATAGTAATCAAAGCTCTAATGAGACTGCAATGGCATAGGGCTAACCACAACCCAGCCCCACCAGGCTCCATCTGAATTGCAGCGCTAGGAGCACATCCCCAACAACATTAGCAGCTTCAAGAACACAGAGATAGATTTTTCCAAGAAGAGCAATCGCTGAAGCCTAATAGTGACACCATTCTTAAAGAGACTACTTCCCCCAGATAGATCACGGCAATGCACTCTGCACAGACTGCTCTATTTGGAAGTCCCAACTGCCTGCTCAATGATGGTTCATTTCACCTGTGTTCTACAATCTGTGCTGGCTTTTTTCTTTCTGGATTCAATTAAGGTGTCAGCCTTACCCTCTCAACACTAAACTAATTAGGTTCTGGTTACTTCAGACACAACTCCTCTCCTCATACAACACAGTGAAAGTGGAGATTAAATGGAAGCACTCAAACTTCTGCTTAAATGGAAAGGGGGGTTTGGTTTAGAAGCAGATCCTTCTCAATAAAAGATTCTTGACTGTGGAATCTGTCGCTTCCCCCACCCCCCAAGTTCAGGGCATTGATTTGCTAAGATCTTTCAGACGTGGTGTGCTGAGTCTTCATATATTCACTCTAATTTAAGGTTTCGTACGCCAGTAATACATTTAAAGGTTTTAGAACGTCTCTTTCTATAAGTCTACAATATATAACTAAACTATTGTTGTATGTAAAGTAAATAAGGTTTTTAAAATGTATAAAGAAGCTTCATTTAAAATTAAATTAAAATGCAGAGCCCCCCGGATCGGTGGCCAGGACCCCAGGCAGTGTGAGTGCCACTGAAAATCAGCTTGTGTGACGCCATCGGCCATAGGTTGCCTACCCCAATCTAGACCATGCTGCTGCAGGTTGAAGGCTTGTTTCTCAAGGCAGAACTGGCCAGAATCCAGCACCACACCTACTTGTCTTTTAAAAATTATTAGTCTTTGGCCCTAACAGCCTGCACAGCTGTGAGAGGCACAATTAGAACAGGGGAGGCATCTCTAAAATGCTGGCAGAAGGCTCTTGTAAGTGCAGCTGTGTTAAGGTCAGCCCCATCTTTATAGCCATGAAGCTGCTTAGCTTAGCACAATCACAAGTACATACGCAGCAGCTTTTAGCAGCCTGCTTCAGTTAGCTTATAATTAACATGCCACTATTTGGGGGCAGCCAGGGAAAGGGCTCATTCTAGGATACTTCACTGGCTCCAATGACCCTACCAAATTTGTTACATATTTGACCCCTATTATTATAGAGCAGTGTTTGTACAGCAGTCAAATTGTCATGGA
This sequence comes from Dermatemys mawii, assembly GCA_007922305.1. Taxonomy (NCBI): domain Eukaryota; kingdom Metazoa; phylum Chordata; order Testudines; family Dermatemydidae; genus Dermatemys; species Dermatemys mawii. Next base: position 7,034,046 of record ML677372.1, on the reverse strand, counting down.
ACATAACCTATACATGGAGCTCTGGAAATCTTTCCTGCTAAGAGGAGGCAAGATAAAAACTGATTTCTGCAGAATCTAACCTCTCTTTTAAGGTTATCTTTAAAAATAAGCCTTGAGTCCACACAGTTGTGAAGGGACTGTGATCAAGGCGGGGCCATCTTCTTGAATGTACAGAAAACACCCACACCTCTGCTGTTTGGCAAAGCTGTGAGCAGCAACAGAGGTGCTGGGTGTTCTTCTGTGTGCAGAGAGAAGATGGCCCCGATGTGATGGATTCCCCCACCTTGATCATATTTGAAAGGCTTCCCTTCACAACTGTGAGTACTGTTAAATGGGCAGCAGTGAGAGTTTCACTAATACCCCTTTAATTCTGAATAACTCAGTGAAACTGACCAAAATGCAATGCAGTGAAGGTGTCAATAATCAGGATTCCAAATGAGAGGAGTCTGGAAGAGATACAACAACAGACGCTTCCCTTCTCACGCCGGTGCCCACTGGGCACCAAGAAGCTGAGTGGGTTAGGGCAGGCAGACTCTCACCAACAGTCAAGGTGACACTCCCTTCCCTTCCAGCAGAAGAGGCTGAGCAAGAGGCTTCAGATTGATATGACACCTGTGATATGGAGACTTATACAAAAAAAAATGCCTCCAGGTAGGGCCCAGGCAGATCTATCTCATCTGGCCCCCTCTTCCCAGCAGCTCGGGGTGCTGGCTGGACGTCTCTGCAAAGGAGAGGAACTCCCAAATCCATTCATTCCTCACTTTTTCTGTGTTGATCATTTCCTTCCTTCCAGACACAGACAGGATTTTTCTCTGGCCAAAGAGGGCAGGAGTGCTGCAGGAACTAATCAATAATTCTCCAAGCACTGCATGGGATTGGAAGGGGGCACTGAAGAGTGAAACTTCTATCCCACAAGGCTGGGGGGGTAAGAGATCATAATTGGTCCCCAAACGCCAAAGCTTAGAAGCTGTGCTGTCTCGGCATGCTGAGCCAGCCCTCGTGCTCATTTTTAACCAAGTATAATGTACTCCTTTAGTAAAACTTGGCTGGGATGGACACTACTGTAGCTAGCAAAGCCTCGAGGAATAGGAACGCAATTAGTTTATACCAGGGACAACCTTTCAGAAGCGGTGTGCTGAGTCTTCATTTATTCACTCTAATTTAAGGTTTCGTGTGCCAGTGATACATTTTAACATTTTTAGAAGGTCTCTTTCTATGTCTGTAATATAGAACTAAACTATTGTATGTAAAGTAAATAAGGTTTTTAAAACGTTTAAGAAGCTTCATTTAAAATCAAATTAAAATGCAGAACTCCCCAGGACCCAGGCAGTGTGAGTGCCACCGAAAATCAGCTCACTTGCCGTCTTTGGTGCCTATGCCATAGGTTGCCTACCCCTGGTTTATACCCAGGGAAGTAGCTTGCTGAGAATAAACAAACACAGCTCTTCCAGTTTCTAAGGCCTAGGCTACACTAGGTGGGGGGCGGATTTCCAACTACACTACGCTATTCACGTAGCTGAAGTCGAAGTACCTTAGTTCAACTTACCTGGCTGTCCCTATGGCGGCGGGTCGACAGCGGCAGCTTCCCCATCGACTCCGCTTAACTCCTCTTGCAGAGCTGGAGTTCCGGAGTCGACAGGAGTGCTTTCGGGGATCAATTTATCACGTCTCGGCGACACACGATAAATCGATCCCTGATACATCGAACATCACCCGCCGATCCAGGGTAGTGTAGCCCTACCCTAAGGCTTCAAGCCTGCCCCATTGTGTCAGGTAGTCAAAATTAAATGGCAAAAAAATCTTCATTAAGAGAGATTTAAAGGTTGCTTGATGGCAGCTCATATCCTTCTAGAATGTTGAATTCAGCCATACTCAGACTTCTGAAAACTAGAAAATACAGAGTTAAAGTAAACACCCACATAACCTTAACGCTGCCCCTTGGAGCTGGCAACAGCCACTGGGAATTATCTCTATGAACTGCAGCTGCCTTGACTGTGTTGAATGTAGCTGTACTGAATGGCAGAGGAATAGACTGGGGCAGGCTGGAAGAGCGGTGACTGTGATATAAGGAGATCTGGGTCTGAGTCCCTCCAATGTGTGTTATCAAAAGAGAGAAGTGCATGTGTACTTTGAGGTTCCTGCCTGCTTTATCTCAATATAGAATTGTGTAGGCTGTTGGTAGTAGGGCACTGGGGCCTTCTTGCTATGGGTACTGGCAGTAGTGAGGTGGGATATGAGAGCAGACTGTGGTGTTAATGCTTGTTAGGTTTAGGTGGTATCCTATGTGCAAGTGTGAAGGGATTATAAAAGGGTAGGAATTGGTTCTTAAATATTAAAAGTGTGGTATTCTGTCCAGAGAGTAGAATCAGTGTTTGAGGGTAGGGAGAGTGTAGGTAGCACCTGTCCACTACAGTGAAATGGCATTGGGAGTGTGTGAGAGGATGTATCAGGGCATAACTCAAAGAGGACAGATTTAAAGTTATGTGGCATTTACCTTAACTCTGCATTTCTTAGTTTTCAGAAGTTTGAGTTTTGCTCAACTTGATGTTTGGAAGGGCACAAGCTATTGCCAGGCATCAACTCCACATGAAAGTGTTTTGCCACTTAATTTCCTTATCTTTTAAATCAAAAGAGAATTGTTTGTTGTTAGGAGTTAATGGTCATTTAGACAGTTGTGGTTCTCAACTATGTTCACAGCTGATATGTTACTGTGACTAGATAATGAGATCTTGCTTTTCATCACTAGATCTTAAAGAACTTTACATCATTATCCACATTTTACTGCTGGGAAACTGAGGCACAGAGCAGTGAAGTGACTTCCTCAGGGTCACCCAGCAGACCAGTGGAAGAACTAGGAAGAGTCCAGTCCAGTGGTTTTCTACTAGACCACACTACTGCTGTGTGATTCCTCAATACTCCTCCCCTCTCTTGCATATTGTGTTACAGTGGACTGAGATAATTGCTGTGCTCAGAATGTTGGCAATGTGTAGTTATCAATAGGGCCAGTGAGATAAATCTCATCCTGATTTTTGTCCCAAAAGCTTGCCAGTTTATTACACGATGGTTACAGTAACTTTAAGCAAGTGAGAAAGAGAGACTGGGGTGCATGTCTCTTGTTCTCTGTCCTATGCCTGACTAATCCCTGCAACATGTAGTCCACAGCCCATTTTTTGAGTCCCCTGACCTCTCCTAGCGCATAAAGCCATTAGCTGGCACTACAGAAGCCTTGACTTGTAAGAAGTTGCTCCTTGTAGGTTCCTGCCTTACCCTACTGCAGGCAGCAGCTTACCAGAGGGCCACACACTATCTTGGCTACATAGCCCAAGCCGCACAATGAGCTGGGGCCCTCGCTCCCACTGTCAGCTGGGATTCCTACCCCTGCTTCAGCCAGGCTTCCCCTGCCCTGCCCAAGGTGCATTCAGTCTGCCTCTCCTCCAAACCATGTCCCTACTGCACACTGAACAGGCTCCTCACCTCACACAGGTGTGGTGTGTAGCTTAACTATTTATTTTCTGAGTTTCAGCTGTGTACATCTGTGTTACCTTCATCCTCCAAGATCCCAGTTCACATGGAGGGTCAGGAAGAGGAGCTCAGACACCCCCAAGTAAAGCATAATCCCCCATATTCCAGAACACACAGTGGGCAGAGGGTAGGGGCTCAGATACTCGCAGGGCGGTGGGACTCCCCCAGACCACAGCATTCACAAGGAAGGGGAGAATTCAGGGTTGACAGCCCCTCGCTACTAATCCCTCAACTTTGTTACCCCTCCCATTCTCCAATGCCTCCCACCTTCTCACCCCCACCACTAATGCGTACCCCCTATTTAAGCCCCCCAATCCTTTTTCTCCTCTCTTACTATCCATTCCTGTTTATCCCCCCCATAATACCTGTATCACTCGCTGCAGACCCAAACCCTTCTCCCTCTGTATCATACCACCTTATCTTGTTCCCCGAATCACCCCTGCCTCAGTAAACAGCCACAGGCAGAGTTTCTTTTCTTTTCAAAAATAGTTTCATTGCCTTCTGAATATTCTGTTGTACTCGGATTACATTTCTTAAAAAACTTGCTAGCAGCAGATTTTTACCAAATGTTTACAGATTATTCTCAGACTTCTAGGCAGGGTTGATTTCAAAGTTGCTAGACCCTGTGAATTTAATGAAATGCTGTTGTTTTTCCCTTGAGGCTGTATCTAAGAAACCCCTTGCTAAAATGACCCAACATATGGATTACACACTCTACCCTACAGTCCCAGAAGACACAACAAATTTCAAGACAATCCATGTAAGCACACTGATTCTAGAGCACCAAGAAGCTTCCCAACCTTATCTAGAGCAGGGCCGGTGCTCAATTTTATAATACTGTATAAAACTGAAGGGAGAATGAAGGGGAGGGCCTCTACATATCCATCAACAGCACAGCAGGCTCAGAGAGGTGTTTAATGGCCCATTTATTTCAGTGAGATGTTCTCAGCTGACATAATACCTGAAAGAGATTAATACAGCCTGAAACAAAACCTCTGAGATGTCTGACTTGTTCCATTCACATCTGTGGTTGGTGCTGGCACTTAAAACAGGCCAAGCAGAGATGTTGTGTTGCTATAATGTTCTAGATTTTCTTCCTCCACAGGAATTGGTCCTCACATAAACTTTAGAACTAAAAAAAGTGTCCAGCTACACTCTCCATTCAGTTCAGCCTTTGAGAAGCAAGGAGGCAGCATCACTGCTGAAGTGTAAACCACCCACCAAAATCTTGCCAAAAGTTACATTATGTGCAACCATAAGACTTATCTAGAAACCCATAGCAGTTAAAAGGTGTCTCCCTGTAAGCCAATGCTCCTCTCAAACACCATAGGAAAGGGTTTAAAATGCATTTTCTGCCCCCATAAAGCAGCTTTAGAAGCAGAAAGGAGGAAATTACCTTACAGACAAGGTAATGTGGCTTTTGCTTTTTTGCATAAGGTGTGGCAGGGATATTTCTCCTTCATTTTCTATTTTTGCAGCATATCAGAAATATCCCTATCCAGGGGTTATAATCATAATCTAATTACCTCTTTCAACATTGGCAAGCGAGTTCTCATGAGAACACACCCAAAGTTGTCAGACTCTCATCCATCACAGATGGGAACCATGTCCTTTTGTTAAGTCAAAGAATTTATGCTTCTTTGGATCTTCCTTGAAGTCAGGTGAGTGCAGACTTACAAAAGAGGGTGGGAATTCAGCATTACTTGGAGGTTTGTCACGCTATTGGCTAGCCTAAAAAAGCACAGCTGGTTTTTTCATCAGAGGGCTTTAGAATTGGGTTGCTTTGGTTGCCTACAGGGGCAAAGTACTGGGGTAGAGAAAGAAAGGATTTGTTAGTAAGCCTGTAGACCAGCCCCTTTTTATCTCCACAGACTTATGTTTCCTTATTAAGTCAGTAACTAGCCCCTCCTATCAGCAGGGACAGGGTAATGGTGCCACTATAAACACTCATCTTGGAGAGATGTAGCAACCCTACACCAACATATCCCATCTGTATGAGGGGAACTCTCATTTCTTTGCTACTTCCCACCATGTAATCATTTACATAATCTATTCCAAACAATTGCTGCTAAGACTGTCCTGGCCTGTCTCTGTGAAGACTTGTTGACAGCTCACAGTAATTATGTTCCATTTAGATAGGACTCTGCTTTTAAGTCACATTTCCTGTGTTTTCCTCCTCTGATTCGTTACAACTAGGGAAGTTCACAAGAAAACAGGATGTTCACAACTTAAGCAGAGGAATAAGCAGACACACAGATGAACTTCTAAGACAAAGATCCTATTTTTGCGCAGATTTAACGAGGAAATAAAAGCACAGAAAAAATATGACCTAAGCTGAACTGTCTCTAAAACCAAGGTATTTCAAAGTATTGTCTGAGGAATCGGCAGCTCTTTAAAACGGTGTCAAGAAAGAGACAGTAACACAAACTAGAAAAGATCTTGCATGTTTACATAGTCTTGTATCCTCAGTGATCCTAACGTGCTTTACAGATGTAAAGAACACACGGGGATCATACTAGGCATGCCTGAGATGGAACACAGCAGCTGTGTAGTAGCAAACAGCAAAATTACACCATAGTTCAAGGCAACAAGAGGAACTGAAACTGCACAGGGAATATTATGTATGATACAAGAGGGAAGGACCCTTTAAGTAAGACTCTAAGGGTCCCAAGATGCCGTTACCTGGTACAGGCCTTCATCGTCCTCTTGGATCTCCGTGTTTGGAAGGCTATGGTGTCGCTCATAACCTGTCCGGCACATACCATTGGGTTGTCGTGCTAAATCCAAATGGTGATCACTGGAGGATGGGGTCATAATCATTCCCTGACTGATTAGTGAGTGACCTTTGCGGGAGACAGTCTCCTTCCGATGATGGATCAGTTTCCTGGCATATGGAACGAGAAGAGCATTAGAGACACAGCTGAAGTGACAAAGTCAGTACCCGATGCCAAGAAGCTTAAGTCTGATACTGGACTGTGGGTAAAATAGACATCTCAAGAGTGAGGATCTTTACTGAGAACAGAGTAAATCCAACTCCACTGAACTACTGAAGCAGCACCTCTCAGAGTGGAAGGAAGAGAGTGTAAAAAGCTTAGGATTTATGAATCAGGGTTCACACGAGACATAACTCCACTTCGTGGTATTGAGGACTAGTTATTATGCCACATGCTTTAGACTTGTCTGTACCTTAGCTCTATGGCTCCCTTACAACATCCATGATTGTTTGATTTGAGGTGAAACAGATATGCCTCAATCCGTAACTCGAGGTATCAAAAGTCTGATAGCAAGCAATTGTTAATGGTGTATTACAAAGACACCCTGCATCTGACATTTCAAGCACTAAGTTCACTAATCTCAACAGATTTACATTTTTAGGCAATGAAGGAAAGAAACAAATACACCAAATCCTCAACATGCCCTTCCCAGCGAAACCCAACTTCAGCATGCTCTGGACGCCAATTTGGCTTCTTTCTACCTTTAAATGCCACTTTCTTTGTCCCTTGGGAGTGGGCTATTAAAAGATCACCCTGCAACTGCTGCCTGCTGAAGGTAACATATCTACTTCTTTGTATTCTATACAGGTTCTTATATGGTCCTCAGCACTGTAGTGTCTCAGAGCCTTCCAAGAAATGCATTAAGCAAAGTGGCTGACCTCTGTCAAGTGTGGACCTATTCTCCCCCAGACCCTCTCCCATGGAGAAAATTGTGTGTAAAATGCAGCGATTTGTTTGGGCTTTTTTGAGGAATGTAGGGGGTTGCGGGCCATTGTCCACAGTGGAGAAAGTTTCTAGAGATGCCCTTCTCCAGCCCAACCACTACAAATTGTGTATTTGTGGGTGAGTGGGTGGGTGAGAACACACATACAAAAATCATCAGTGCCTATGGGATCAATACCTTTGCATCTGGAGCCTTAAACACAACTCAGATCTCTCAATGAGGGGAGGTGCAAGCCATGCACTATGCAGTGACCGCCACTGCTCAGGTGGGCTTTCATTTCAGGGGTGTTATATGCCACTGAACTAGCTGCATAGTTTCCTTTACATGATGCATTTGCCAAAATTCAGCCTTGAAACCCCGTTGTAGCAATGTCATGACGCTGAAGAATCACTTCTCTAAGCGATCTTCTAAAACAGGGGTGGGCAAACTACAGCCCACGAGCTAATTGTGCCCGGCCCCCCAAGCTCCCAGCTGAGGAGGCTACCCCCGGCCCCTCCCCTGCTGTCCCCTCTCCCCGCCTTTCCGGAGCTTCAGCATGCCCTTCCACGAGCGGCTCTGGACAGCGCTGCAGCGGCATGGCTCTGGGGCGGGGGAGAGGAGGGGAGGGGTGACGAGCTCCTGCCGCACAGCCCACCGGAACTTGCAGCCCTGTCCCCTTACCACGCAGTTCCCCCATCCCCCGGAGCCTCTGTGTGGCGTGTCCAGGACAATGCTACAGCGGTGTGGCTCTGGCAGGGCCTGAGCTGCCGCTGAGAGCGGCGTGGTAAGGGGCTGGGGCTGCGAGCTCCGACGAGTCAAGTGGCAGAGCTTAGGGCCCGCTGGAGCCACGCCGCTGCAGTGCTGTCCAGGGCCAATCCTGGACGCGGCACTGAGGCTCCAGGAGAGGGGGGAGGCAGGGGTAAGCGGCATGGTAAGGGGGCAGGGTGGGGGCTGGATAAGGGGCAGGGAGTTCCAAGGGCAGTCAGGGGACAGAGAGCGGGGTTGGATGGGGCAGAGGTTCTGGGGGGCCGGGCAGTCAAGGGCCAGGGCTGAGTGGAGGGGTTAGGTAAGGGGCAGGGAGTCCGGGGGCAGTCAGGGGACAGGGAGCAGGGTGGGGGCGGTTGGATGGGGCAGAGGCTCTTGGGGGGACAGACAGGGGACATGGAACGGGATGGGGGGTTGGATAGGCTAGGGGAGTCCCGGGGGTCTGTCAGAAGGCAGGGGGTGGATAGGGGTTGGGGCAGTCAGGGGACAGGGAACGGGGGTTGGGTAGGGGGTGGAGTCCAGGGGACAAGGAGCAAGATGGGTTGGGTATTCTGAGGGGGGCAGTCAGGGGCAGAAAGTGGGAGGGGGTTGGAGTCTTCCCTACTCGGCCCTCCGTGCAATTTTGGAACGCTGATGTGGCCCTTGGGCCAAAAAGTTTACCCACCCCTGGCCTAGGCGTTTCAGTGTCGCTGGCTGGACAGCAACTGCAGAAGGTACAATTACCGTGCTATCACCAGGGAAGGTAGAGTCCTCACTCTGGAGAAGCAAGGGCCAAGGTACAGAGAGAAACAAGGAGTCTCTAGACCCTAACACTGCATCACTGACTTTAGGGGAGAGATGCATTCTTGTTTATGTTTTAACCGAGAGCAGATTTAAAGATAAGGGTCTAGAGGCAAAGTAACCTAAGAGCTTGGAGGCAGGGTAGCTGCATCTAAGGGGGAAACTGGAAGAGCCAAAGAAAGTGCAAAATCTCTCCCCCGCAATCTGGATTGCAATTGAACCAGAGTATTCCCCCATCTCCCTCGCACTTGTAGAGAGAACAAATCAAGCAAGCCTCTAGCCGATGTGACACTCCAAACCACACACGGTGGGTTAGATTGGCAGACAGTGCCCGTGAGTTGGAGAAGCTGCTTTGCTTGGAGGACAATGGAATTGTGGGCAGAGATTAAGAGGAGGCACTGCCGTGGTGACTGCAAACTCAGCTGTTCATTACCTGGTTCTCACATCAGCAAGTTGGAGGGCTCCCTGAATACTTTAGTCCTTCGTTTATTTAGCAGCAGTCGGGCTCCAATTACCAACTGCCAACCGGGCAATTCCTTATTAACCACACCCAGAACTGGAACAGGGAATAATCTCCCACCATGGCTGCACCACTAAGTTCACTCTTTCCCTGCCTCTTTGGGACTTGACAGCTCACTTTCTTTTCCCATCTGTCCCAGTTACCGGCTGCACTTACTGGAGGACATCCCTCTGCTCCAAGTTGTATTTGCCTCCATTCTTCATAGCTGCATTGTGGATAGCCTCAATAGCTCGGTCAATAGACTGCAAAACCACATCTTGCTCCAGCACCTATGGAACACAACACGCTACATGTTACCATGTCTTCATATTCAGATTCCTTTCCATTGCACTTCACAGTAAGCCTTGGTCTACACTGGGGGGTGGGGAGGGGGAAATCTATCTAAGTTACACAACTTTAGCTACGTAAATAACATAGCTGAAGTCGACGTACTTGGATCTACTCACCATGGCATCTTCACTGTGGTGAGTCGACTGCTGCCGCTCCACCATCAACTCTGCCCGTGCGCCTCACGGCGGTGGAGTACAGGAGTTGATGGGATAGCACTTGGTGGTCAATTTATCGCATCTAGACTAGACAATAAATTGACCCCCCGCTGGATTGATTGCTACCTACCGATCTGGCAGGTAGTATGGACATACCCTAAGTGAAACTGACAGCACAAGAAATCTACAGGCACAGGCAGCGCAGACAACTCAGACGACCCACGGAAACAAGAGAAAGACTTTAATTGCCCAGAACCACAGCATGAGATGATAGCCAGGGTCAACTGTCCTGGTCTGTTCATTACCTCTTTCAAGAATAAACTTTTTAAAAATCGATTGACTGTGCAGGCACACACAAAATGGATTCTGTCTATTCAAGATGTATTGTTAGAGATGAAACACACACCACGGCTCCATGCACTTGCCTTCTGGGCCCCGAATTCCAACAATTCATTATATGAAGATCAATCACAAAGAGCATGGAACAGCTCTTCAGATCAATTGCACATTCAGATTGCCACAGTAAGCTTTTGAGTTTCTACTGCAACAGTTTGCTCCATGCTCATTCCGTCTGCTACACTTATCCACCTCTGAAGTAACATGGATACCTGGTATCTGGGACCCTCTCATGCCAGTTGGCTACAGTACTATTTGCCCTTTTATTCACATTTTTCTTGCTAGTTTTCTATCACTTTTGCTGCTGAAATGGCTTTTCCAGATTCCCACTCATCATTGTATCATTTGCTCTTCTAGTTACATGCCGTCAGCCAGAATACTAGCTTTGCAAGATGAAGAACACCAGAAAACATCTAATTCATCAGTTAGACCATGCCCAAAAGCCTTGGAACAGGTTTAACTTTGTCATTCACAGTGGCTGGACATTCAGGAAAACAATACTGCACCACACTGGCAGGATTTAAAACTGAAGCAGTTTCCTCAACCTTCTTTAACATGACTTGAGACCTTCCATTCCCCAGTGCTGTTGCACCATAGCTTTGTCTATTTAGACTTCAAATCTTAGATCCATTTCTCCCAACCCACTCAGCAGAGATGGAGGCAGACACTATGCTACAGAACCCAGACTAGGTGCTTATCCACAAAAAGCAAGTTGGAACAGAGCCAGATGGCTTGCACTGAAAGGAATGACCAGAATGAAAGGACAAGGAAGATTCAAGTTGGCCACTATGCTTGAAATATCCCTAAAAGATTTTGTATATTAAGACTTCATACATATTCAGCACTTTCTACCTGAAGTTCTGTAAGTGCTTTACAATCATTACACAAGCCTCACTTTTAAGCCCAGGGCAACTGAGGTCCAGGGCAGACTATATTGGTGAGTCATTTGTGCAATGTCACAAGAAGTCAATAGTAGAACCCTGAATATAGATAACCCAGGAGTATTTACTCCCAACTGAGTGTGCTGACCATTAACTACCACTGCCTGTGTTCTCAGTTCAGTGAACGTGGGATTTTTTGGTTTTAAATCGAGCATTCACTCCATCTGTCTGAAAGCTGAAGATCTCCTTCATTTTTCCTTGCTTTACCCCCTGCCCACATCACAGCAACCACTGATCTGGCTAAAGAGCATTTGGAAGCTCAACAACGATGCACTTTAATTGGCGATGGGGGGTTGCTGCAAAGCAGCACAAGGCAATCCCTCTCCACAGGGGTCGAATGCGCCTGCCTACATGGCACTAGTGTTCATGCTCTGATAACACACTATGTATTATTTATGCATTGATTAATTACTAAGCAAATGTGTAGTTACAGCACCTGCAGACAACACTGAAAAATGCCAAACAAAGCAGGGAATGAAAGTGCCTCTCTGAAACACTTCATTTTTTCAAAAAGACCATTTTCAGGTTTCTTGGAAGACAAGCAATAAGGAGAAAACAGCAGGGGAATCTGTTTTAGAAGACAAGTCCAAAATGTTAAAATAAAAATATCTGCTCATTAAGCACCACAGATGTGGGCTAAGCTACCTCTAACAGCCCAGAATGCACCCTGGGAGAAAGTTCCCTCCAACTGTTCCCCTTCTAAGCGGGCTTTTCCACCTCTAATGAAAGATCTAATTTAAAAGCCAAAGCAGAAGATATTTAGAGCAATGTTTGGGAAGGGAGAAAGGCAAAGCATTTCAGAGAAAGCATTTCACATTCTGAGAAGATAGGAGAAAACTTAGGTGAGCTGTTTCCGCTCTGGGATAGGGGAAGTATAGTGAACAGTAAGGAAATCTTCAGTGCTTCCCTCCCCAGAGGAGGGAGGGCTACTTCTCTGAAAGCTGCCAACAGCTCCTCTTATAAAAATGTTTTACTCCCTCCATCTGTGAAGCCCTTGCACTTCTTCCAAATGGCCTGGCTGAAGGTGTGCCATCACCCCTCAATACCATCACTGAACTGGGCTAAGGGCTCGCTACCAAATGATGCACTCAGCTCCCAGTACATCCATTCACTGTGTCAAGCCGCACAATTTAAACAATTCTCAGGCTTCCCATGAAGTGTGCATCACTGGCAAATCTTGCCACTTGCATGATCTCATGTGATTCATGTCACCTCCTCCCCCTCCAAGGCCCAGTGCTTTTAGTTGATCACTGCTCAGTTACATCCTCACTTAGACTGGATGCTCTTCTGGGTAAGGATTACCCCTTTGGTCTTTAAGACCCATGCTTGCAGTGCTTAGGGTGACCAAAATTGGGACAGTCCCAATTTTGAGGTCTTTTTCTGATATAGGTTCCTGTTACTCCCTACCCCCTGTTCCCATTTTTCACACTTGCTGTCTGGTCACCCTAGCAGTGCTGTATAATTGTGTTGCATACCTTGTGCTGACTGGCTGTTTGCTGCAGCCTCTCCTGCCCTCTATATTCTTCTGCCCTACCATTCAGCTAATCTCCATCGAAAGGAATAAAACAACAAAATCCAGGTCCAGAACTAACATGACATTTGCAATCCACCACACTGTTAACTCTACTTATAGGTTACATATCCCATTCTCTTACCTAGGATTGCCAACTTTCTAATCACACAAAACTGAACACCCACGGCCTCACTACTTCCGAGGCCCTGTCCCTGCTCACTCCATACCCCATCTCTCTACTCAGTCGCTCTCCCTCACTTGCTTTCACTGGGCGGAGGTGCAGGAGATAGGTGAGGGTTTCGGCTGGGAGTACGGGGTCTGGGGTGAGGGGGTTGGGGTGCAGAAGAGGGTTTCAGGCTGGGATAAGGGGGTTTGGTGCCGGGGGTATGAACTCTGGGATGGGGGTGCACGCTCCTGGTGATACCAGAAATTAGAGGTTTAGAGTGCAGGAGGGCTCTGGGCTAGGGGTTGGAACGTGGGGGCTCCAACTGGGGGTTCAGGCTCTGTGATGGGGCCAGGGATGAGGGGTTTGGGGTGTAGGAGTGGGCTCTGGGCTGAGGTATAGAATGTGTATGAGGGCTCCAGCTGGGCATCTGGGCTCTGGGGTGAGGCTGGGGATGAGAAGATTGCAGTGCATGAGGGGGCTCCGGGGCCGGGGCAGATGAGTGTGCGAGGAGGAGTGTGGGAGGGGATGCAGGCTGCCAGCTCCCAGTGGCCCTAGGTGCATGGGTGGCCAGGAAGGCTTCGTGTGCTGCCCTTGTACCTGAAGGCACCACCCCTACAGCTCCCATTGGTCACGGTTCTTGGCCAATGGGAGCTGCGGGGCCAGCACTCAGAGTTGGGACAGCGTGTGGAACCTCGCTGGCTGCCCATGCACCTATGAGGCTGCAGGGACTTGGCAGATGCTTCTGGGAGCCACACAGAGCTAGGGTAGGCAGGGAGCCTGCCTTAGTCCTGGGCCCCCACTGCGTCACCAACTGGACTTTTAATAACAGAGCTGTCAGGGTCCCTTTTCAACCAGGTGTTTAGGTCGAAAACCAGACGCCTGGCAAGACCTACTCTTACCCTTGGAGTGACTTGGCTGTTTAGCCTGTGTGACAAGTAGGGGGAAGGGTGGACATGACTCCTGAGGCTAAGCTACTCTGACCTGGAAACCTGGAGCTGTAACCTGAGATGGAGGGGGAGGGGAGTTGACACCTTGGGGCTGGCAAGGGAACAAAGGGCAGGCAGACGTTGGAGTTTTTTGAAAAGGGGTTAGACACTGGCTGAGGAAGCAGGTGGGGAGCCCGGATTCGGGGTCTCATCTCTCTGCCCCCCCCCCAGAAGGGCCAGGGGTGTGGGAATGGGACTCCCCCCACCCCGGTGACAGCCTGTAAGATCTTCACAGAAGGGGACTCTTACTCAGTATTTGCACAGTGCCTAGCACAATGGAGTCCCATCCTCAGTCGACCCCTATGCACTACCATAATCATCAAAATGATTAATATAGTCACACCATAAATCGTGTGGCTAGCCAGGAATGGCAAGCGTAAGTCACTCACACATTTCTTACTCAATCAAAATGGCATTGGCAAGGCAAGATAAGGCTCCTTTGGGAGAAAAGAGAAAAATTCTGTGCAGTCAGAAAGGACCATGGATTCTGTTAAGCCAAAATTCATAGTTAGGATTGCAAATGTCTTAGCTACAAATTCTTTTGCCCCTGAAACTTAAACAGCAGCCATCTCAGAAACTCAGAGCAATATTTGCACTTAAAGGTCTATTCTACTTCCATTTTCCCTCTGCTTTTTCTCCTGTACTTTAAAAAGAGCATTACTTAGCATCATATCTGTGGTTCTTTGAGATGACTGCCTGTATGCTGGTGATTTATGGGGCTCAGGAGCACGAGGGCAGAATTTCTGAGCAGCAGAATCAGCTGGGGTTTATGCACTCTCTACTAATGCACATGTAACCCACACTACCATAGCATGGCTCTGTCATGCTCTGCTGGCTGGACTATATAGACGTTTATGAATCTGCTATTGCCGTTGCTCTAGCAGACCTTTTTCTCAGCTCAGGCAGTAGAGACTCATGCATTTAAAACCAGAGGTGCAGAGTCTGACTGCCATTGCTGACATCCCCCTCAGAAGCATTTCATTATATAGTCATTCCCTCCACCCTGAGGATATCTAATAAGGTGCAGTCCCAAGAATTACTTAGTATAGGTCTAGGACCATGAGAAATGGGAGAGTCCCAGAGCTTGGACTCCAGCTGGAGCCAGATCATCTAAACCACAAGTGAATAGCCTTGCAGACAGAGCCCCACGAGCCTGAGGCAGCTGGTATGGGCCAGCCATGGGTGTCTAACTGCAATGTAGACATACCCTTAAAGACTCGATACCTCACACACACTGAGGGGTGATGCACTTGAGAAGATCCGTAGATGGGACAGTGGTGCAGCTAGCCTGGTAACCATGACAATAGTGACAGATTTTATTTGAAAAAGCATTTATATGGATTTTCATTCCAGAAGGTCATACAAGAACAGAGATTAATTGCAAGTTTCTTGTTAAAACAATTAAAAGAAATTACACCAGATAGCCTGAGTTCCACATCTGGCCTGGCACAGATAGGCTGTACACCAAAGGCGAACCAGAGGGAAGAGCAGTTAACTTTGACATTGCACTAGTGTGGCCAGTGACTAAGAGGTTGAATTAGTTATACCTCAGTCTATATCCTATAAAATGGGGCTCCTCAAAACACAAGAAGAATCTCTTATGCACATGAAATTCATTTAACAAACAGGTTACATTTAAATCATGCACTTGAATAGTATACAAGAATTGACGTTTCCTCCTTTACAGCGTAGCAGAAGGAATTATAGAAATACTGATTTATGGAAGGTTCTGTTTCTCTGCTGATAGCATGAGCAAACAGGAAGCATGTCACTAGAGTCGGTCTGCAGGCTTCCTCTTTAACCCCCTAGCATGGATAGCAAACATTATGATGTGGGGGAGGAGAAGCTAATACAGATCTACTCTTTGTACCACCATACGCACAGCCGACCACTAGCACATTTCAATCTGTGACTGGAACAGAGCACCTTTCCCAGATCCCAAAGGGAGAGGGTTGGACATCAGCATTCGTTTCTCATTCCTGATATCTTCATTCTACTGAGGGAAGTTTAGTCTTAAGGAAATATTTAAACCCTCTTGAAATCTGACTTTTTTCCTACTGAAAACGAAAATCCAGAATTTGTCAGTATTCTTGTTATCCCTCTCCCAGTACTGGGAAGAGAAATTTAAGTAGGTTCAGGGTTTTAGCATTTCTCAGGAAACCTCAAAGGGTGTACTATCTACTATGGCATTCTAACCTTTCCCCTCAACGGTCCTCCCTCCCTACTTCCCCAATACCACCAAAAATAACTTTCCTCCTTCTTCATTTTGCATTCATCTGCAAGTGTCATTCTGCAAAATGCCTGGGCTCTTTAAATGCAATCAGAGTGAAGAACTTGTTCAGCAGGCCAGAATAATCATACCTTTCTAGACAAATAGACCCTGATGGGCTGACTGAGTGAACAGAAGATGGACTACAGCCATGCTCTGTGCACACACACGTGTGTAAGATCTACATATTTACTGCATTGGCCCATTAGAGATCTGACAGGCCCTGCAAACTCACCCTTCTAAAACAAGCTTTTCCTTGCCTTTTGGGAAGATTAGACAAAAGGTAACAATAATCCATCTCTTCCAGTCTCTCCCAATTCCTCATGATCATGGGCACATCCGATCATGTGCTTCAGCAAAGTCAGTCACATTTCAGTGCAGCTACTTCAGTACTACCAATGCTGTAAGAGATAGCATAGAACCAGAGAACTGGAAGAAACCCCGAGAGGTCATCTAGTCCAGTCCCTTGCACTCATGGCAGAACTAAATGTTATCTAGACCGGGTGGGCAAACGTTCTGGCCTGAGGGCCACATCAGGGTTGCAAAATTGTATGGAGGGCCGGGTAGGGAAGGCTGTGCCTCCCCAAACAGCCTGGCCCCTGCCCCCATCTGCTCCCTCCCACTTCCCGCCCCGACTGCCCCCTCAGAACCCTCAACCCATCCAACCCCCCTGCTCCTTGTCCCCTGATTTTCCCCTCCAGAGACCCCCCTCCACCCCTAACCAACCCCTATCTAAGCCCCCCTGCTCTTTGTCCGCTGGCCGCCCCCTCCCAAGACCCCAACCCTAACCACCAGAACCCCACCCCCTACCCAACCCCCCTTGCTCCCTGTCACCTGACTGCCCTGACCCCTATCCACATCCCTGTCTCCTGACCACCACCCCCAGAACCTCTGCCTCTTATCCAACCGCTCCCTATCCCCTAACTGCCTCTCCAAGACTCCCTGCCCCTTATCTAACCCCCCAGCCCCCTTACCATGCTGCTCAGAGCAGCGTGTCTGGCTCTGCAGCAGTGTAGCTCCAGGAGAGGGGAGAAGGCAGGGGAGGGGTTTAATGGCTGAAAAAAGAAGACTGATGCCCCAGCTCCTCAGCATTTGGTCTCTATCTGCATCCATTTACCACAAGTATGCTGAAAAGTCAACATATCACAAGGAAACTTTGGACAAAACATAGAACATATGGCAAGTAATTTACAAAAGCAGTTGAAGGTGGTTTTAGATTTACTTGCCATATTACAGGGTTATGTAGTCTCAGTTGAAATCTGTCTTCAACTAATTAGCAAAGAACTGGATCTACACAAGGAGAAAACTGAAAGACTATTCACAGAAGCTATGGAACCTTTCCATTATTTGGCAAACATGACTGATCCTAAAGACAGAGGTCATAGGGTAGAGTCCACAAGAGGATCAACAGCTGGAACACGGCTGATGGAACCTAAAGCTGAGTTCCTTTCTTCTCTTCTAGCATTTAAGATCCATATTTCTACCCAAATCTGTGTTTAGGAAGGAGGCTGCAGCAACATGGTGGAAGATGGAAGGTAAAATCATGGCAGACCAAACAGCTGAGTTTAGAATGCTGTCATTTTTCAAAAAGAACTCTTCTGCATACCCAGCTCAGCAGCTATCAACTGTGCTTGCAGAACAGTAGGATTGGTATGGTTGAATCTTTGTAGGAAGCGAGGGCTGAAAAAAACAAACTGGTAAAACTATATCAGTAGGTAAGGACAGACACAAAAAATTGGGGCAGATACAAAGCTTTATTGTACACCTACAGAATTTCAAGCTTTTCATTTTAGACAAATTTATGTTTGAAGGATACATTTACAAGATCAATCACATGCTGTGCATTGTGCTTTAATACCATTTTGCAGAGGTTTTTTTATTTGTGTCCCTTCCCCCACTGTTATTTCTCTTTCTCCAGGGGGGGGTGGAAAAAAAATCACAACTTTGGTCTGCTGTCAGTGCTCATATTGCTAATAACCACAGGCACAGATATTAGCAGCGAGTTGTGCCTACTGCTTGCTTCAACCATTTCAAGAGAGGGTCTGATTTGATAAGAGAAGGGAGAAAAATAAAGCTGACCTCACTCCCCTGAGACATTGCCTGCTGCTAGATCAATAGCAACCATCAGCAAGCAGTTATTAAGAGGGAAGCTGCCAGAAGTCTCACAGCACCTCTATCACCTGCCGGGTTGGCCAGGTGCAGAGAAAAAGAAAACCTAGGGATCTGAGAGACAGGAATCAATGAGGGTGGCAGGTAAACTGTGGATTTAGACTAAGCAAAACCTAAGTCAGCCACTTAGAGCACAAACGTAGCTTTCACATAAACACAATCATATATACTTTATTAAAGCCACTAATGAGGAAAAGGCACTTCTTACCCTCAACGGGCAGACTGAGCAGAAAGCCATCAGTTAATTTTTTTTCTGGAAAGACGTGAGAATTGCACAAAAAGAACAGTAAATTAGACAGAAAATCCCAAGGACCTTTTTAGCAGCCGTTGCAACACAACCATAGGGCCTGAGAGAACACACTGTGCTCTTTTCTACCCACCTTTCATTAACATCAGCACAAACTTTAGAAGCCATAAATTCCTTCAACAAGGATTATTCTGGCCTTGAGGATCAAAGACTGCCTGCCAGCTACAAGACCAGTTAACAGTCAGGCTGGAAAAGGAACTTCCAGTGTACTGGAGATAGATTATACTCAGCATGCAATCTGAGGGTAAATCTGCAATACAAGCGCTACAGTGGCACTCCTGCAGCTATGCTGCTGTAGTGTAAACACTTACTATAGCACTGAAAGGGGTTTTTCCCCACTGCTGTAGTAAATCCACTCCCTCAAGAGGCAGTAGCTAGGTTGATGGAAGAATTCTGCTGTTGATGTTGCTTCACTTATTGTGGGGGGTTAGATTGACATATCTACATTGCACAGGGGATAAATTTGTCACAGCTCTGAGTGACATAACTAGGTTGGCCTAAGTTTTAGGTGTATGCCAGACCCTAGAGTTTACCTACAGAGAGGCCTAATCACCACCCTCCCCCGAGTAATTAGGATTCTTTCCACTAAGTCAGAGAGGCCCTCATCTTGACGGAGAGATAGTCACTATTGGACCTTTAAAAGCCTGCGTTTCATCGCTCTGCACCACCGGTGTCCATGTACAGGGATTCTTAATAACTGGTGGTTTCTGCTGGGGGTATTACAGTACTGCCTCTGACCAAGCAATCATCATCAGTACAAATGGTTCACAGTCTTTGGCTCCCAATGTTTTGTCTTAGTCAGTATTGTGGTCGGTGTTGATGTGGAGAGTGGTACTGAAGGAACTTTGCTTCTATGTACCTTCTGATCATGACCCACATGGTTTAGGAGGACTTAAGTCCCTGAGTCCTGTGCATGGGGACTCACCTGACCTGGACATGGTTGCTGCAAATTAAACATTTCTGCCAATTGGAGTCGTATTAATCAACAGTGAGACCCTCTGACACAAGAGCACAGCCTGGGCTGACTGCTGTCCTGACTTTCAGGACCAGGACAATACCATTGCACAAGTCAATAAGCCCTTAACAAGCTACATGTGTGCCCAAGTTCAGGCATACGTTTTCAGAGTAAAGATTAAAAGGCAGCAGCGCATCTGGGGTTAGAATCTGACACTGTCAGATACCACTAAAAAAAAGTCGTTCATCTTTAGGCCTGGCATGGCAGTTTCAGTTCCCTGCTGCGCATTCTTCAAGAAGCCATTACACTGGGGTTAGGCAAACAGCAATCCCCCGTCTTGGAAAGAAGTTCAACTTCTGAGGCAGAGCTTCAGAATGTAGACACAAGATCAAATGTGACCCACTCGTACAATAGTCCCTGGAGCCAGCCCGAGTCACTCTGGGAAGCTCTTACAAGAAAAGTTTAAGACAACAAAAAAGTTTAGACTTCCCAAATCTCACAGCTGGAGGTGATTTTCTTCCATTCCCACACCTACTGGAGCACACAAGATCATCCTTTGGAACAACAGCCAATTATTTTTAATACTGCTTTTAACTCATGCCATCAAGATAATGGAAGAAATAAGCCTGAAATCAATTCCAACAATTAATTTAAAAGGCTGCCCGGTTGGGGGGAGGGTGGAGTTGGTCAATAAAGATGATGCTAGGTCAGATACAAACTTCATTATTTAAAACTGAAAAGCTTCAAGGGACTCTGCTTTCTTCTGGCCAACTGAAAAACAGCTCTGAGCTTCAATACCTTTGATTCTGCAAAGCTCAGGGAAGTCTGACTCTGAAAATATTTCAGAAACATATTTCCACTGCACACAACTCTGTACACACCATCCGTACAAGAATCATGCAACATTATTAACTGGTGTATCACAAGCTTTCATTTGCTACTACACACAACACTTTTTGCAGATAAATACTATGACAGTAACATGTTAGGTGTAGTAACTGTGTCAGGCCTGATAGAAGCTCATAGAACATTGCACCCTCAGCCAGGTGGTACTGAGGGGCTCTTAGGATCACAATCCAGTATTTTATTCTTCCACAAGAAAAAGCAAGCTACTTAGTTAGATTAACCACACAGCAGGAAATGAATACAAAGTGAAAATGGAAACCCTCCTCACTAGTGCAAATTAATAAACCTTGGGTCCAGGGCAACTCTCTTTCTTTTAGTGGTGATGGATCTTTGCTCACAATACTGTTGCAAACTACCATGGGGAGGAGAGTGTGGAGGGAATACAGAGAAACAGATGCAGTAGCTGATGAATCATGTTTTCAGTCTCATTTCCATTCCTCCCACATGACAAGTCTCACACATTTTGTATCACAAAGGTTTTGCACTGTGAAAAATCAGGGAGAATTTGGTTTGGCTGGTCTCTTCCATAAAAGTCAAAGTTCTTATTTATTCAAGAACCACCAACAGCAGAAGCGAAGTTGCTATTTTGGAATGTGATGCTCTTGCCACGTGATGCTCTTACTCTGAGATCGGACACACAATGAGGGTATGGGGTGG
This sequence comes from Dermatemys mawii, assembly GCA_007922305.1. Taxonomy (NCBI): domain Eukaryota; kingdom Metazoa; phylum Chordata; order Testudines; family Dermatemydidae; genus Dermatemys; species Dermatemys mawii. The sequence continues at coordinate 7,013,013 of ML677372.1, read as the reverse complement.
CCAGAGTCAAAAAGGTCCAAAAATTGGGCTCCAGTATAAAAAGAGTTGAGAAAAAGTTGCACTCATCTTCATCAATCTCTGAGGAACCCAGTCTCACCAGACCTAAACTGGGACTGTCACTTACAACACACAGGAATTTTTTAAGACATCTGGCATTTCAGAGCTCCTCCTGCTCCTGAACTTGCTGAAAAGAAACATGGGGCTAGTTTCACAACAGAAGTCATTTCCAGCCAGTGAGAAGGTGGGTTTGACAACAGTTCTATACTGAAAAACTGCAAGTTTGACAACTTTCTACTGCAGGAACAACTGTCTGTTGCACCAGTTGCTCAAGCTGGCAATCCACTGGCACAGCAATTAAGCAACAGGATGTAGGACAGGCCTGTACAACATGCGGTCCGGGGGCCACGTGCGGCCCGCACGAGCTCTCTGTGTGGCCCACGAGGGGTGAGTAGGGGTGGGGCAAGTCAAGCAGTGGGATAGAGGGAAGCAGATGGGGGCGGGGCGAGGGCGGGACTTTTTGGCCCGCAGCTGTTTTTTTTTTGCAGTAATATGGCCCTCACTGCTTTCTGAATTGTGCAGGCCTGATGTAGGACTAGGGCTGGGATTTGCTTCACATCCCCACAGACTTCCTTACATCCCTCAAGAAGCCTTATGGGAGTCAAAACACTACAAGAGTCAGTCTCCTCACTGGATTTTAGCATTTGAATAATGGAAGTATTGTGAGCAGACCAGATTTCATGTTATTTTGATCCCAGATAGGTGTCTGAGAAACAGAGGTTTAAAGGTAAATTTCAAGACGTTCAGGTTTATACAAGTGCCTGCAAAGTCCTATTCTTCAAGACCCCACTGGCTGAGCTTTGTGGTCTCATGGAAGCCTTTTCCCCCGAACTACTCCCCTGGAGACCACAAGGGTGGGTAAGGAAGCTGTTCATAACCATATATGGAAATCCTTGGTTAATGAAAGGGTACTTCATTTCAGAAGAGTCCAGACAAGCCTCAAGACAGACGCAAGACATTTCACAACCTTGATCTAGGATTCTCACTTCCTTTCCATAATAGAGATTATGGAGGATGCTGATTTAGAATGTCAGGTATTCCTACCTCATCCAATGTATGGAGCAATGAAGTAGAACGCCCTGCTCCCAACCAAAAGAAAGATGCAGCAACTGGACAGATGAATTCATCCCCAGCCCTATATGGGAAGAGAATAGCTAGAAAAGGGGACTGAGCACTTACACCAAGTTTCTATAACACAGGCTGTGTGGGCTAAAGATGAGCACAGGGCTGGGAGTCAGAAACCCAAGTTCTAATCTCTATTCCGACACTAGCTCTCTGGGTGGTCTTTGGCAAATCACCTGCGTCAGTTTCCCCATCTGCAAAATGAGAATAAAATGTACCTAACCTTATAGGTGTAATTGCGATGCTTAACATATTAGTGTTTGCAAAATTGTTTGAGGTTCTTCAAATACACAAGGGCAAAGATATGCAAACTATTACAATAGAGTAATTCAAAATGAAACTCGACAACACCTTAGCAAAGGATTCAAATGGAGAGTTCTGTATAGACTGTCAAGTTTAGGGGAGGGAATTGGAAACATGCTAGGGCCATCTTTCTACAGTAGCACTGCTGCTCCTCAAATCCTACTAGCACAAGCACTTGGGGAGAACAGATCTAGTTTCAAAATTTTTCCTATCTTGCCTGATGACACAACTGTAATCTTTGTCCACTTGCCAAGACTTGAGAATGGTTACTCCTTCCCCTTTAGAAGTTAGTTCTCATTGACTCCTGAAGGGGATGACAAAGCAATCCCCGTGCACACATTTAACAGATAATCAAAAGTCCAGCATGCAGCAGAAAGAATTACAATCTGTTACCCACCCTTGCCAGGTCAGTTTCCTTCCTCTATGCAGTGCAGCATGTTTACTGCATTTGTTCAAAGTGGGGTCACTGCATGCAGAGAACCCAGCAAGACATTTAACACACACTGTCATGGACAAGGCTGCTCTTCTCCCAGCAATTAAATAAACGAGACTGGAAAGGGCATTCCTACCCCATCTGAATCAACAAGGCACTTTGCAACAAACACTACTATAAATAACAAATCAGATGTAAAACAATGAAATCCACTGATCTGGGGTAGATCTGCTATAGTACCAGTTGATCACAAAGCTGGTAGTGGACACACTTGGCCCCTTTGCAACAGTAAGAATTCTGTATTCAAAATGCATATTGTAGTGAAATAAGTTACAAAACTGGAATTGCTACTGCCAAGAAAAAAAGGTTTCAGATGAAGTCCTCCCCTGCCCTCCCCTCTCCCCAGCCTTTGGAACAACTATAGATCACGTGCATTTTATTTAAAAATCTTTGCATGCGTAGCTCCACTAGAACCTGACGATTCATCAAATGTGGATTATTTCTGAAGTCTAATTTTTTGCAGACTGTACAGTGCTCTGGTTCTGTATTAAAACTATTTGTATTTCTTCTTCTAATACCACCGCTTGTGGAATTGATTCTTTTATCAGTGCCCAGACCAACAGCTCAGTTACTGAATAGATAATCTAGGCTTGGAATGGCATGAAGTTTAAATCCTTCACCAGGGAACAAGCAAAGATGTTATTAAAAATTCTGTTTATTTTTATTTACATCTAAGCTGTACAGGGAGAGGAAGAGAAAGGCAAGGCTGTTTCTTGGAACAGAAGCAGAGCTCTAGTAACAATGACGTTAACAGATTCATCTGTTTTCCAAATTTCACTGTCAAAGAGCTTATTTTATATTCTGGGATTTGATTTTTCCCGTGGCCACATAAATATGCCTGGATCATGCAAGGAATGTCCTCAGATTAGCAAGGGACTAGGATATGGTATTTGGGACAAGAGCCTTGGTTAGCTTATACTCTGTCTTATCAGTCAGTCGCAAACAGAACGAAAAAGCATGTGTATCTTCCTGCCTTCCCAATAAAGTCCTTGTAACTGTAAGCTATTGTGCCACCACCTTACTGCAGAGGGCACCATAGAGACCCATTGAGGGCACACACAACCACCTCTCTCTCAAACTAAGCAATAATCCCAATATTTACATGACAACACCACATGAATGATTAAAGGTTGGGAAAACATGCCTTCTAGTAAAAGGCTCAAAAAAATCAATCTATCTTAACAAAGAAGGTTAAGGAGTGACTTGATCACACATTATAAGTACCTACAAGGAGAAGAGAAATTTGATAGTGGGTTCTTTAGTCTAGTAGACAAAGGTATATCAAGACCCAAAGACTGGCAGTTGAAACTAGACAAATTTTGACTAGGGAAAAAAAGTGTAAATTTTTAGCAGTGAAAGTGATTAACTATTGGAACAATTTATCTAATATGTGGATTCTCCATTCCAAGTCATTAATGAGACTAGTGAATACTACCAGACCTAGGGATGCCCCCCGTGGTAATCCACTAGATGCGCCTTCCTATTTTGACAACAAACCATTGATTACTACACTTTGAATATGGTCTGGGGTGACCAGATGTCCCGATTTTATAGGGACAGTCCTGATTTTTGGGTCTCTCTCTTATATATAGGTTCCTATTATCCCCCACCTCCTGTCCCGATTTTTCACACTTGCTCTCTGGTCACCCTGGTATGGTCTTTCATCCAGTTGTACATACACCTTATAGTAATTTCATCTAGACCACATTTTCCTAGTTTGCTTATGAGAATGTCATCTGAGACTGTCTAAAACCTTACTAAAAATCAAGATATATCATGTCTATTCTTCTGCCTCCTTGCTCCCCACCCTACACACACACACTAGGCCAGCAATCCTTTCAATAAAGGAAATTAAATTGGTTTGATATAATTTGCTCTTGACAAATCCATGCTGCCAATTCCTTATAACCCTATTATCCTCAACATTGATTACAAATTTGTTCCAATATCTTTTCAGGTATCAAAAGACAGGCTGGCTGGCCTATAATTCCCTGAGTCCTCACTGACCCCCTTTTTAAAGAAAGGTACTATGTTTGCCCTTCTCCAGTCCTCTGGGACCTTACCCATCTTCCATGAGCTCTCAAAGAGATTTGCTAATGGTTCCCAGACTGTTTTAGTTAGTTCCTTAAGTAGCCTACGATTAAGTCTGTCAGGCCCTGCAAACTTGAATACCTCTAATGCATCTAAATATTCTTTAACCTGTTCCTTCCCCCTTGTTAATATTAGTTGTGTTGAATATCTGGTCACCATTAACCATTTTAGTGAAGGCTGAAGCAGACCAGGCATTATACACCTCAGCCTTCTTCATCAGTTATTAGCTCTTTCCCTGCTAAGCAGGAAGAAAGTGTAAGTATTCATTTTCTCTTGCTCCTAATATACTTAAAAAACCCTCTTCTTATTGACTTATGTCCTTTGCTAGGTATAACTCATTTTGTGCCTTAACCTTTCTAATTTTGTGCCTACACGCTTCAGCTATTCTTTGTGTACCTCCTTTGCAATTTGTCCATGTTCCCACTTTCTGTAGGATCCTGATGGAGCCATATTAGCCTTTTACTATATTCTTATTCTTCCTTCGCATTAAGATACTTTGCAGCTGCGTTTTTAACATTGTTTCCTCAAGAAACTGCCAGCTCTCCTGAACCTGAGCTCCTTTTTTCCCTTACATTTTTTTCCCTGGGGACCTTGCCTATCAGTTCTTTCTGTTTGTTCAAGTCTGCTTTTTTGAAGTCCATTGTCTTCGGTCCATATCTAGTACCTTTCATCTGAGTATCTCAGTGTTTTGACAATATTAATTTAGCCTGAATTCTCCAGTGAGGTAAGTTATTACTATCTCCATTTTACAGACAGGGAACCAAGATACAGAAAAATTAAGAGACCTGCACAATCATGCACCAAGTGAAGAGAAGCCTAACTCCAAGTCTTGTACCTTAACCACAAGAGCATGCTTGCTCTCAAACATCACGTGCAATTTAATCTCAGACCAGAAGTAAAGACCTTGCCTGCAAACAGGTAACATACAAAACAAGGAAATCTATGTTTGCTCCCCACCATGCAGAGCATGTTCCAGGGACCCATCACCTAGTAAGAGCAATGTACAGATGTTGTGTCTGAAACAGCAACTCTTCCCTTGTAATTAAGCAATGGTCTATCGTTTGTTCAGATATAAACGATAGGAAAGATTCATACCTCATGCATTTTGAAACTTAATTGATCTCTTGATTAAACAGATCTAAAATCTCAAGATCACAGACCAAGAAGTAGTGAGGAAGTAGTAATAGAAACCTAAGCAGCAGAAACTGAAAAACCAAAAACAATGTATGGACAACTAGATGAGAACTAGCTATGAACGGCTCAAGGCTGAGGCTAGGCATTATTGGGGATGTGCTCCAAAACCAATACCAGACCTCTGACTGTTGCAAGACACTGAATGTGATGGGGAGGTGGCAAAATTGACTGAGTCACCTCAGAGACACTTTCTACCCTCAGCATCAACTAATCTACTAAAGTGCTTCCTGAAGTCCCCAGGGAGGACAGCACACATCAAACCTTCATTTTGCATCTTCCCTTCATACTACTTTCTCTTCCCTTACCATTAACAGCCTCAAACACAATAACCAAACCCATGCTATTTAAGAATGAAGCTGTGCTCTCAAGATGCATGCTTATATCATTAATTGATTTCAAGTAAATGGAAGTGCCATGTTCACCTGAAAGCTGTATTTGACCCTTTAACTCAGTGATTCTCAACCAGGGGTACACATCCCCATGTGGGTATGCAGGAGTGTTCCTGGGGATACATCAGCTCATCTAGATATTTGCCTAGTTTTACAACACGCTACATATAAAGCACTAGCGAACAGTACAAACAAAACTGTTACAAAGAGAATGACTGCTCTATGTACTGAAATGTAAGTACAATATTTATATTCTAATCAATTTCATAAATATGATATGAGAAAAGCAATAATGTGCTGTGACACTTTTGTATTTTTGTGTCTGATTCTGTAAGCAAGTAGTTTTTAAGTGAGGTGAAACTTGAGGGTACACAAGACAAATCAGACTCCTGAAAGGGCTACAGTAATCTGGACAGGTTGAAAGCCACTGCTTTAACTGATTTAAGTGTAAAATCTCCACTTTTGGACAATCACTTGGAGACTATTGATGGTCCCTCCTGCCCCCCTTTTATGACCACTGTACACATTTATTAAGCATGTTCATGAATGCCCCTTTTTAAGGAGTAGTGGGTGTGTCTTCTGGGCCACCAACACAGCTCTCACACAGCAATCCACGGCACGGAGACAAGTTTTATTGGATTAAAAAAAGCCTAATTATTTTTAATCAATGTGCCGCAAGTGATGAGAGCTATCTTAGCAGTCAAACAGAAAAAGGCTAAAGATCACTAGTGAATTTCTATTTTAATCATTCAAAACCTTCTAGAATTTCAAGTTAAAACATGAAGTCTTAAGCTACAGTAATTAGAAAGGGCTATAATTCCCTTGACTGAGTAATTTAGTTTCAAATAAAATTTCATCTCAAAGCATTAGCGGGCCCTGACGTATCATCTCAGTTATTCTGACAGCCTGAAGAAAAATGCTGTTTTATTTTAGTTTCTTAAGAGCGCTTAGAAGTGCAGGTGCAGCTGTAAATCACTACGCGCTGCTTATTCTCTAAAATAAAACTTTATTCTTAGCCTAAGTGCTCATTCGGGACTATGTGAATGCCCTGATTAGGCTCTCTTGCCCGTCAGAAGCTCTGCCACATCAGAGGCAGACAGAAAAAGATATTGCAGTTCCACAGAAATGTAAGAGATTTACATAACAGATTGCACTTGTATATACATTTATCTGCACTGTGCAAGTTCTGCTTCTTCAAAGGGACTCTCCATTTAGAGGGTGAAACCCTGTACTTACTGAAGTCAATGTCAAAATTCACATAGACTTAAAGAGGACCAGAATTTCACCTATTAGCTGTTGTGGAGAGCCCTTATTAGGCAGAATTTACTCACAAATACTTCTACTCTCATGACCCCAGGAAGCGACCAGTACTTGGTCACTCAGAAAGAGTTAAAACCTAACAGAGTTGTTGGTCAATTGTGCAACACTGCACACCTTACTATATATGCAACTTTGAGTTCATACTGCTGTCACTCTTGTCTGTCTCCTCCATCTCAATTAGTTCAACCACCTGACATGACTTCACTATTTAGATCAATGGTTTTCAACCTGCACACTACGTCAAAAGGGCCCGCGAAAGATGGCTGTGAAAATAAAGTTTCAGATCCCATAAAAGACATTCCGTTTTTCTGATTAATCAAAAGTATGTGACTATCCCAGCCCCCAGGTCAAAACCCAGACGTGTTATCATTGCCTTATTAAACTCAAAGTTTAGTGCAGAGATGGACAAACTTTTCGGCCTGAGGGCCACTTCAGGACTGCAAAATTGTATGAAGGGCTGGGTAGGGAAGGCTGTGCCTCTCAAAACAGCCTGGCCCGGCCCCTATCTGACCACCTCGCACTTCTCACCACAACTGTCCCCTTCAGAATCCCCGACCCTCCAACACTCCCTGCTCCTTGTCCCCTGACTGCCCCCTCCAGAGACCCCCCACACCTCCCCAGGACCCCATCCCCTACGCTCCCTGTCCCCTGACTGCCCCGACCCCTATCTACTCCCCCACCCCCTGACAGATCCCTGGGACTCCCACACCTATCCAATTCCCCTGTTCCCTGTCTCCTGACCACCACCCCCAGGACCTCTGCCCCATCCAACCACCCCCTGCCCCCTGGGACTCCCTGCCCCTTATCTAAATCCCCTGGCTCCGGCCCCCTTACCTCTGCCCCTCAGAGCAGCGAGTCTGGCAACTGCGCGGAGCCAGGCACACTGCCTCGCAGGAGCACACAGCCCCACCTCCCAGAGTGCTGCCTGCATGGCGGCATGGCTCCAGGGGAAGGAGGACAGCAGGGAAGGGGCCAGGGGTACCCTCCCTGGCCAGGAGCACCAGGGCTGGACAGGATGGTCCCACAGGCCAGAAGAGAGCTGCAGGCCGTAGTTTCCCCACCCCTGGTTTAGCGCTCTCTCTCACGCTGCACTAAATGCCATGCCGAGCACATGCAACATTTATTGTTGAATTCTGTTTAATCAGTTTTCAGTCTAAGATTTCTATGGTAGGGGTTCATGGACCACAGGTTGAATGTGCAGAGGGGTCCGAACCTCCATTTGAAAACTTTTAGTGATGTGCACATCAAAAAGAGCTTGAAAACAACTGACTGAGATATGAAGTTCTTTGGGACAGGACCTGCCTTATTTTGCATTACCTCATCCAGCACAATAGGATTCCAATCCTGTAATACAAATTAATAAGAGGGCAATGACAAGTTTCAAGGAATTACCTCAAATTCATACCCTAAAGCAGGGGTCGGCAACCTTTGAGAAGTGGTGTGCCGAGTCTTCATTAATTTAAGGTTTCGCGTGCCAGTAGTACATTTTACTACTAGGGGCCAGCAGAGGGAATCCTAGACTGGCAGTGCGGGGGGGGGCAGATGGGAAGGAGTAGAAGGGAGTGGGAAAGGTGATGGAGCAGATGGGAATGGTTGTGAGGGGGCAAACATGATGCAAGTATAAGGGAGTGGGGGAGGCAGTGTGAGGACCCAACAGGAAGGGGGAGTAAAAGGGAGAGGATGTGGGGGCAGATGGGAAGGGGCAAGGTAGTGGAGGAGGTAATGAGGCAGATGGGAAGGGAGACAGTGGGGGGTAGAAGGGAGTGAGGGAGGTGGTGGGGCAGACAGGAAGATGGAGTTGAAGGGAGAAGGGATGAGGCAGAGTGGGGTGCAGATGGGAATGGAAGATGGGGGAGGCAGTGGGGCAGACAGGAATGGGGTGGAAGGGAAGCAGGAAGGGAGTGGGTTAGGGGGGTAGATGGGAGTGGGGAGAGGTGGGCGGGGAGGGTGCGAGGATTCGGGAGGAAGTGAGTGGCAGGTTTTCGGGGACGGGACTCTGCTGCTCATGTACAGGAGGACCTGGGAGTGCAGCTGAGGAGCAAGGGGAGCAGGTTGGCCCCAAAGGGCTGGACCTGAAGTGGGGCTCAAAGGATGGGCATTCTGGCGGGTCCTCCCCCAGCATTTTGGTGGCAGCGGGGGTGGGGAATCGCCGCTTTCCCTGCATGCGGCTCTGCGTCGCTGTAACTGCAGGGCCCCCCACCCCTTGTCCCCAGGCACTGCACCGACACCCACCTATAGGGGCGGCGGGCGGAGTGGGCGAGTGGGTTACCCAGCAGCAGCCTCCTCCACTGCACTCCCCCGTGGCATGGGGGCATCACTCAGCAGCGCCCAGTCTCTGTGCACCGCATTGTCAGCTGCCCAGGAGGCTCAGGGGAGGGCTTGGGCAACAGCGGCAGCCTGCAAAGAGCCGCTGGCCCCGCTGCACATGCGCCTCTTCCTGCGTGGGAGGCAGCGGACAGTGTTGGTGATGTTCTGTCCTCCCATAGCCCTAGCTCTCCACATCACCCTGCGCCCCCTCCTGGCCTGAGGCGGAGGTGCCCCAGGGCTTGAACCAGCAGGCAGGAGATTGGCTCCTGGTGGATAAGCAGGGTCAGTGCCGCGCTCGCCAGGATAGAAGAGGGTGTCCCGCTGCCGGTCTGGGGTTCGGATGCTGGCTCCTGCCAGCCAGAGTCCTGGCCACCGCTGCGTGCCACTGAAAAGCAGCTCACGTGCCGCCTTTGGCACGCGTGCCACAGGTTGCCGACCCCTGCCCTAAAGCAACCTGGGTAAAACAACGAACACTGTTATTCCTATGCATATAAATAGCCAGTCCTTTTCTGAGTAACACTAAAATATTGGCTAAATACTCTGCTCCAAGAGTGAATTTCACAGACTGCTTACACACAGACTGCATGAAGTAGTATATTCATTTAATCATGAACCTGTTTATTCTGGTATAAAGGGACAGTCTGAGACACTCCTTAAACATTTTAGCTCTCCTGGTTGTATCATGTTTCCAAATTAGGCAGTTCATACTTTTTCACCCCCTCACAAACGGAAATGTTGTTCCACCCAGTATCTTACTTTTGTTATCCTTCTCTAGATCTTCTATATTTCCTGCTTTTCAGAGCTGGGGAGACCCAAACCAAATGCAATGTCCAAGTTAGGAAGGGCTCAAATGATTTTGACAACACTAGTGTAATATTTTCCATGCTATTTTTTATTCCCTTAATATAGCCAAGCAGCAGCTTATTCATTACAGGACATCTCCCACTTTAGACAGAAATATCTCCACGTCAGCCTGACACTTATTTTTGATAAATTCCGATCCAGCAACAGGAAGCCAGTGTTTTATAAGACTAACATTATCTCCTCACTATATATAATGCAGTATTAATATCAGTTATTTTTAATAATGGATTAAGGACTGGGACAATGTAGAAATTGAGCCACAGAGGCAAGGTTAAATTGTCGTTTAAGCACCCAGTCAAAGATCAGAAAAAGGAAGCCATTTCAAAGCAAGCAGCACTGGGAGTAGAGAGAAGCTTCTCAATTCTTAGCTCTGAGTAAAAAACTTCATAAATGATGTGAAAGCCAAGCTGGGCCTCAGAGGCCCTCTGATAATCGCTTACTGTAGACCAGGCCTTTATGTCGAATTTAGCCATGTTATGTTGAATTAAAACTAAATCCGTCCACACAACGAACCCTGTTTTGTCAACTTAAAGGGCTCTTAAAATTTATTTCTGCACTCCTCCCTGGAATGGGGAAGTGACCACTGTGGACAGCACTTTCAAGTCACATGCACCAGCCAGGTACCCAGGAAAAGCCCTAAGAACTTTTGAATTTCATTTCCCGCAGTCCCAGAATTGCAAAAGAGCTCCAGCATGGACCGAACAGGAGGTATTGGATCTGATCGCAGTTGGGGGAGAAGAATCTGTCCAGGAAGAACTCCATTTAAAAAAATGGAATGCCAATGGGTAGCGGAGACTGCAGGAACTGTGGGATAGCTACCCATAGTGCACTGTTCCAAGAGTCGATGCTAGCCTCGATACTGTGGACGCACTCAGCCAACTTAACGTGCTTAGTGGGGACATATAGTCGACTATATAAAATCTCTTCTGAAAAATCAACTTCTATAAATTCGACCTAATTTGTACTGTAGATGTACCCAAAGGCACATCTACAGTACGATCTCAAGATCTCAAGGACTGGCCGATGAGAAGCACTGCTCTAGAGAAAAGTAATAGCTCCTTCCTGTAACAGGCTTGTTATTTCAGAGTCATACACTTAGCAACATAGGAGAACCCTGTGATAGACTGATTACCACAATACACAGATCCAGGGCTCAGAGACTGCAATATTAGTCTTCTTAACCAAGAGTCACTAGTCATTCATATCTTACTGGCCACTAGGATAAGTATTAATAAGAAGGCTGAAGCAACTATTCCCTACTTCAGGGGTAGGCAACCTATGGCACGCATGCCAAAGGCAGCACGCGAGCTGATTTTCAGTGGCACTCACACTGCCTAGGTCCTTGCCACAAGCCGGGGAGCTCTGAATTTTAATTTAATTTTAAATGAAGCTTCTTAAACATTTAAAAAACCTTATTTACTTTACATACAATAGTTTAGTTATATATTAAAGACTTGTAGAAAGAGATCGTCTAAAAATCATTAGAATGTATCATTGGCACATAACACCTTAAGTTAGAGTGAATAAATGAAGTCTCGGCACACCAGTTCTGAAAGATTGCCAACCCTTGCTCTACTTTATTCTCCAAGGAAGGAGAAGTGAGCCTTACAAACTGCAGTGAGTCACAGTCTATGTACCAAGTGGCCTTTTCTGGCCTTGCGTCGAGATACTGCCAGCTTCGACTCCATTGTCCTCTCTGCTGGGGAGTAAGTGGTCTTCTAGTGCTATGGTGGTACAATCCAAACCCTCTTAGGCTGGAAACCAGAACTTGGAACAGTTCCAGATTCCCATTAAGTAATTACACATCTCACCATTATGATGATAACATATGGGCTCTTTAACCCAGTGAAAGGGCCCTTGTTATTCGTTACACTCAGCCTTCTCCCCTATTCAGCAGCCACTCTCCTCCCTGACACAGAGAATAAAACTCCTGCTCCAAAAGAAGCTTTTTTAAATTGAATTTTTTACTACTTCATATAAAGCTTTAAAAGGCTCATCTTCTGTAACAAATGACTGTCTCCAACTGAAAAACCAGGCTCCAATTTAATCTCCATATTCTGCCACTGCTCAGAAACCAGTTAAGTGTCACCCATGCAGTTTGTGACGAAAACTAAACTGCCTGCCAACTGGCTCCTTCCCATTTAATCAGAAGATACAAAGCTTTTGTGTTGATGATTTCACTACAACAGCATCTGCCTGGCATTAGCTATTAGCAGCGTTTGTCTTTGCTATATCAATAACTCAAGGCAATTATCTTATGTGCCATTACTGGATCGCTCAGTGTCGGGTACAGATTCTCACTTGTTTGATCAGCAGCACCTGTTAGCTTTGTCGTTTGTTACAGTTTTGCTCGCTGATATTGCTATTTCAGAGACTGCCAGCACCACTGTGAAATCTCTATTTGCAGTTTAGAGCTCAGCCGAGGCTTCACATATAAATTCTAAATTCAAGCAACTACTTCTTTTTCAAATTCTGTGCTTGTTCTTATGCAAAAGTAGGAGAGGGCCCATTATCTTTCCTTTGAGCCTGGTCTACACTTAAAATTTATACCGGAAAAGCTATGTTGATTAGGAGAATTTAAAAAAAAACAAAAAGAAAATAGCTATGCCAGTATAAGCCCTAACATAGATGCAGTTTGTATGGGCAAAAACGTACTTTTGGCAATATAGCTTATGTCTCTTGGAGAACTGGTACGAACTGTGCCAACAGAAACATGTTTATGCCGTTATAAACCACATCTATGCTAGGATGGTTTGCCACTATCGCTCTACATACATAGGTATGTCAGCAAAACTTATCAAGTGTAGACAAGGCCTTGTTTATTTTTTGGGAACCTATCATAGGATTTACCCCCCCGAATCACTGAAATACTCTTTACTAATCCATAATATAGCCAACACAGAACTAGGGCCAGGAAAAATGTATAGAAATAACAACAATTGAATGTTTTTTTAACCAACCTGCCATTAACTGCAGTCGGCTGCAACCTCTAAATCGCACCAAGCACCATGCATTCGTCCCTTTGCTTAGCCCACAATCTATTTTCTAAAGACATCAGATGTCTCTAAAAGGAGTTTGCATCTACATTTTAGTTTCCCCCTTTCATGGTAAAACCATTTAAATTATGGGATTAAAGTAGAAAATGTCAGCAATTTTGTAAGTGGAGGACACCAACAAATTAGAAACTCCGCTTCTGTACTCTCTGGCAGCTTATAAAGAATACATTTAGCAGAGCTGTTTTTAATATGGACTGCATGTGCTTCCCAAAGATGTTAAGGTATGAATTTTCCACCTGTGTTATGAGGGAGAAGCCTGAAAATAAGAGATGACTGAAAAAGAAAGGTAATTCTCATAGCACGGACAGTGCCAGGGAAAACTCACTGGCCTGCTGCAAAGGTTCCCCTTTGACACTATTTTTATTTCCTTGTTGTGAGTAAGATTCCTCTGGGAAGCATTAACAGTATGAGAGATTTACTTCTTTTGACTGTGATTGTCGTGACATGTACTGCTTACCAAGAACCTGACTGCACGATTAATGAATCTTCTGACTTAAGTTTGCAATGGTGACTCCTTCCCATTGGCGACACGCTCTCTTTCCCTGCTCAGTATACACCGTCGCTAATCGTTAGCTTCATTATTCTTGTAGTGATCGTGGTGACATTAATTACCTCTCAGCATCTTGTCATTAATTAGCACCAAACTTACTAAACAGAGATGTGGTGTGACTTGTTTGCATCTTGTCTCAGACAGTCCAGTGAGCTGTTTAAAGCAAAGCTTCAGTCAGAGAAAGTTTTTTCCATGTCAGTTGTACTTGGTTTACTGATAAAAGCAAATTTTGACTCCAGATAGCTCGGAAAAGCTAACCTGAAAGCACTCTGAAATCACTGAATGAGAGGCAGTCAACACAATTAAGCGTTGTTATAGCAGCCCTTCTCTGAAAAGGTTCAGAGAAGGGCAACTAAAATGATTAGGGGATTGGAAAGGGTCCCATATGAGGAGAGATTAAATAGACTAGGACTTTTTAGCTTGGAAAAGAAGAGACTAAGGGGGGATATGATAGAAGTATATAAAATTATGAATGGCGTGGAGAAAGTGAAAAAGGAAAAGTTATTTACTTGTTCCCATAATAGAAGAACTAGGGGCCAGCCACTAAAATTAGTGGGCAGCAGGTTTAAAACAAATAAAAGGAAGTTCTTCACACAGTGCACAGTCAACCTGTGGAACTCCTTGCCCGAGGAGGCTGTGAAGGCTAGGACTATAACAGGGTTTGAAAGAGAACTGGATAAATTCCTGGAGGTTAAGTCCACTAATGGCTATTAGCCAGGCTGGGTAAGAAATGGTGTCCCTAGCCTCTGTTTGTCAGAGAGGGGTGGTGGATGGCAGGAGAGAGATCACTTGATCTTTACCTGTTAGGTTCACTCATTCCGGGGCACCTGGCATTGGCCACTGTTGGTAAAAAGGATACTGGGCTAGATGGACCTTTGGTCTGACCCAGTACAGCCTTTCTTATGTTCATTTGAATTTTATTTTGCCTCATGCATCATCAGTATGATCACCAGTCAAATTCTGGCTACGGAACCTTTGTTGTCAAATATAGAGGTAGGAGAAAAAGCACCATCCTAGTTCCTGTAACAGGCTCAAATGGAAGTTAGGAAAGTCCGGTCTGAACTAAAAGAGAACAAATATGAAGCACCAGAAGCCATTTTCATGGTTTGTCATAACCCTGCTTTCATATTCATTTTAATATTAGTCATTATTAATATATTATCAATACAACCATTCTGAAGCATGCTTCATGCATGTAGCTTGAAAATACTTTACAGTGTTAAAGCAAAACAGAAAGGCAGAAAGGATAAAAAGGAGCCCACTGCTAGATGAGCAGATGAAGCAAAGAACCGCAGAAAGAAATGGCAGAAGAGGTAGGTTGGAGCAGGTCCATAGAGGATTTTAAAATATTGCATATATTGTTTTAAGTAGATCTTCTGCTTTGTAACTGCTGTGAAATATCTTAGCACCTGATTCTTATACACAAGTAATCTCATTGAAGTCTGACAATTGTCATGAATAAGGGTTGCAGGATAGGATCCTTATTCAAGGGCAAAGGTTTAATCTTACTGTGACACTGGCAGACCAGGTGCCAGCTCTTGCCAAGGCTATAGGCATCAGCTGAGCACTGGCAACTTCATAGCTGGAAACCAGACCACCTCACCTGCACGTCAGTATAGTTCAAGATAGATGTTAGACTTATAAGAATGTGTTCAGACTCAGTGGAATGCTTGTAAGTTGCTGCATGCATTAATTTCACTCATATGGTCTCTATCCGGTATCCGTATCCCCACAAGGGGATACATAAGTTTTGCTTTACAATTGTAAAAATGTTTGCTCTGAACTTGTGAAGCCAGTCATGGGGAATGGCCCACTGCCCATCAAGAAGGACCATCAAAACTAAATGGGCCACTGTGGAACATCAGGATGCAAATACTTGGCTAATGTCCCTCTGAAACCCATGAAGGTGCTACGTGCAGGAGCTTTTATCCCCTTCTTCCAGCTTGAATGCTGGAAGAAGGGGATAAAAGCAGGACACAAGAAAATGTTCTCTCTCATATTTGCTGTTCAACTCTTACAGGGCTGGAGCTATGAAATGGAAGCAGAGGGGTACTAGGTCAACCTGGGTTAGCTCTAAAAGACATTCAGTGCTGACAGATTACTACACCTCTGTCATCTTTTAAAACCATGGACTAACTAATTTGTGTATATGTTTGCCTGCTTTAACTTGTATATAACTAATTTATTTTCCCTGGTTAATAAACCTTTAGATTACTATAGGATTGGCTACAAGTGTTGTCTTTGGTGTGAGATCTGAGGTACAAACTGACCTAGGGTAAGTGACTGATCTCTTGGGACTGGAAACAACCTGAATCTTTTGAGATCTTGGGTGTATGGAAACCAACTATCATTAAGTCCACCTTGCCTGGGTGGCAATATAGACTGGAGTGTCCAATGGGATTGTCTGTGACTCCATAATAAGACTGTTCCAGTGCCTCAAGAGTTCACATTTGTTACTGGATTGGTGAAATCTAATTATAGAACATATCACCAAGTCACTGAAATTAAAATAGTAAGTTTATTTCTAAATAATCACAAGACTAAAGATATCTGAAAATCACCAGCATATTAGAATAAATTGGTTTCTATTGACATTCTGGGCTGTATTTTCTCAGGCATACCAAAAATGTGCCTGCCACATGCGTGTACTTCTATATAGACTTATTTGGGGTATGCAACATAGAGATATTGTAGGCGTCGCTGCAAACACCTGGGATTAGGAAGATAAAAACACTCGACCCAAACTGTACATATAACAAAGGTACTGCTGTATCCATGTTTTGCCCAGGAACCCTCCATTAAAACATGTTGTCACACCATAAAAGAGGGCATACAGCTTTAACTTCTACAGCACCAACAAAAATGTATGGGTTATCTTTGCTGTTGTGATTACTGCATGAGCCCTCATCACTCTGACTCCTATTTGGGTTGGAGGAGTCTGTCCTCTCATTTTCTGTAATTACTAATGTCACTGACTTGACTATAATCACTGACACTATCATTACAACTGGTTGTTCTGGCTTCTCCCCCAGCTCCCTCATCAGCGCTAGGACAGGCCTGTTATTAGTCCCTGTATAATTCTGTAAGTTAGCAGAATGGGTGTGGATTGATGATCTCCTGCTAAACATTCTCACTTATACACAGTAGTAGCTCTGACTAGTCATTCGCAAAGCAATTCTCTGCACATCTGTTAACGTATACACTGTGATAACTGCATAATTTAAAAGCAACCCACACTGGTAATTCCAAATGTTATAAGTTGCACACAGCCTACCATCCATTCACTCATAGCCTCTGGAAGTAGACCAAGTGTCTCTCTAGTCTCCCAAGCATAGGACATGAGAACTCCTCCTCCTCATGCTTGCTGATGAGTGTAGGTGATAGGGAACCAGCACATAACTTCTTTTCCCATATTGATTCCTCCCTGACTCCCTTGTCTTCTCACCAGTAAGCATTATACGTAAGGGCCAACACATAACCTGTGTCCTTAGAGTGAAGTCCCATATCTCTTCTTTATGGTCCTGACCTACAGAAGTTCAGTGCATAGCTCACATCACCAGATCAGTGTTTCCTGATTCTTGAGCACCGAAATGTCCAAAGTGTCACCTCAGCAAGACGCAAGCTCATCTCACCAGAGTAGTGGACCTCATACCTGGCCTTAGCCTCAGGATCCTATATTGCTGCACATAGGAGTCACATCTCCCCTGGGCAGTATAAGCTGATCCAAGACCTTCAAGACCATCATTTAACACATCCTCTCTAGGGGACAGGCGCTGCCTGTGCATAAACTGTCTTGCTAGCACAGCACCCCATGACTTGTAACTTTTGAGGGAAGCGGCTAGCACATAGCCCTTCCCCAGAAGATGTACCCTAAAGCCTGCACTCCAGAAGTTCACATCACAGTCAGGCTCTGAAGTACAATCTCCATGTTCTTCACGCTAAGCCCTGTCCTGCAGAGATAAGAGGCCACCTTTCATCCTCTGATGTGGGACAGCCAGGAGAGTGCCCAGCCCTGTACCCCCAATTGCTAGTCTGCAGTCACTGCATGAGAGTGTTCCCCCAACACAGCCCAGAGTATCCTCCCTCCCCCCACCACAGCCTGTCCCCTCCCCCCCCCCCTCCCCCCCACCACCCGGCGCCTCCCCCCCCCGGCCGGGCCCCCCCCCCACGCCAGTTCCTCTCTCCTAGGGAAAGGGCGCAGCTGCCCCCGGCCCCGAGCCCATCGCCCCGGGGCCCGCCCGCTGCCCTGACCTGCAGCCGCTGCAGGTAGGAGGCCGGCGCGTATCCCGTCTCCCCGGAGCCCGCGCGGGTCACCAGCCACCAGTGCTGGTTGCTCCGCTCCAGCAGCAGGAAGGTCTCCCCGGCGGCGAGGGGCAGCGAGTTGGGCTCGGCGGAGCGGAAGCTGTACAGGGCCCGGTACATGGCGGCGGGCGGGTAGCCGGGGGCTCAACGCGGCCCTCAGGTGCCGGCTCCTGATGTCAACACAGACCCACCCACCAACGAGCCGCGTCACCCGTGCCTACTGACGTCACCGCGTAGCCCCGCCCCCTGGCCTGTTCCTTGTTAGGCGTGAGCGCCCCCTGCTGGGCCGACCTGGCGAGTCTGCTCCCCCCTCACTCCCGCGCGTGACTGTTGCTGGGGCATCCCCTGTCCCCTGCATGGCTCCTACCGCCGCACGGATCTGCTGCCGCCCCTCCGCCCGCGTGGCTCCTGCTCCCCGCACACGGGGCATCCCCTCCCCCGGTGCCATTCTTCCCCCACCACATCACTCCCATCTCCTCCCCCAGGTCTCATAGGACCTCCGCCACCCCCATGCCCCCTCGTGGCATAGAAACCCTTTGCTGGGCGGCTCCCGTTGCCTTTTGTCTGAGGACATCCCCCCACTGCGTCCAGTGTCAAGCCACCGTTCCTCGGGTCGGGTCCCCGCCTCACCCCAGCTCCGTCTGTGATCCCCGCCACTGCAGGGTGCTGTAGAGCCATGACTCCGGAACGTGGACATGAGTTTTCTAGGATACACTGGGATGGAATCCACCTCCTTTCTGCTGCTCCCACAGTGTAAACGGGTTGTGAGAGCCCCTGGGGGAACTACACGGTGCAGGAGTAGCATAGGTCTGACATATGTTGCCCTATGCTCCCCCAGCACCTTGTCACCCTTAGGGTAGGGGCGAAGGTGAGCGGGGCAAGAAGAGTGAGGCTACAGCACTTTGTACTCTGGCTGTTTTGGAATGCAGAACACCCCACTGGACACCCACTAAGTTACTGTAAGTTAGAGCATCTTCCAGACTGGAGACAGATATTACAATGTATACAGCATGAGATAGGGAATAATACAGAAAAGAATACAATACCATTATATAAATCAAAGGTCCACTCTTGTCTGGAATACCCTGTGCAGTAATGATCACCCCATCTCAAAAAGACTACTGCAGAATATTACAGGTTTATTCAATATTTATTTATCAGAGCAAACAAGGAGGGTGATCAAGGGGCTAGAAAAACTCTCACAGGAAGAGAGCTTTAGAAAGAAGACTGGAATGTTTACCTTAGAAAGGAGATGAAGAAGGGGGGCCATGATATAAGTATATACCATTACAGACATAACAGCGATGTTAAAAGAACATTAATAAAGTTGATTCAGCCCTCTTGTGCATCTGCATTGCAATATCTTTAATAACATGATCACACACTATTTTGTCCACCGGACCCCTGCCTCATTTAGTGCATAGGTTGGATGCACAGTGCTCACTGAATGAGCAGCTCTTCAATATTTGTCTTTTCTTAGTTCAGTTGTGGTCTTCGGCTTTATTTACTGCATGTTATTCAAACCTTGCTCTGAAGACAGATTTATTAGTTTCCCCATGGGTTTTTCTATGGTACTCATCACTATGGCATCTGAGACCTGCACAAACATTCATTTATTTTCACAACTGTCTTGTCAGATGATTGGGTATTACCATCCCCATTTTATCGATGGGAGCCAAGGCACAGAGAGACTAAGATCAAAAGAAGAGCTGAGTGGATGGATACAGGATTTTCTGTTCTGTTCAAAAGTCCGAGATTTTGAAACAAATGTCATTAGCAGAACAGGAGAAAAAAAATCTCAGTAGTTTTCACAGAATGGCTGCATGGCTGGCAGCTGCCTGCCACCTTAGAGGGCAGCCCAGGAAGCTGGCCGGGGAGACTGGCCACTCACTTCCCTGAACCAGCGGGGGGTCCCTGGGTTCCATTTCTTTGCACAACGCACAATTAATCTGTGCAACACACTGCCAGAGATTGTCTCTGAAACCAAGAAGTTGGCCTAAGTCAAAGAGGAACTGGACATTTATATGGATAGGAAAAATATCCAGAGTTATCGTAGTGAAAATAAAATAAAATGAAGCAGGGATATAAAACTTCTTGCTTTAGCGTTGAAGTCAACCTCTAACCATTACAAGCAGGGAACTGGCCTACCTGGAATTAGGGTCTGACTCAGTGTGGCAATTACTATGTTCTGAAATCAGTCTCTCACCCATTCTACCCAGGCAGGGGGCTGCTGTCAGATACATTTAGGAAGTAATATTGTGTAATGTGGCATGAGTCTTATCATTCAATGACAAAATTAGAATTCACAAAATCACTTAAAATGAGATAAAGTCCAAATAACAGTGACTAGTATCAAACAATGCAAAAAATACAATGGAAATGAAGCGGTCTTTGGTTTGATGAACATCCAGCAGAGGGCAGTAGAGATTCATGAAACAATCAGGTCGCAGTTCATTGTCAGTACAAGTACTTTAGAACACGCAATGGGCCCAACTGTGCTGGGAGATTCACACAATGGAGCTAACTAGAGCTTTGCAAGTAGATCAGAGGGTGGGACTGGGCCCAGTGCATCAGAGCACACCTGTGCCCCTTGGTTTACTCCCAGTGTTGAGACTCCTATTTAATTTCCCACTTCATATGTTCATCCCAATTCTTTTGCCGGATTTATCTTCATCTCCTTTGCGTGCTCCCTTGCTTTGAGCCTTCTACAGTGCTGGCCCCTCTAACAAACAGTCTCCCTGACAGATATCTCCTTTCCCCTTCAAATCCTTCCTTGGAAGCCACCCCTTTAAACAGCCCCTTCTCATCATTAATAATCCCAACATACTCCCTCTCCTATCTGCTGCATTGTCTTATTGGTTGCAATGTTGTTGTAGCTGTGTTTGTCCCAACATATGAGAGAGACAAGATGTGTGAGGTACTATCTTGTTTTGCACCAACTTCTCTTGATGAAAAAAACACCAAAGTTGGTCCAATAAAAGATATTACTTCACCTGCCTAATCATTGTCTATATTATCTTATTCACATGGTAAGGATTTGGTTCGCACAGCTTCTTACTGGCCTCCATGGGATTTTTGGGTGCTCAGCATCATTCACAGTAGGGAGCATGTAAATTCCCTTCCCCATAGGACTAAGGTGATAATCACTGCAGGGGCACCAGACTTGCTGCAGGTCATCACCGAACCATGTAACGGAGAATTGCTTTTGGTCACTAACTTTTAAAAGACACCAAATAATCAATTAAAGCCCAAGAACCTCATTCAAGCTTTTGCTACCTCTGATGATTTTACTGTTTGAGACCCTGGAAATTGCCCCAGTTTGACTAAGTAGATTCCAAATGGATTAAGTGAAATGGATGTCATGCACTCACCCCTCTGGTGTGAAATCTTCCTTTGGTTTCCGAGTGCCTTCTATCGACTTTCTTAAACCAGCTTAAGAGTGTCCACATGAAGAGGCTGCACTCATTTAATTACATCCACTGGGAACCTGACTGAGTGCAAGTTGTCTGTGTGGATCAGCCCTGAGTCACTAAGCCTCATTTGGCTCTCACGCAGGGCAAAGACAGAATCGTTCCATGGCAGTCAGAGGACCCCACCCTGTGTTACCGACAGCAGGCTCTGGCCCCATGTCTGGTTTTATTGTGATCCTTGAGCCAATTCTCTCTTGGGCAGAAATGTAGGCAACTGATGAACCAAAAAGTTTCCCCTCCAGGCGGGTTGTGAAAGGGAAAAGGTGTAAGAAGACACCCATCTGCCCTTTAGCCCTTTATACGATCTCACTAGTATTTTTAAAAAAACAGCCAAGATTAAAATAGCCTAATGCACAAGGCCAGCCGGCTCCTCAGCCAGGTTTTCCTCGAAAGAGGGCCTGAGCTACTGACAGAATGAAAGCCTGGGGGAAGGCCAAAGGTTAGCATTGTGTCTTGGGAACATTAGACTCTGCCCAGTGCAGTCCTGTATATTGCTGGGGAATCTGCTAGGAGGTGGGGTTTGATTATCAATTTAATGTGTTTTATTCCACTAGTGTCTACAAGAGGCAATGGGAGAGGAAAGGAGGAATTTGGGTGTCAGCTGAAGGCTCCCCTGCGTGCAGTGGTCCAGGAGGTCAGGCATGGAAGCAGCAAAAATTAAGCAAGTATTTCGTCAAAGCAGCAAAGCCCTTTAAGCACGTAGTTCTGCACTGGATCCCTCCCTGCACCTCTGAGGGTATGTCCAGGGGTGTGACTCTCACGCTACGTGAGATTGAACCAGTTAAAGGGTACCTGCGGCTGCACAGCCAGTGGGGAGGCACATGCCCACCAGAGACCCTAGGCAGCTAGCCCTTCCAGTTGCTTGTGCTGCTGTGGCTACACTCTATTTTAGCACAGTAGCCCACTGAGAGTTAGTACCTGTGTCCTTGAGCTAGGAATCACACCCCCAGCTCCAAATGTAGACACATCCTCAGAGGGTAGGTCTACCCTGCAATCGGGTATATCTACACTTACTGCAGTCACCCCTGTGCTAACTTTATAGTGTCTAGATCAAAGCTAGCTCTGGTAACAATAGCAGTGGAGCAGCAGCAGCATTGACCATTTGAGGGTCCTGGGCAGGTAGGGTCAGCCCATGCAGCTGCCTGTGCTGTCCTAGTTTCACTGCTGTTGTTACTTGAGCTAGCTTTGATGGAGGTAGAATAAAGTTAGCTTGGGTACATCTACACTTGCTGCAGGCGCCTCTCCCAAGTGCCAGGTAGACGTACCCAGAGTGATCGGAGGCTGCACTGTTCAGAGCCTGCCAAGGGGTCACAGATGAAGCAGAACCAACCTTAACGCTTGCACAATACGATGGTTCTCAACGGTTCCATGCCACAACCTCACCTTACAAAAGAATAAACCAGCTAGTCCTCATGGAAAAGTGGGTGGCCATGACTGCCTGGGCGAGATCATGTAGATAATGCTTTACAATGGCTACCGGTGAACAAGGAATAGCTCCCTGCCCTGCTCTGAGGGCGGGGTGGGGAGAGCATTGCATCAGTGCTGGCAGTAAGCTTGCAGCCCTCTGGAGGAGGGCAGGGATCTGCTCCACCTGCACGCTGCTGTTTGTTCTTATTGCTCTCTTATGGCTTTGGAAAATGCCTCGCCCTGTCGTGCACTTGCACACACTGAGCCCAGGAGCTTCACAAAGGGCCTGGAGGACACAAATAGGAGTTTTCCACATGGTGAACCACAACCCTCCTGCCCCCTGCACCGCAAGCTGCACTCACCTCTTGTGGGTCCAACACTGTCCCCTCTCCTTTCCTTCCAAGGAGACACCCTGCCCCCGGGCTCCACACACCCTGCTCAGTGTACCCCTGCAATAGGACACAAGCCCCCCCAAGGCAGGCCATCCCATGGGGTCCCCCGCCCAGATTCCCTTGGCTCTGCAGCCGGCCCAGGGCTTTGCTGAAGACAAGCTGTCAGCGCAGTCTCCATTTTGCACACAGCAGGCACCTCTGGGGCCAGGTGCAGGCAGCACCCTCCCTGGAACGTGCCCAGCTGCTGATTGCACGGAGGATAATAGAGCCTTATTTCCATGAAGTCAGCAGCACAGCATGTGCCATGAAGTGAAGGCAGCAACCCCTCACCTCCCACACAGTCTCTGACAGCGCCAGGGCCTCACCCTGTGCTTGGCACAATATACTGAGAGGGGACTGAAGGCACAGTGCCCTAAGGGGGCCCTGGTTTTCCTCTCTCCTCTTGGTCTAATCAATGCTATTTCCTGTGGCCGAGGGTCTTCTCTGCAGGTGAGGCCGGCATTTGCATGGCCCAGCTTCTGCTGCACACAATTAGCAATGCTGCCAGGTCAGCATCCTGCTGTTGCTTGGATTATCCTAGAGAAGCCAACCCAGCCTGTAGTTTACAACACATCCCCCTGGCTTTATTGGGGGCAGGGGGGATTCCTGGACCCCAGACTGTGGGGTCTGAGCTACCTCTCTATACAAACCCAAACCAGCTCCCCCTGCTCCTCCCGCTCAAGGCTCTCCACAACTGCACCGATCATCTCTCCCTTGCTGCCTCCACCTGATGACCAACTGTATCCTTCTTCCATGCGACTCCATGTTTGTCCCTGGAATTCCCTCCTGACTTCAGTGCAAGAATTCCCTCTGCTTGCAAATCCCTCCCCGGCGTTATTGGACCAGCTTCAGAAGTCCTGTGAGTATGGTTCAGTGTTAGCCACTCCATAGTTAAGGTGAGAGCTAGCAATGTGCAAGCTCTACCTACACTGACACAATCCTGCAATGCCCCAACAACACCGTTCATGACAGCACACAGATAAACCATTCCACGTCTAGTTATAAAAATGTTATTCTACTCCACCACCATGTCCTCTGATAGCACTCAATGGACCCCAGGACTAGATTCCATTTGAAATCTGTGTCACATACTCATAGACAATAGCTATCCCCACTGGCCTATTCCCATAACAGAACCACTGCAGGGGACCAAGCTGTGGATAGCGTAAAGCGGTGGGGCAACAGTATAGGCAGCGAGTTATATGGGCCCATGGTGCCTGTCAGGATTGCCTCCCCACTCTGAACTCTAGGGTACAGATGTGGGGACCCGCATGAAAAAGAAATATGCCCCCCCCTCCAGCTTATTTTACCAGCTTGGGTTAAAACGTTTTTCCCCAGAACACAACTTCTTCTGTGTCTGGACTTGGTATGCTGCCACTGTCAAGTGAGAATGTCTCAAAAACTATTGGACATGGGCCACTTGAAGCCCCTCTTTCTCTTTCCACAAAACCCCTAAACTTATTCCCTCTCTGGGAAGCTTGAGAGAAAAGACTCGCCTGCTCCTGCGAGACGTGCCCGATCCAAAACCAGGATCTTACACAATGGAAAACAAGCAGTCAGATTCTTAAAAAAAAGATTTTAATAAAAGAAAAAAAGAAAGGAATAAATCCCTTATAACCATCAATAGAACAGCATCTACCATAATCAACAAAAGGATTCAGAAACCAAACCTCTCCCCCGAGGCAACTTTCTCCCACTGTTGATATTTCTGCTGAATCTTACAATACCAAGAAGCACCCAGCCATCACTCACCACTGAGAACCCTTCAAGTGAAAAATTGAAGGTAAACTTACTGACTACCTTACTTGATGGAAACCTTATAGTTACAGTGAAAGAAATAGGCGTGGTTCATCCCATAGCCGAGTTGAACAGAGAAGAGATCCAGAGAGAAACTAAAACTCAAAATCCTTTGTCTCCTGAGGAATTTCTCATTGGTCAGTTGTCCACCTCTCAGGTTACCTTTAGCTTAACCCCTTACAGGTAAACAGTAATTCTAGGCTACTTTATACTTATGACAGTGCCCTGCTCCATCAATATTTAGGAATGTGGGCCTGGCTCCACCAATGTTTGGGCTTACTGAACTTTGGAGGGGGGGCCACACTTCAGTGGGATGCGTGATCCAGGGCAGCCTGGGGGGTTTCGGGGAGCCTGGCACCGGCAACAGCAAGCGACCTGGTCCCAGCCTGCCCAGATCCACTCCCTCCCTGCCTCCATTCCACCCCTTCCCCAAGCCTCTGCCCTGCCTCTTTCCAGCTTCTGCCCCCTCTCCCAAGTGACACTGGGAGCCAGCAGGGCAGGCTGGGGCCAGGTTGCTCACTGCTGCCGGTGCCAGGTCTCCCGCTAACCCCCTAGGTCACTCAGGACCCTGCATCCCCCTGAAGCACAGTGTCCGGTGTGGTTGCTTCCGTCTGTCCTATGGACGTTCTGAGCACCACCAAAAATTATACAGACCTGGTGCCCATGGGCAACAGAGTGTCTGGGGATGATATGGCAGAGGGGAACTAGATAGAACCCTCACCTCTCCACTTCCAGACTTTCTAACCTTGGGTAGATTTTGGGAAACGCACGCTCATTTTGGAGGCTAGAGGGATAGCTAGCTGGACGTCACTGCAATTCACTTCCCATCTTTTTAATGAAGTGTTCTGCTTGTGAGTTCATTCTCAGACTGTTGCCAAGCTCCAGTGACTCCACTGCTTGGTTGCCTTTTGTGTGACTTAGACTGGAAGCACTTTGGCGCAGGGGTTGGGCCTTACACTGCATTGCATTCTGCATCCTCACCAAGCAAACTCATTGCTGGCTCTCAGCCAATAGCAGCAGCAGCCATGGTGAGAGGGGAGCACGGAGCAGACAAACTGAAACAGTATAGTCAAGAGGAGGCCTCACTGTCCCCGGGGCTCTCACCCTGCCAGAGGAGCTAGGTCTGCAACCCTCGAGCAAGAGGAAACTATCAACTGTTCACTGAAGTTCATTCCAGCACTTGGTGGAGGGCAGTGCTTCTCTTCTCCCGCCTGGCAGAAATATGCACTCTTGTCCTCTTATATGCACACAACAAATCGCACTACGTGACACCACAACATCATGCTGCATAGAAGGGAAGGTCACACAGGAAGGAGTTCTTCCCAGCAGAAGCAGATGTGGATCCAGTAGGCCTGCCAGTCCAGACATGAATAATGCCTACCAATTTCACCCAGAGAGCTCACAGCACTTTCCAAAGGAGGGGCAACAGCACCATGCTAACATTACAGATAGAGAAAGTGAGATACAGAAAGGGGAAGGGACTTGCCCATGGTCACACATCCAGTCAGTGGCAGAGCTGGGACTAGACCCATGGTTTTCCATCTCCTGGGCTGGTGGACTGTTCACTGGCCTGCACTCTAACCCGCATGCAGCCACATGTATGGCCACCTACATAGGCAGCTGCCCACCTGGAAGATAGTAACTGTTTCACCACCCCACATCATCTGGAAGAGGGGCTGCTGGATCCAGGATTTTGAGAAGAAACCTGCAGAAGAAGGTGGGTTTCAATTTGCCCTGGGTCCTGGGCCTGGAACAATGGCACTTCTCAGCCTCTGAGTTGTAAGGTAAAGTTGTTCTAATAATGTGCAAGTTCTCATGCTTAGCCATATGGCAACCGTTCCTGTGCTACAAGCCTTCCTGTCTTCAAACAATACAAATAGGTGGGCAGCCATTCCATGCTCACACGTTGTATGCTTTGTGCATGCTCTCCGTTTCCAAAGGCATACATGCCCATGGCCAGCTAGCCATGCATTGCCTGCAGGTGACCATAGAGGTGCTGCATAGATGCAAGTGGCTGGACACATGCAGTCCACTCTGCATAAGCTCTTCAGAGCACAACACGTAGCCGTGGGCAGCTGCACAGAACTGATGGCTGACACACGTGCTACATAGATGCGTTGGTTTTTGCCAGGGCCAAATCTTTCGAGCGTGATCTTTACTTCCCATAATGTAATATGTGGCTTTACGGTGCCATGCAGAGGTGCGTGTTGTATGGAAATAAACAAGGAAGAAAAGAAGGCAGTGGGATGTCAGTCGTTGTCCTATGTATGTATGACTTGGTGCATATGTAGGGTTTTTAAGTGCTATGTGGTTCCAGGCTGGGAGAATGGCTTTGAGCTCACTGCCATAGGACCATCATATTCTTTAGGACGATCAGTATTTAGCCCCTGCGAATTTATGTTAAAATCTCATTCATGCAGCTTCCCCTCCCCAGTTCCACTGCCGACGAACCGCAAAATGAAGGTCTCCTGCTAGCATTGGGGAAAGTCCCTCACCTCACAGGGAGAATAAATCATCTCCACAGCCTTCAGTGGAGGACATGGGAGTCTACCAGCAGCGCAGCGTAAACAAGACCAGCAGGCTGTCCAGAACGGGGTGGGGGGGGGAAGGGAAAGGGAGCATCTGAGGAGCCCTAATTGAAAACACCACAGAGAGACTGCCCAACCAGCCTGCTTCCAATCCTGACTCATAGTGAGAGAGCAAGCGGTAAACAGAAACCCAAGTCAGAGTGCTGGCTGGCTCTGGGTGACTGGCTGGAATTTCTCCTCTTTAAGCGACAGGGCTGTTTTGTTTTGTTTTGTTTTGTTTCGTTTCCTTCTTCTCCTCTTTCAGGAGTTCTCTTGCATAATCTGTTGTGCACAGAATCTACAAACTCCCAACCCTGGGCCCCTCCCTCCAGACTGCAAGGAAGGAACATTCAGCTGCTGTCAAAGTCTGGAATTCTTAGAACCGAAGACAACAAAAGGTTGTGTGAGTCCAGGGAGCAGGGCAGGGGAAAGGAGCCAGTTCTCCAAAAGTGGCTTGTGGGAGAGTGCTGTCAAAGGGACCTTCTATGTGGACTCACACTGCACATCCCAAGACAAACTACCACAGCCTTTCGTCTGGCTGGCCCCAGCTAGTTCTGCTCAGCAAAAACAAGCTCTTTGCCTTCACCCAGCTGCTCTCTGGTGCTGACTACACATTCCATCTGCATCTTGACATTTATCCCTTCCCAAGCCCTGAGGGTCCTATATGTTACCTCCACCAGCGTGTTTAAAGTGGATGTGTAATTACAGAACGGAAGTGACCCACCATGTAGTTTATTGCTTGGGACTTTGATCTCAGGGTTTAAGGGAAGACAGGTAAGCCCCACCTGTAAAGGTAATGCTGCATGCCATGGGGTCAGCTCTCTGCTGGATTTCCTTAGCCTGTGTCCAGTGACTGGTCTGGATTAGGTCTCTCTGCTTTCTGTAACTATAGGTATAAAACCCCAGAGAGACTCAAATGCCTTTGCCCATGGGGGGTCAGAAAACAGAAGGTGCAGAGCTGGGATTTGCCCCTTTCCTCCTCTAGCTACCCACTACACTTAACAGAATGTGGAGAGTGCAGAAAGATGCAGAAGCAAACTCAGAGCAGCTTCCCTGTGCTCCGCTTCCTCCCTCTCACACCGCGGTGACGTCAATGACATCTTGCCAGCACTGCGCCCTGAGGGGCCAAGGGCTACAGAGAAATGAGACCCTGGAGCTCTGATTCTGTTAGTGATGAGACCCTAATAATGACCATCCATTGTCATTCTCTGGCTCCTTCCGCTGGGGGATGCAGTGCACTTCACAAATGTATCCTCCCAGAAACTGAGGCACCAAAGGGCGCTATAATTTGCCCACTGGCAAGTGGTAAGTATGCGGCAGTTTTTGAGACCTGAACCCAGAAGTCCTAACTCCCAGTCCTGTGCTCTGGCTGCAAAGCCATTCATCCTTCCTGCGTGCCATGCCATGAAATAAGAAAAGGTTGTTCATTCCAGAGCACTTGTCAAAAGACAGCTCAGGGAGGCTTGTGAATGGGCCGCAGTGCCTTTCATCTTCTCATCCCTGGGTCAAAGAGGGCTTGCTGGCTGCGGGGTCAGGGGGATGGGATGGGCTACAGAACCTTCCACTCCAGGACACTGGTTCTATTCTAGAGCAGGTCTGAAGTGACAGGGAGTTATCATCATCTGAATCCCTCTGTGACATGAACGGGAGCATCACAAAAGTGGCCCCTTGTTGGCTACTTCGGGAGAGACACCAAAGATGGGATGGGCCTTGAAGGCTGCGCTCTCCTGTTGCATTTAGAAGGGAAATCTCTAGGTCATGGTGAAGCTAATGGGCAAAGTGGAGTGAGCTCCCAGGCTGAACCTCTGCTGAGGATAGACAAATGGAGGATTCAGCCTTCAGTGCTGCCCAGCAGGCATCCCACTCACAGCAGAAATTCACCTCCGAGCCCCCATGACAGCTCCACACAGCGGGGCAGGTCCAGCTGGCTCCTGGGGCGCTTTACCAAATCGCAGCAGACACCTGAAATCCAAACCCCAAACCCACAGTGCACGTAGAGAGCTCAAAGATAGCGAGTTACCTAGGAAGGGGTGAAAAAAAAAACCTGAATGGAAATTACACCCTGCACATCTATGGCTCCAACTGGGTCCTGGCTTCTTCTGCACCTCCCAGAGCAACACTGTGTCCTGGGCAGAAGGATCATCACCCCAGCTCACCCTCCCTGGCCACATGTCTCTTGGGGGGGATGGGGGACTGGCTGTATTGCTTAGCAGGTAGGATGGCTCTATCGAACATGGGGATCCTGGACAAAAATGCCAACAGCTCACTGCCTATTCTGAGGCAGCCATAATGACACCCAATGGGGCGCCGGGGGTAATTTTAAGGTACCGTGGTCACCACTCACAAGATCTTACCTCCCACATCACAACAGCTTCGCCTCAGGAAAATAAATTACACAGCGGCACAAGGGAGATAATTGGAGGCTGCAGCAGCAGAGCTGTATAAACGCTGGGCTGCCGAGATTATATTTTTACCCTTTAAAATAGATGGATTTTATTTTTAAAATGCCAGAGACTAAAGGAGTTTAAAACAGTTCTGGTGCCTCCTGTTCCCCTCCCCACACAGCCTTTAATTTCTCCCCCGACTGTAACACTCTCTGCCACTTCCCCACAACTTCCCCATGGTACCTTCTGAAGCCCAGAGCCTTTCCTTCTGCCCCACAGTCCCATCCACACCCCCAGTGGCCCTTACAGCCATCCTCTGTCACCACTGCCACTGCAGCATCCTATACATGCCTCCCCAGAGTAAGTCCCCAACTCTCTGGCCTACAGCCTCCCTGAACCAGCTCCATATCTTCCCGCTCAGGCCTTTGAAGGGTTGCATCACTTCTGAAGTATTTGTCACAATATTGGCCTTGGCTTCAAAGATGGGCTCAAACCTGGGCTTTCTCCCCATTGGCACAGGCTTTTCCCCAGCCACCATGCTGTGCCAGTTGCCAGCTGGCATACGTATCACACCACGTGCCTCTCGCCTTCTCCAATAATCTCTAGCAATTTTAATTTGGGAGTAAACAACTCTTCAGTCAACATTTCAGCAACATCTGCCTTCCTTGGGATTGAAGCAAGCAAACCTCTGCCCTCCCCCAGGCACCTCTTGTGCTCCATTCACAAAAACAGGAGATGAGATCCATGCTCCTGCCACCTCCTGACTTATCCATCATCAAGTTAGATAGCCAAAGTGCAGCAATAATCTAGTAAATGGGTGATCTAAGCCCCATTCCAAGGGAAAGCAGGTTCAGTTCTGGTCCCCTGACTACCAGAAAGAGATGGACGAGACTAAGAGAATTCAGGGAAGAACAATGCATGCAATTAAGGGCCTGGAGGGCCTCATTGCCCAGGAAAGTTTAAAAGAGCTAAATATGCCTACCTTGTTCAAATAATCATAGGACTGGAAGGAACCTCAAGAGGTCATCTAGTCCAGTTCCCTGTACTCATGGCAGAACTAAGTCTTATCTAGACTATCCCTGACAGATGTTTGTCTAACCTACTCTTAAACATCTCCAATGACAACAATTCCACAACCTCTTTAGGCAATTTATTTCAGGGCTTAACCACCCTGGTAGGAAGTTTTTCCTAATGTTCAACCTAAACTGGCCTTGTTGTAATTTAAGCCCATTGTTTCTTGTCCTATCCTCAGAGGTTAAACAGAACAACTTTTCTCCCTCCTCCTTGTAACAATCTTTTATGTACTTGAAAACTGTTAGCATGTCCACCCTCAGTCTTCTCTTCTCTAGGCGAAACAAACCCAATTTTTTCAATCTTTCCTCATAGGTCATTTTTTCTAGATCTTTAATCATTTGTATTGCTCTTCTCTGGACTTCCTCCCATTTGTCCACTTCTTTCCTGAAATGTGGTGCCCAGAACTGGACTCAATACTCCAGGTGAGGCCTAAATCAGCATGGAGCGGAGCAGAAGAATTACTTTCCATATCTTGCTTACAACACTCCTGCTAATTAATCCCAGAATGATGTTTGCTTTTTTTGCAACAATGTTACACTGTTGACTCATATTTAGTCTGTGATCTAATATGACCCCTGAGATCCTTTCCTGCAGTTCTCCATCCTAGGCAGTCAGTTCCCATTTTGTATGTGTGCAACTGATCGTTCCTTCCTAAGTGGAGTACTTTGCACTTGCCCTTATTGAATTTCATTCTATTTATTTCTGAACATTTCTCCAGTTTATCCAGATCACTTTGAATTTTAATCCTATCCTCCAAAGCACTTGCAACCCCTCCCAACTTGGTATCATCTGCACACTTTGTAAATGTACTCTCTATGCCATTATCTCAATCATTTGTGAAGATATTGAACAGAACCAGACCCAGAACCAATCCCTGTGGGACCCCACTTGATATATCCTTCCAGCTTGACTGTGAACCACTGACAACTATTCTCTGGGAACAGTTTTCCAACCAGTTATGCACCCACCTTATAATAGCTCCATCCAGGCTGCATTCTATAGTTTGTTTATTAGAAGGTCAGGTGAGACAGTATCATAAGCCTTACTAAAGTCAAGATATACCACATCTACTGCAAAGACAGCTATTAGGTTGATTTGACATGATTTATTTTTGACAATTCCATCCTGACTGTTACTCATCACCTTATTATCTTCTAGGTGTCTGTAGATTGAGGACTTCATTATTTATTCCATTGTCTTTCTGGATACTGAAGTTAAGATGACTGGTCTGTAATTCCCTGGATCGTCCTATTCCTCTTTTTATAGATTGGTATTACATTTGTCCTTTTCCAGTCCTCTGGATTCTCTCCCATCTTTTATGACTTTTCGAAGATAATCGTTAAGGCCTCAGATATCTCCTCAGTTAGCTCCTTCAGTATTCTAGGATATTTCATTAGGTCCTGGTGATTTGAAAACATCTAACTTATCTAAATAATTTTTAACTTGCTCTTTCCCTATTTTAGTCTCTGATCCTACCTCATTTGCACTTGCATTCACTATGTTAAACGTCCAATCATTACTAACCTTTTTGGTGAAAACTGAACCAAAAAGTCATTTAGCACTTCTGCTATTTCCACATTTTCTGTTATTGTTTCCCCTCCACCCCCTTCATTGAGTAAAGGAGTGGCGGGGGGGAAAGACCTACCCTGTCATTGACCTTCCTCTTGCTTTTAATGTATTTATAGAATGTTTTCTTGTTACCCTTTATGTCTCTAACTAGTTTAGCTTCTTAGCCTTTCTAATTTTGTCCCTACATGCTTGTTTTATTTGTTTATATTCATCCTTTGTAATTTGACCTAGTTTCCACTTTTTATAGGACTCTTTTTTGAGTTTCAGATAATTGAAGATTTCCTGGTTAAGCCAGAATGGTCTCGTGCCTTATTTCCTATCTTTCCTATGCAGTGGGATGATTTGCTCTTGCGCCCTTAATAATGTCTCTTTGTAAAACTGCCAACTCTCTTGAACTGTTTTTCCCTTCAGACTTGCTTCCCATGGGATCTTACCTACCAACAACCTGAGTTTGCTAACGTCTGCCTTTCTGAAATCCTTTTTCTTTATTGTGCTGTTCTCCCTCTTACCATTTCATAGAATCATGAATGCTACCATTTCATGATCACTTTCACCCAAGGTGCCTTCCACTCTCAAATTCTCAATCAGTTCTTCCCTGTTTGTCAAAATCAGATCTAGAACAGCCTCTCCCCTAGTGGTTTTCTCCACCTTCTGAAATAAAAAATGGTTTCCAATACCTTTCAAGAACTTCTTGTATAACCTGTGCCCTGCTGTGTTATTTGTCCTTTTGTACATTTGTTATGTACATATAGTTATTTTCCCAACAGCTGTCTGGGCAGTTGAAGTCCCCTCCACCCCGCAAAGTCCTGAGTTTAGGATGATTTGGTTAGTTATTTATAAAAGGCCTCATCCACCTCCTCTTCCTGGTGGTCTGTATTAGAATCCTACCATATTATCACCCTTATTTTTTACTCCTTTTATCCTTGTCTTTCAACAAGTCTGTCTCCTGTTCCATCTCAACCTCAGTCCAAGCGTATATATTTTTGACATATAAGGTAACACCACCTCCCTTTTCCCCCTGCCAGTTCTTCCTGACCAGCCTGTACCTTTCTATGCCTATATTCCAGTCATGTATATTATCCCACCAACTGGCTGGGATTTCAACTACGTCATAGTTGTGTTTATTAACTAGCATTTCTAGTTCTTCCTGCTTATTCCCCATACTTCTTACATTTGTACAGACATGTAAAACACTGATTTGAATGCCCCCCCCATTTTCTCACTTGTCTCTCAATTATCCATGTTAAAATGGCCCACCCATATTCTGCCACTTCTCCCATGTTTTTGACTTACCTGTGGGCTTTGTCTTCTGCCCCATTGAATTTAGGTTAGCCAGTCTGTATCCAAATATGCTCTTCCCTTTCCTCAATAGGTGAGCCCAGAGCCATCCTTGGACATACGCAGCAAGGGCACCATGAAATTTGGGGCAATTTGGTGCCCCAAATGTCATGGAGCCCTAGGCAGCTGCATGCTTCATACACAGCAGCACCAACCCGGGTGACCAGCCCTATCCCCCCGGCCCTTCCTCATAGGCTATGCCCACTGCAAGGAGCAGGGCCATCCCTAAGAGGGTGTAGGGCCCCGGACAACTCCCTCTGCCCTGCCTCTTACCCTTCCCCAAATGGACACAAGTAGAATAATGGGATGAAACTCAGCCAAGGACAATTTAGGATGTAAATATCAGAACCACATCTTAAGAGCAGCTGCAATCATCTCCCACAAGGCAGGATGCTGGGAGCACCAATGCTTGGGGCATTTAAAACTAGACTGGAGCAATTCCTGGAGAATAGGATGAAGGAAATCATTCTGGACCTTGGGCTGGAAGTGGGATGGCTAAGTGAGGATGGACTGTGGGACCTACCCTGATAGACCTTCTCTATGTATTCACAACACCCGTAACACATCTCCTATACAAAACTTGAGGCACCTTTAGCATAAATTAAAAGAATAGCCACATAACAACCAATGGGCAACTTCTAGCGTTTGTGGCTCTGGTTACTCCCAGAGCCTCTGCACACAGTGCTTCACTCCGGCCTCCCACAGAGCCGCTCCTATGGAAATCAGTGAGTGCGTGTAAAGGCTGCGTAGGGGGCTCAGCATTCAACCCCTTTGTTCTGCTGGTGTCCCTGAACTGCAGCAGAGAGTGAGTGAGCGCAGCACACCCACCCTGAAGAAGAGCTCCGGAGAGCTCGTCTCTTTCACCAGCAAAAGTTGGGCCAGTCAAAGAGATTTCCTCACTCACCTTGTCTCAGCAAAACAGAGGCATGTGCAGTGTCCAAAGGCACCAAGGGCTAATGAGTCCCAGATGCTGTTGGAACAAATGACCCAACCAAGATGCAGTCAATGATTTTCTCAGAGAGAGGCACAGCAGGGGCTGAAGTTAGAAGCTTGTCCCCCGCCTTTCCCCCATGCATACGAATAGGACGATTAGTGCCGGATCTGGAGTTACAGGAACATCGAAGGGGGGAGAAGGAGAAATTAGTCCAAGAGAAAGCTCTTGGCAGAGTTGGGCTGGGAAGCGGGGGGAGGGGGGGGGTGAGAGTCTGTGGAAGGAAATAAAAAGAATCTGGAACCAGAGGAGAAGCCCTTGTCTTTGCCCTGGCTGGGGGACCATAGGGCAGATTAGACAATTGTATGTTTGAAACACACATTTTGGGTCTGGTCAGCTTGTGAGTTGTGCTGCTGCAAGTGGCTGGAAGGGCAGAGCCACTGAGAGCCCACAATGCAGCCATGCAAGTCAGAGAGCCACCGTGGCCCACTCCACTGCCCTGCATGTTGCCCAGCGTGGAAACGTTAGCGCGGCCCTAGGCAGCAGAGTGCTGCTTGGCATCACGCTACAGCTGCTGTGCTGGCCTCCGTTAGCCCTGCCAGTTCCTGCTCTGTGGTCTGTTGTGCCGGCACTGCTGGCTGAATGGGCCAGTCCCTCTCCTCTGTCTTGCTAGGGTTGGGCCATTGCCTTGGGCCCCAGCGGGTGTCCTGGTGAGTTACTCACAGCATGTATTGTTTTCTCCTGCTGGTTCACGCCCATCGCCAGCACAAACCAGACACACCCGGATCCTTTACTTGCTGGTGCTGTGGAGTTTCCTGTTTCTGATTCAGTGAGTGGGTTCCCTCCTCCTTTGCTGTGAAAAGTCACGTGTGCAGGGCCCTTCGACCTGCTCTGAGCGGTCCCCTTCCCTGAGTGCTCCGGCAGCTCCCTAGAGAAAGGCCCTTGGCTGGCTAGACTGAAACGCAAAATGAGCTGTGTCACGCCGGTGTCCTGTTTCCCCTGGATGTGCGCACTTCCGCCAGGTCCCACCTCCCTCCCGGTTATATACACCAGGGAGAGAGCACCCAGGGTTTCCTTGAGCTGCTCGGCCGGGAATGATGCTTGTACAGGGCTATAAACTGTAACACCGGAAATATTTAACACATAGCACGTGCCAGGGCTAGGGCCTGGGCTGAGCCGAGGCAGGGGGCCCAAGAGCCAAGCTGCTCCCTCTGCTGCTCAGGACTGCAGTGAGTATGGGCTAGGATGGGACACATTGGGCCACAGCTGGCAGACCCAACATTGCCAGCCTTGGTTTGGGTCAGTGGAGGGAGATCTCCCTGTTCAAGGCATTCGAGTCCGGCAGCCCAGGGTCTCACATGCTGCACAAGGTTCCGTGTCCAGAACTGTGAAACTGAGCCAGCCTTCTGACCAGCCCATGCCAGACAGACCCGATCCCGGGCTGCTGTGCTCGGGGGTGACCCCCACCGTCACCCTCCCACCGCCTTAATTAAAGCAGCTTTGGTTGGTGCCTGGAGCGCCACGGACGCTCACGGAATAAACGGCCTCAGTAGGCAGGCCCACTCCTCACCTGCACGGATCCCGTTCATACTGCACAGCGGCCGTGGTGCAGGGGAGCTTGTTCTGCAGGAGACTTTCAAACGCTGCCAGCCCTGCACCCCTGTAACCAGTGGTGACTCTAGCTTCCTGCACCCCACTCTGCCCAGCAAAGCCTAGGGCTCCTGCTAAGTCTGTGATACAGGGAGATTACATGCTGCACCATGAAATCACTTTCCAAGCATCCAGCCCCCATTTCACATGCATTCTCACAGCCCCTTCCAAACAAGGATCTCAAAACACTTTACAATCAGACATGAATAATCCTCACAGCTCCCCGCGATGCAGAGAGACAAAGCGGGAATGTTCTGTACTACTGTGATCATGCCTAGGAGTGCCTCAGTTTCCCTCTGTATGTCACATGGCTACCCAGTGGGTTAAGGCTGCTTTTGGGGCAGTGCAGGAGATGAGGGGTGTGTGTCACCTACCTGTCTGGGTGGAATGAATGGCTGAAACAGCCCCAAATCAACAGAGGCCCCAGAGAGATGAGAGAAGCCGCAGGGGCTGTAAACCGGACACTTAACAGAGGAACACTGCGGTATCAGAGGGGATCAGAGGTGACAGGAAGGGGAGAAAAGCTGGCTTCTGGGAAGGCTCAACTGCTCTCAGTTGGGTCTAATAAAGAGACAGGGAGACAGAGCCCAGAATGGAGTCCATAGGCTTGGCCGACTAATTGCACTGCCTTGGCCAGCTGGACTATGTCTTAACCTTTATTTCTCTGGGCTTTATCTTCTCCTCTGCTACGTTCCAGTTGACTCCCAAACCCTATTTTTTTGAAAACCCTGCCCGGTGCCACTCAAACACTTTCTGAGGTGCACTGCTCCCTGAAGAATGGACACGTCTCTACCAGGAGTCTGGCCCAGAGACGGGAAATGGGAGGGCTAGGGCCCTGGAGCTCAGTCTTGGAGGCAGTGAGCCAGCAGGAAGAGTGGGACCTTTTGGCGGTCTGCCACACTGAGAGGGCTCCTCCAAGGGGCTGTGTAAAAGATGGGGGCGTGTGGGTCTGTGACAGCAGGTCAGAGGAGCTCGAGCACAGAGCATGAAATTCACCATTGCCCTGCACCTTCTGTGGTTAGCAGCACCAGTGAGCCCATCAGGAATCCTGACGACCAGCCTGTCTGAGCCTCACACTGAGAGCACCCCGGAGCTTCAGAGCAGGAGCCATTGCACCCCGCAGGCACAGAGCAAGCGCCATCAAGCAACTGATTCCATGACAGGTCAGTCAGGTCAGCACTGGCTCTCACTGGCCCTGTCACAACCTGTCACACCCCCTGGCCACCACCGAGGGAAGAAGAACCCCAGAAAAAAGGAATTCTTGCAGCTGAACTTTCTACCCAGCAGCCTCACAGACCAGGGTATACATGGCCGAGCCCCTTGTGCCAAATGAAACAGGCTGCTGCTGGGCCAGGCTGGATGCACAAAGTGAATAACTGGCCTGGTGTGTGGGCACCAGCGACACTGCACTCTGCTGTCCAGGCAGTTATCCAAATGGGGAACAGGCCAGCCATGCAGGGCAGAGGAAAGTGCTAGTGAAATATATGGCTTGCCACGAGAGGCAGACTCATGAGCCAGCCAGCCTGCCCCTGGCCTGAGTAATTCCTTCTCTGCGTTCCTCCCTGGAGCCATGCGCTCCGGTCTCTGCAATACATCTGCACAGGGCTGGGCTCACTGCTTGAACAGAACCTCTCCCACAGTCACGCTGCAAAATGAAAACCACCAGGCTTGGTCCCAGTCGTTCTGAGACATGGGACCTTAGGGCTCCCTAGTCATTAACGTCCAATAAAGGGTCTGGTACCTCAGCACAGCTACTGGCTTGAGGGGAGAGCTTTCTAATGGTGCCTGGGAGATTCAGGGGCATGAACAGCCTTCCAGTGGCCACAGGTTATACAATGATTCCAATTCCCACACAGATGGGCCAGTGGGGCGAATGAAAAGGAGATTCCCCCTCCTCAGCCCCCTGGCAGAAATGGGCCAAATTCATCCCAAGAACAGCCCCACTAACTGCAGGGGAGTGGAGAATCTGCCCCAGTATCTTGCACACAGCATGGCAGAGAGAAAGAATAAATCCGTGGTTCCAGCACCACGGTCCGGAAATCAGAACTGCTGAAGCTTTCCAGGGTTGGGGCTGGGGGAAGGACTTCCAGGGCTCCCGAGACCCTGCGCCTTTAGCTCTTTTTAATAACGACCTGGGGATGAAATTCCTGCAGTTCCAGCCTGTGTCCCACCCCAGCCAGAGCGAATGGATGGGAAACAAGCAGCCAGGTTCTCCCAGCCTTGTGTGTCCCGGGAGAAAGGGGCCTTTGAATTTCTGCTGAGCAGCTCTGGGCACATTCTTCTGCTCCTGAGACAGTCACTTGGTAACAAGGCAGCAGCTGCAGACAATGTCTGTGTCCTCAGCAGCTGGAACTTCTCCCACCTCACGCGCCGGGGACATGAGTTAATGCAGCTGAGCACCTTGGCTTCATGGTTTTGCTGCTGTCAGCTCTGGGAGGAAACTCCAATCCCCTCTCCAGGTCTGCCCAGATCGGAGACTCTGCAACTGCTGGCTCCTATTCCCAGTCCTGCCCCTCTCCAGACACTCTCCTCAACCCAGCTGTGTCCACGGCGCCCCCAAGCCATGCCCCTGCTCTGCTCCCTACACACATACCCCACAAATACCTTCAATCCCAAATAACCTCTCTGCACCTCTCTTCCCCCAACCCACATCAAGCACCCCCTGCTTCAGTCGATGGGCTGGTAATGAGAATACTTAGCATAGTATTTTCTCTTCCTAAGTTTCACATGGCTACCCAGTGGGTTATGGAGTAACTTTAAAGCACTTTAAAGAAGTAGGGTAGCATTAGCCTCATTTTACAGGTAGGAAAACTGAGACAAAGGGAAAATACTTTGCCCAAATATTCCTGGGAATGTGCAGCATCCCCTCCCCTCTGCACTCTCAGAACAGCAGGCATACATGGGGTTCAGACTGCTCCCTTCAGACCCAGGGCATGCCTACACCCAGTTCCTTCCTCCCACTCGGAGACAGGCTCCACCCATTAGTACTCCTGGGTTGGAGCTACAGGTCTGTCAGTCACATGATGGGTCAGTGGAAGACCCAAGTCTAAAATCTCAGTATCTTGACTTCAACACCATGGCCTATGCCACCTGCCAGTGGGGTTATTATTCAAGAGGTGACTAGGTTGGAAAAATGGTTCCTGACTCATCTTGTGTGCCTCTTGTGAGCCACCCCACCAACTCTGCCCCCATCGATCCACTGACCCTCTTAACATATACAAACTTTCAGCCCCCTGAGCCCTGCAGCAGTTGATCCCATGAAGGGACAGCAAGCTGGAATCCCCTCTGCCTTGCACAACTGCACCCCAGTTAGCAGCTCATCCACCCTTGAAATGCAGCCACCTCTGAGGCAAAGTACTGCTGCTGTTTAACCTCACAACATACTCAGTAGTTCTGGACAACAGATGAAGTAGTAGCCCACCCATAACCACGTGAAACTGCAGGTGACATTTATGTTGTCATAATGTAAAGTGGGACTATAAAAATCCCACCAGCGGGGACAGCCAGCAGCAGAGATCCCCTCCGAGTCCATGCTGAACCAACATCAGCCAACAACTCACCCCTCATTGTGCTTCCCTACAGTCCACACTTGATCCTGACTAGTCCGTAGGAGTTGATGCCGTTACAGCCTAATGTGTCAAGGTAAGGAAGACACATGCTGGTAAATAAAACCCACTCACCACCCGGGGGCAGGACCTGTGTATTTAGCCCCAAGCTGGCCTGTCACCTGGCGAGGCCATGCTGGGAATATAATACGATCATAAGACACCTACAGATCTCAGCTACTGCTCCCTGCATGTCATTGCCTGTGCTGGAATCCCGCTCAGACCTGACAAAGACACAGCTTAGGGCAGGAAGGTTACACAACGCTCATTACTATACAATCCAAGGAAAGTGGCTTCACCCAGCTGCCTATTCTTAGCCCAGATCCCAGGACGAAGATGTTTACTTGTCCTCTCTGTTCTAATCTGTAAGCTTTCCACAGCAGCCTCACCGGGGCCACGTGCCCCGAAGGATGCTAGCGCTGGAAGAATCACCATGCCCAATTCTTGGGTGCCTCTGAGCCCTGCCGGGATGCCAGTCTCAGGGGAAGAAGCCAACCCAGCTCTGAGCGTGGGACTGGCAAACACCCCAAGAGCAACTCCCTAAACAAAACTCCTCTAGGGCAGGGCCGGAAAGTACCCACTTCTCACATGGAGGAGTCATGGTCTGTGGGGTCCCCAGATGCAGGGTCTGAGAGGATCAGGTACCAAGGGAGAGTGAGGTGGGAGCCTGTGGGATTTCTGGGGAGCACCGAGCCATAGGCAGGGGCCCTAGGCTACCGTGAAGCATGGGCATGTGGGGCAGCAGGTATCTCCTGGCTAGTTGAGCTCTAGAGATTTAACCTTTTCTCTCTGCAGTGTGAAGTTTATGGCTGGAGCCCGCTTAGCAGATAAGCAGAGCAGCCCCCGACTGCCACAGCCCTTTCCTAGGTACAGCTTGTTGCCAGGCAGCTGTTCCCAGGCCTGTCCATACTAACCCTGCAAAGCAGGGCCCAACACGGACCAGCTGGGAGCTGCCTGAGCCAGACAAGGCATTGCGTGGGCCAGGGGGAGCCCAGCAGAAAGGGTCCATCAGGGACAGTGGGCTGCATTCAGTGGGTGGAGGGGGGCTGGTGACCGGGTATTGGTGTCCTCAGTGCACTGAGGTGGGGGTTATCCACATGTGTAGGCAGAGGGCTGCTGCATGGGGTAGGAGAGGTTGCTACTGCACTGAACGGTGGGAGAGGGAAGGGCAACAGCTGAAAGGCCAAAATGGTCTCAGTAGTGTCTCTCTGGGCCCCTCCCCAGCGGCTCAGTCCCAGCCTGTTCTGCTCAGCAAGTCCCTTGGCGCCGTCCCTCCCCATTGTGTGCCGTACAAACCCCTGCATTGTGGCTCAGCTCGACCTGCGTCACCACTGTGGGCAGAGGGTGGGGATGCGGAGGCCTGTACCGTCTGGGCCAGGTGATCTTTGCCCTCCCCTGAAAGGACCCTTTGAGCTGCCTGCAGGGAGAGCAGCCTATCGGTCTGCTCCATTGAGACAGAGAGGTTGGCATCTGGCCGGGGGGAGGCGAGGAAACAGCACAGACATGGGCTCTCGGCTGAACCTACATCAGAGGAGCCCGAATTGAGCAGAGGATGGAGCCAATCAACCCAGTAAATCCTGCTCAGGACTAACGCGGGGGAGCCAGATGCTAATGGGAAGCAGGAGGAGACATACCCCAGCAACTACCTGTGCAGAAAGCACTCTGGCAAGGTCCGTAAACTGTTGGTGTGCATAGAGGGATAAACGCCTCCACAGATGGATGCAGCTGCAAACCTCTCCTGGTACCTCCCTAGTCCCAGGAACAAGCCCCATTCTCTTCCCAGTGCACCAGCCCTGCACGCCCAAGCAAGTGGCCAGACTTCTCCCTCGTAGCTGCTGGTTTCCCCTATCCCAAGTCTAGGAAAGAGCCCTTGCCAGCCCCCTGCGGACTCTGCTCCAGTATCCAGGAAATCGGGTAGCATTTGAAGGGTTAAATCCATTTCCAACACCATCTCCCCTTGTGTCACGGGGGTTGGGGGAGTCCCGTTCCCACACCCCCCAGTTCCTGGGATTCACAGTGATTCTCAGCCAGCCAGTAGATCAGGAGGTTTATTGGAGATGCCAGGCACACAATCCAACTTAGAGCTGTGAGTACAAACAGGCCCCCTTAGGGTATGGTTACACTTACAAGATTATAGCGCTATAGGTTATAGCGGTCCCCTTATACAGGAATATGTATAGCGCTATTGTATGTCCACACTCAGATGCTCCTGCGGTATAGCATGGCCACATTTGGGGCACTTAATGCGGCATTAAGAGCAGCGCATTAGGGCAGGTATCCCAGCATTCGGCTGGGTGCAACGTGCTTTTTAAACGAGGGGGGTGAGGGGGGACGCGTTGTGTGTATGCGGAGGGAGAGAGACAGTGGTTTTTCCGTTTTTCTGAAAGCCTGTTAGTGAGCCTCTGTTCACAGAAGGCTTTGTTTTCACACAGGCTCCCTCCTTAAACATTTGCATTGCTTATCTGCCGAGTTAAGAAAGAAACTCTAAAGAGGTACTTCCGCATTCCTCCAGCCGAGTTCAAAACAAAGGGAAGAGACGTCAATTGCCTTAAATGGCTCTAGGCATCTCCAGAGATTACTTGTAGCGCAGTGGGTGTCCACATTCTTGCTGTAGCGCTACAGCAGCTGCATTACAGCCCTTATTCCCCATGAGGAGGTGGATTTATAATAGCGCTATAACTCCACGGTTATAGCGCTATTAGTGCCTTGCCAGTGTGGACGGGGAGTAGGTTATAGCGCTCGTGGGGGCTTTATAGCGCTATAAAGTGCCAGTGTAACCATGGCCTTAGTCAGGCCCTTCTAGGGAGCAGGGAGATAAGACCTCGAATCCGGACTCCCCTTCTCTTCCCCAGCCAGCTTCCATCCTCTTAAAATCCCTGCAGCCGTCTGTCTCCCTTTGTTCACTTCCCGGGCCCTAGGTGTCAACTCCCCTCCCCCTTCTCATCTCAGGTTACAGCTCCAGGTGTCCTGATCAGAGCAGTTTCCCCTCAAAGTCATGTCCACCCTCCTCCCTGCTTGTCACACCTTGGCTCTCTGTCTGCCTCCCTCATACCCAGCATCACACCTTCTTCGGTGCTGCCCCCATTCTGCAAAGAACCACCTGCTCACCAGGTCCTTTGCCCCCTTCAAACTCCTGCTGAAAATGCACCTGATCCCAGCACCATGCCAGCTCCAGGGATGCCACCCTCCCCTTCAGCTGCTCCCTGTAGGGCACATCTCTGCCTTCAAACCATGTTGGCTTCTACCCCCGTGCCAAAGGTGCAGCAGTGGTCCTGGCTCCCCTTTTTGGAACTGGATGTGTACATTAGTGCAACCAGAAAATCCACTAACATACCAGGGCTGCACATGGCCACGTGGTCATTGCACATACAAATTCCCCTGTATGGTCGAAAAGTCAAGGCCCTAATGTCTGTAAAGTATCCCCAAAATCATAGGTAATAATAATTAACAGATGAGTCCTCCTAAACCCTCTGTACTGAGGGGCCCGCTCTCCTGGCGGAGCAGAGGCAGGGCCCGAGGAAGCCGTGTGATCTGGTGGCTCGAACGTGCTGATTACCAAAGCACACAGCACCGTCATCTCCTCACGCAAACTCTCCCAGCCCTGCCCGAAATCCACGGCCTGTAGCAAGTGGCAGGAGGAGTTTGTCTCCGGCTGACACAGAGTGAAACCTGCCCCGTCGGAGACGAACACGCAAGCAGCCGCCGTGCCAGCTACTCAATAGCTCCGGCGGGTATGTTGCCGTGCATTGCAAACACCACACCCCGGCCTGTGGGACAGACCGTAGCAACAGGCCAAAGCTCCCACCTCAGGCGCTGGTGGGAAGTGAGGGGGCAGGGGAAGGACGCAGCTCTCTGGAGTGGGAGAGGCAGGAGCTGTGGATAGTAGCCCCCAGCCATCCCCACCGCAGCCGGCCCACTCTGGGGCTTCATCGCGGCTGACTCAGCAGATTCCTGTCCGTTTTCCCACGGCGTGCAGGGACACACAGAGCTCCTGGTGGACTGAGGACCTCATGGCTGCTCCCTGCTGAGATGCTCTCGCTCCGCGCAGGAGGAAATACTTTGCTCTCATTGTATGAGACCTAATTGTCTAGTTTTCCTCTCGGGTTGTGATGTCAGCTGTTCAGAATAACCCCAGTGGATGTTTAAACAACATCACAGAGCCAGGACACATCTAAGGCCAGCTGGCAAAACATTCCTGCTCTGCCCTGTCCTCTCCTTCCCCGGGGGCACAGCACCGCATGGGCCAGCAGGAGCCACCCCACGTAG
Source organism: Dermatemys mawii (assembly GCA_007922305.1). Classification (NCBI taxonomy): domain Eukaryota; kingdom Metazoa; phylum Chordata; order Testudines; family Dermatemydidae; genus Dermatemys; species Dermatemys mawii. The sequence goes on along the minus strand of ML677372.1, from coordinate 6,968,476 downwards.
CACATCTTGCAGCTGCCTCTTCTTCACTCCCATCCTTGGCAGCACATCAGCCCATTCGTGCCTGCTGCAGCCACCCCACCTTGTGTGGCTAGCCCACCTGCTAAGCAGGACAAGCCGGGCCAGCCCTCGGAATGAAGACCCCCAGGGAGCAGCCAGTCATGTCAGGGAATGATGTGAGTGAGTCAGTAGTGGGTAGCGTGACCAGATAGCAAGTGTAAAAAATTGGAACAGGCGGGGGTAATAGGAGCCTATATAAGAAAAAGCCCCCCAAATCAGGACTGTCCCTACAAAATCAGGACATCTGGTCACCCTAGTAGTGGGCGCTCTGCCCATGGAGTCATTACTGACCTCAATGTGGAGGCAGGAGATGGGCTGTACTTCTGCACCCTGGCTCCTTGTGGGCATTAAAGATCCCCTTGCCCTGTTCATGACAATTGGGTGCTAGCTCCAGTGTCCTGGCCAAAACAAACCACCTCAGCCAACCTAGAATGCCCCTGTAGGGTCCTTTACTTGATGTTCCACATGGCTGTCCTGCGGTCCTGTTCACAGTGGACCAAGTACCTTATTCCACCCCAGACACAGCTGCATTTCAGTGATGGGCGAAGGGAACTCTGTTCCTCTGCTAGATTCTGCCAGAGACACCAGCTGCTCTGCTCTGTCACCAGGCCCAGGGCTGAGGATGATCAGTCATTTCCCATGGTTCAAATATACATCACAGGGCTGTAAGCAATGTCCATGTGGGGGAGAGGGGAAGCTGGATGTATGTCAACAGCAAAGTTAAGCTCCTGGAGAGCACTGTACAGCCATTAATGTGTTGTCCACACAGAGGGGCAGGTAAATATCCTTGCCCCCACTTTATAGCTGAGGATACTGAGAAGCTGAGTGACTTGCCCCAGGTCAACTGATTTACGTAAAGGGCTTTCTATGGCATTCAACACTGTATTGTTCATCACAGACTGGGCTAGAACCAACAAGTTCTTAGCTCCCAGTCCCCTGCCCTAACCACTAGACCACCCTGCAGCTCAGCAAGCCAACTTGGTAGCCTCCCTCACTCTTCTGGCTGATGACATCATCATTATGAGGTAGCCGAGCTGTGGCTACCAAATCTGGGCAGAGAATAAATCTAGGGAATCCAGGCTAGGGTGTGAGAACACGTCAGGCACAGACATCCCCACTCCGTCTCGCTCTCCCTGGGGCCACAGGCCCCCAGAAGGGGAGACATGAAGCTAGGTCTGCTACCTTCTGCTTCACTCAGCTGCTGAAATGTCATGCAGGAATGAACAGCCCCCTGCAGCCACCAGACCTTTCCATGGCAGCCGACAAGCTGGAGGCATCAGGTATGATGCCCAGGTGGGAGACAGGAAGATGACACAGATCTGAACTGCCTGAGTCCAGTGTTTCATGCTTTTCTCTCTGTTCAGTCTCCTCTTAGCCCTTCCCTCTTCCTCTCTGGGATAGAGCTGCTTCAAGTCGCGTTTCCCTCCCTTCTTTGCCCCCTGGTTCCGGCACTCAGTAAGCAAGAATCAGGGCTGTCGTCTTTACAGGTCATGCAAATGGTGCCCGATGGATGAAATAACAGGATCCAATCCCAAAAGCCCCACATCACTGCAGATGAGAATAGGGTAACCAGACAGCAAATGTGAAAAACTGGGACAGGGGCTGGTGGGTAATAGGAGCCTATAGAAGAAAGAGACCCAAAAACTGTGACTGTCCCTATAAAACTGGGACATCTGGTCATCCTAGATGAGAGCAGCAGCTCCAGAGCACGTCCCAGGCAAGCACCTTCACACTGTGCATGCAAAGCCTTGCAATCGGCCTGTGACTCATGATCAAAATAGAACTACATTTCTGGGGAGTCAGTGACTGTGTTTCCTGTCTGTCCAGACAGCCTGGGGCGATTCACATAAGCCTCTTCCTGCCCCAGTTTTGGCTTTGGGCTGACCCACTTACATACTAAAACAAGAGAGGGACAAAGTGTTACATGTGCAGCCAGGAAGCAGCAGGGGTCAATTGAAAGAGGCAGCCAGCATGCAGGCCAGGAGCCTGGTCCCTCTCCATGAGAGTCGCCAGGAGGAGAAAGCAACCAGCAGGCAAAGAGATCCAGGCCTGATCTTTAACCTTGGCTAGGCTGCTGAGTTACACAGACTCTCCTGGTACTGCTGTGCTGAGTGCATCCTGTGGCATCACCCATTGCATGCTGGGCCCATCCAGGTTAGAGCAGCACAAATGATTTCTCATAGCAAAGCAGAGGTGGATGATTTATCCAACCAGCTCAGATCTGAGAAATGACAGAGGGGTTCACACACCTGAGTCCCCTCCAGCCCTGTGCACCCCTTGTTGAAGGGCTGAGGAAAGCCAGTAAACAGGAAGTGTTAATACTTCCTGAAGTGACACTTCTGAGCAAGCCACCACCAAAACTAGCAACTCTGAGTGGGTTCCATTTCCTACGGGCTATAGTGTCACCAGCACAGATCACTGTAGAGAGCATCGCAAAGAGGAAATCAGTAAAACTCCCCGAGTAGCTAGACATGAAGCCAGGGAAGCTGCTAGGAAAGTACTTACTGTACCACAGTTCCAGAGGCCAAGCTGGTGGGAGAGTTAGCAATGTTCCCACCTGACACAGCTACTCCAGCCAGCAAACAGACCCTAGGGGACATGCAACAATCCCACAGCAGAGACAAGGAGGAAAATGGTACTGGAGCAATCAGCCAACATATAACCTGTGAAATTCAACGGGCTGGACATGCTTCATTGGATTAGTCATGGCAGGAAAAGGGTAATGGGGACAATGGTACATGTAACATATCCCTACCATGAACCTTCTTGGATCAGTCACAGTGTCAGTTCTGTGCCTGATATGGTCCCTAGAGGTGGGACTGTGTCCTGAACTTGCAGAGGGTTGGTATGGGGGACATACTGACCAGGTATCTTTTCTATGAACCTCCTAGGATGCTGTGCAATGCAAAAGGAGGAGGATGGGGAAAGGTCAGAACATTGAGGGAGGATGTGCTGTAGGAAGAGGGATGAGAGCAGAACAGGAGGCAAATGAGAAGGGAGCAAAGGGAAAAAGGACAGAGAGGAGGAGAGGGGGCTTGACAGAGAGGAGGGTGGAGGCTACTTGATTGTGCTGCCAAGAATAGGAATGAAGTAGAAGGCTGGCGCACGCGGTGCTGAGGAGGTGGAGCTGGATGACGACAGTGAATTAGGGTACATCTGGTGAAGGCAGCTGGGGTGCTTGTGTGGTTGGACATTCTATCAGAGGAGCTGCATTCGGCGAGGTACCAGTTTCAGGACAATAGGTGACTCCTACCCTGCCAGCATCAGACTCCTCTTCCTCTGCCTCGTGCTTGGCCAGGCGTCAAGCTATCCCAGAAACAAACATTCTTATTCCCATCACTGCTACTGCTTACCGCTGAAACTGGGAAGAGGAGCCACGATCTCGCTCTGCAGCCAAGCGCTGAGACCCCCAGTCCCAGTCTTGTCTCTGCTCACAGGGGAAGGCAGCCAGCTGCCAGTGTTTGTCTTGACGACATACACCAGTCAGCCCAGACTTTGCTTTAATTTATATAACTGGGGGAGGGGTGGCTTTGACAGCTAAGTCATGCCTTTGCCCTTTCACACGCCCAGTCTGTCACAGCAGCCAAATGCAGCCCCTGACATGGTACTTAGTGGTTCACAATCCAACCAATAAAGCCTAGTTTCTGGAGTCTCACCCCTTACCCTGAGGGAGGGCCCAGGAACCTATCCAACACCCTTCAACTGGGACAAAAAGGTAGGATCTTAGTGGGTGGCTCAAAAGCCCAACATGACAGCCCAGGCCAGCACTGCACTGCCCAGACCTAGTGGATGCAGAGCTTTGAGATCCTGCATTGGCCAAGGCATGGAACAGACTAGATGAACAGGCTGGTGCTTTCATGTAGTTATCATTTCACTAGAGGACGTTAATTAAATTCCTTTGGCTGGAAAGTCTTGATCCTTTTTTTTTTATGAATTAAAATACCCTTATGCACTTGGACAGACTGGAGCTGTATGGCTGGTAGCCCAGCAGTATCTAAAGCTGACTGTGGGCTGAGCATAAGAATAGACAACTCTAGGGCAGCATTGTCTCCCCCAGTCCACAGCCAGGCCCACTAATCTCCAGGGATCAGGATGAGCTTGGATCTTGCCACATTCACAGCAAAGTATAAGCCCAGTCTCGCTGCAGTGGCTTTGTCTAAGGATCAACCTGAGAACTGCCTGGAAGATAAGAAAAAGAGGAAAGGGAAAAGGATTGATTTACCAATCCCAAAGTGCCTCCTGTGTTTTAGAGGAGAGGAGAGTCCGCAGGGGACCTGTCGGCTTCTCTAGCTGCCGTTAGCATTCTGATTGCACAGCAATGGATGTGTGACTAGATAGACTGATCCTAGAGCATACCCCTAAATGCAGGCCTTGGGGCAAGACTTGCTCTTTAATTACTCCAAACTAGTGCTGGTCTCATTCCAACCGAGCCACATGCAAATCCCTTCCACCTGCTCTACTGGGGGGCTTCATTTTGAGGTTGATTCTCCCAATGGTAATTCCTGCTCAGGCCCCATCCTGGGGCCCCACACCTTGCAGAGAGCCATGGGATTAAACCTGACACATCCACCACCAGGGTTGGGTGAAAAGGCCCAGTGTTCACTTGTTTGAGCCAGGACTTGATGCACTTTTTCTGCCAGTGAACTCAGAGCTGTGCATCAGTGTCCCTCAGGAGGTAATACTGGCTCACCCACTGTATGAGGGGCAGTGAGGTTTCAGTCACTAATGCCCCTTGAGATCATCAAACAAAAGGTGCCGAGGATCATGCAGAGGGCTGTTGTCAACAGCAACTGGCTGCTCTTCCCCCTCTGATAGCCTAGGTGGTGCTTTGCCCGAGACGTGCCCAGTGCAGTATGGGTAGGTAGGTCTTCTGAGGTCTCAGATCTGTGCAATCTGCTTTGCTTGGCCGGCCCATCTTCCTCTGAGATTGTTGCTATTCCCAGGCCTAACTGACTGAGTGTTATGGACCAGGATGGAGGCAACCTGGCCTCGTAGTCAGAGCAGAACAGGCATCCAGGTTGGGGGAATGAAGCCAATGGTCAGCACCAGAATCAACTGCCAATTACCAGAGCCAGGGTCAAGTCAGGGCCAGGTCTCAAAGCTGAGGGTCACAGCCCAAATGCCAGAACCAACTGTCAAGCCAAAGTCAGAAGTTGGAGGCTAGGGTCAAAGTCAGGACTGGTAACTGATGGATGTAAGTGAGCAGCAGCTGGAGAAGACACAAAGATCAAGCCCGGAGCAGAAGCCTGGTGGGAGCAGGGATGAGGCAGGAGCCAAGAACAGAGCAGGAACCAGGAACAGAGTTGGGTGCAGAAGGCAGGCACAACCAGGGTTCAGTGCAGCCACAACAGGAAATCACCTTGCTGCTCAGACAACTTCCTGTGCCGCCTCCTGGCTTAAATAGTGTGATTGAATCAATCGATGGAGCTGGGCCATCTTCCAATCCTACTAACGTCTCAGCCCCCAGGTTTCAGCAGGGGTTTGAACAGAAGTCCAATGAGGACTTTCCTAGAGCCAAGACAAGGAGAGCTGGAGGAGGGAAGGAACTCTAAACTCTTGCGGTGAGGTTAAATGTTTTGGAGAAGGGAAATCTCCATTAAAGATTCAGTGCCCTTGCCTTGGAATCAAGGTGTTAGAACTGCAGGCACCTGCTCTGGGACCTGCAAGGAATTCTCCAGCCATATTAGCAAAGCCAGACCAGCTGGCCCCAGTTTCATGAGGGGGAGCAGCCAAGAAGCAATTTGAGGTGGTACAGAGATCATGTGGTATGCTGAGGCCAGAGATGGGGGTAAAGACAGGACTATTAACCCTCCACAGAGTGCATCCCCTCCCCAGTTCTCTGCTCAGAACCAGAAGAATATTGGAAAGCAGAGATGTAAAATCCAATGGCTTCCTCTTGCCTCTGCAAGGCTTCTCACTCTGCAGAGAGCCATGGCTGCTCTCCAAACTGCAAAGTTCATTCCTGCTACCCCATAGGGGTTTACGGTAAGAAGTCCACAGGGAGGATCCTGTGAAGGAAGTGACATTCCACTGCATTGCATTTCATCTCAACTGTCCCATGTCCCTGCAGTGCTTGGATGTAGGGTGACCCAACAGCAAGTGTGAAAAATCAGGACAGCGGGTGAGTGGTAGCAGGTTCCTGTACAAGACAAAGCCCCAAATATTGACACTCTCCAGTAAAATCAGGACAGCTGATCGCTCTACTTGAATGTCGCTGTGCAGGCCTGGAGGAGCCGATCAAGGCTCAGGAGCAGTCAGTGAGGAGAGGATCCCTGGCAGGCTTTACCTTGAGCCCAGAGCCAGGACGCAAGAGTAGAGAGTGAAATCCATAAAACTTCCCGTTTAAGCCTCATTGCATTGACAGTGACCCAGCCGTGCTGGGTAGTGACCTATGCCAAGGCCACGCTCATGGGAAATCTTGCCCCAGAGTATTGGGATCTGCAGCACGTGTATAAGGGGGGGGGGATTTCTCTCTGCAGGCATGTGTGTTGTGGGGTGACCATATCCTGTCGGCATGGCATTGGCCCACTGTGGCAGCCACCTACTGGTAGCAAAAGGGTGACACCAGGAGACAGTACATATTGGAGGAGGCTGGCATGGGGAAGTGGATGAGCTGGGTGGGACCTGAGGAAATGGGACAGGAGACTATGGGAAAAATCTCCAGGGGTTTCTCTATAGTGTAACCAGTTGGGGCTCTGTGTTCACTGACTCAGTGACTCTAGATTGGTTTCCAAGGCAAGGGAAAGGTATTCTCTACTTGCCAGTGTGCAGACTCACCTGGTGATCAGAGAGTCGGCCAGGTTCATTCCTACCTGAGCACCAGTAAAGATCCTGCAGGCCCACTTACTGGGATCAGAGTTGCTCCCACCTTCAGCTGCCCCCAAGCAGGACATTTCATCCAGTGGGTTTGCACCGCTGGAAGGGGCTGGCTTTGGGATTCTGCTGAGGATGCCCAAGGAGAAATTGATTTCAGCTCCCTTCCCTGGAGCTGAGCTGGCTCTGCAGAGCTAAAGGGAGTGAAAACTCTCGTTAATCTCTACAGACACAAACGAGACTCCATAGCACCCAGGGGCAGTGGCTCTGAGCCTAGCAGCACCCCTGGCACCAGCTCTGAGTCCAACAGGGGAAGTTGGGGGGCAGCAGCTCTGAGCTCGGTAGCTGCCATGGCGGAGGGAATGGCTCTGACCCAGATAGCACTGCGAGGGAGCAGGGGAGGAGAAAGGCTGTGAGCCCAACAGCGCAGTGCCTGAGGAAGAAGGGCCCAGTCAGAGGAGAACTGCACTTTAACATCTTTCCTCAGCCACTGGCTACTCAGCCCCGGGTGTTCAGACACCCGCCCCAGGCTGGCCTGTGAGACCCGCACTCCCTCAGTACAGCTTAACCCGGACAAGGGGCATGACCATGTCCAGGCCCTTGCACTCCCCGGTTCATCCTGCCTGCATTGCCTCCATTCCCCTCCTGCCCCCCACAGAACGATAAGCCCTCAATATGGCCTGACACGCTGGGGCCTCCAGCTAGGGCAGCCTTCCAAGCTCCAGCCGTGGGAGATGTGGCTGCGAGCGCTTCCCCCTCTGTCCCTGCTGCCTGAGCAGGACTTGGCAGCCCAGGAGAGTGGCTGTGCTCACAGCCGGCCCTGGCTTCACTGACGTTAGTGAGCCATTTTCTCCCTGCTTTTTCTGCGCCCATGGAAGCTGGCTCCTCGCGGCCTGGGCCTACATTGCTCAGATTAAGTGATGTCTGGCTGACATTTCCCCTGACTGAAAAGTGCAGCGCAACCTTCGGTTCCCACACACAGTCTGAGGCAGAGCACAGGGCTCCCCTGGGGACTGGGGGACAGGCCTGTGGAAAGCCTCAGAGCCCCCCATTTGCCTGCCCTTGCCTAAGTCTCCGGACACAGGTACTGCGGCAGGGGACGCCACTTGCCCAGCAGCAGGGAGGGTTCCACGTGTCTGAGGCACATCCAGCCCCAGCTAATTAGCTGAGGACACATAGCCAAGCAGGTGCAGGGCAGTCAGGAGCCTGCTCTCCCCCCCAGGGAATTCAATCCAGTCCCAGAAACTGCAGCAGCTGGCTGGGGGGTTCTGGCTTCAGCTCCTGCCTCCAGCAAGCTGTGTGCTGGGGGGTGAGGGGGAAGGTATGCGAGGAGGGGGATTTCCCACTCTTCCTGCCTCTGCAAAAGGTTAAACACCCCTCAGGCAGGGAGCTCAGGGCTCCAAGCCAGGATCAGCTCTGTGCCCGAGGGCTTAGCACCACCAGCAGTTGACAAGCGGGGTCTAAGTTTAGCTCACAGCAGAGAGCACAAGTATTACAGCCCTTCCATGCCTGCCCAGACACACTCCGCAGGCAAGAAAAAGTCTAATTCAATGGCTATCAAGAGCATCAGAGGGGACAACCTACCAGGCTCCCTAAGGAAAGTTCCATTGCTGGGGTCAGATAAAACAGAGCCCTGGAGAACACAGTGGACTGACCTCTGGGAGGTGTCACCAGGGGAAAGAATAGGATCAATGGGGCTTTTCCAGCCCTGATTTCATGGCTGACATTAGAGCCACAAAACTTAGAAGCATGAGAAAAAGCAACTTGGAAAGGTGGCAAGCACATGACCCAGCTGCAGTCCCATGGAGGGGAATGGAAGCCCTTTCTGTGCTGACTGGCTCAGTCCCTGGGACTGGCTCTATCCCCAGTCAGAACCCCACCATCCAGCCAGGTGTTCACAACTGTCCTGAACAAAGTGAAGGATCTGGGGGTGGGTGTCTCTTCTAGCTCATCACCAGCCAAACTACATCCACTGCATTGAGGGAGAAAGATGCCAAATGACCACGCTATGAGAGCCAAATCCAAGTCGTGGGATGCTCCAATCCAAGAGCTGAGCATGTGGGAAGCTCAGATCTGAGGGCTGATCCCACAGCAGGAGGATGGGGGGAGGCACCAGTTGAGGGCTGAGCCAGCACGGGGCACCGTTCCGAGGACTGAAGCTGTGGGAAGCTTTGACCCGAGAGCTAATCCCATGGAGGCTCCTAAATCAGGACAAGATTTTCAAACTTGGTGAGTACCCGCCACTGTCACTGTGACACAACAAGCACCGTTTGGAAAGCCTGGTTGTGACTGCGGGTGCTGGTTCTTTTGAAAAGCTGGCCCCTGAGGACTCAAGGCAGTGTCATCAGAAAGCACCACACTTTGCTATAGGCCAGGGTAGGGGTAGAAACACTTGGCTTAGCCATTCAGGCAATTTCCTTGCTATGCTCTCCACACACACCGTTTGGAGAATACTCCTAAGTGGAGCCTCTGACTCAGAGAGGTAAGTGCAGGTCCTTGCAGGGGGTCTGTTACTGAGGGGCGCTCCCTCTCAAGGGGGTGAATTTGCACAGCTCCCCCTTAGGATGAGCTGCCATTTTGATTTTAGCTGTTTCTGCCTCAGCCTTAGTTCGCTCTGGGCAGGCACTAGCCCTTCCAACTTTTATTTAATAACCCAGCCTGGGTGAGGGCTTCAAAGGGGTCTAAAGAGAAAGTTTACACTGCAAAACAAGGCCAGTGTTAGAATTCAAGTTGGTAGACGCTGGCTTTGTGGACCTGCAGCTTGAGTGTCTACACTCATTTGTATCTCCACATTAGGAATTGCTGAATGCTGTATTATTCTGACCCAAGTCCAACTGCCTGTAACCCAGACTTCCTAGCGACCTCCCAAAACGAGGCTGTTCTAGCCCTTTGTTTGTGGTGCAGTGTGGGAACACTCAATTGTCCCTCAAACTTGACTGTCCAGAGGACAAAGAAGGTTGAGGTATTTTTGACAGACTCCCCAAGCACAAGTCCAATGAAACTGAGTATATGCTGCAAAGCAATAGGGCTTGAACACTGGGCCCTGGCTTGGACCCTCCCCTCCCGTGGGACCCTGGGTGAGTGCGATTCATGTGTAGACAGAAGGGGAGCAGAGGGTAGGCTTGAACCTGAGTTGGAACCCTGGAATTACATTGCAGTGCGGACATACTCCAAGCGACATAGCAGCACGTCCCCAGGACCTCCACTGAGATTTGTGCTTCTAAGTCACCTACGTGCTTTGAAAATCCTATCCTGCGTCACCAAATGTAAAACAAACCTAAGAAGTTATCAGCTTAAATGGGAGCGAGAGGAGCGGCTGCCTGGTCTGAACTCAAGGCTGGAAGCCAAAAGCTGCTGAGCTCCATCCACCAATTACCACTGTAGCCTTGGTCAAGTCCCCAGAGCTCTCTGCCACAGTCTTGCTATCTTTACTCACCTGCAGGTGTGTGAGGGGACTCGCTCGTATCAGCGCTATCACCAGTGGCCCTGCTGCTCAGGCAGATTTCTGGAGATATGAATCAGCTCTTCGGTGGCCACGTCACCTCCTTCGGCTGGATCCTAAACATGCAGGGCCAGATATTTCCTGACTCTTCTCTTTTATGCAACCTGGGCAAGAAGCGGCCCAGGGAATTACAGAAGCAAAGTGTACAGAGTACCATTATCAGCTGCTTTATCTGCTCTGGAGAGAGGGAGAGCGCTCTAAGTGGGGAAACGTGTTTACTCATTGGCAGGATTGCTCAGTGCAGCACAGGAATGGAAAATGCCTGGTATAAATGCATCCAATGCCAGCACAGGGTCTGCTGGGCGTGCACGCCATCCATGGAGGCCATGCAGCAAACCGGTCTAACTGCCAGGGTTGCAGCTGGTGGTGGAGAGCAGCTGTTGTCCGCAGAGCAGACGTCCCTCATGCTAGCTCAGGTGTTTGAGATCTGTTCCAACAAAGACAGGGAGACTTGCACTAGAAGATTACTGAGCAACTGGATTTCCTGCATCAGCCGCCAATACTCATCATCCCTTTGTGTCCCACTGTTCAGAGATCATACAGAATCTCCCAACTCCTCAATGGGCTACACATTTCTGAGTGAGAGGCAAGAGGCACCCCTAGCCAGCACAGCAGCTGCTGGAGGAGAGTCAGAGACCATCACAATTGTCACATCTCAAAGTTTTCATGCCACTGTCCCAGACCCACAGGTCTCACGAGAAGCCTCATCGGGGCACACAGCTCTCTCTGCTGCAGGACAGGAGGTAACCTGCTCTGCACATCTGGACCAGTTATTGTCTTAACATACTCCCTTTTCAGCTAGTCTGTGCCTGTGCAGCTTTATATGCGTACCCCACACACACACACACACACAGCAGTACACCTGGCCCCACAGAGGAAGTCTGTGGATACTAAGGGGGTGAGTAACCCTTAGGCCTACGGGTCCGTGCATCCACACCTGCAGTGTAGGACACCCAATTAGCCAGGACAGCAAGTATCTCCCCACATCTAGACCCCCCCTTCCTCACCATATCTGTTGGTGCCTCTCCCGATGCCTGCCCTTTCTGGTGTCTTTGGCAGTCATGTTGATTAGAAATTTTCATTCAAATGACCTTTTCAAAAATCTTTTCCTGAGTCACATGCCTCTCTGCTAACGCTTGCAGTGACTCACGCATTAGTGAAAGGATTAGAGCAATTTTAACCTGCCTTGTGATGCCCTTGGAAACTGCTCATGGAGTGTCTAGGGAGCAGTTACCAAATGGGGGATAGCAACTCACAGCAAGGGAACAAGAAACACTGATGTCTTATGGTGAGCGTGTCCCACCCTGTGTTCGTTGCACATGCTTCCCAGCATTTGCTGTTGCAGGCACCTGGGCACAAGCGACTGGCAATGAAAATCCTGCTGGCTCATGCTCTGAACGTCACCCCCAGCTGCTGCCAAAAATTGAGATGTGCAGCACTCACAGGAATATCACTGGAGTGCCTGCACAACAGGCCCTGACACTTCAGCCTGGCACCTGGGATTAAGGTAATGCCAGGCCCACACTTTAAAAAGAGCGGAGACAAGGTTAACTCGGGCTGTGGAATACCACACCTGCAGAAGGTGCATGATTATGCACAAGGACAGATGACTGCAGCACATGCTGAGAGCTTTTTCATTGGCTTAACAGACATGAAAACATTATTGAAAATGAAGCTGAAAAGCCAGCAACACTTTGCAACGACTGACCCACCCCCTCCCACTTTGGTATTCCAACTCATTGTGTTATTTTCTCACGTCCCTCAGAGGTGGACGAGGATTTCATTGGTTAATTCTTATAAAGCATTTTGAAACTGAAAAATGCAAAGGTTATTTAGGGTTCATTTCTCTGGTATTCACACTGGTGTCGTGGGTAGTTACACAGAAACAGCAAGTCCTATGCCGGCCCAGCAGTGCTCCATCACATCCAGCATCTTTCCTGGCTATGGCCAATACCAGATGCTTCAGAGAAAAATGCAAGTAGTAAACAATGATGGACTAACATACCCTTAGGGGAAATTGCTCCTGAATCCTGGGTAGTTAGTAGTTAGGTATTATGCTCTAAAATCCAACACATTTTTATCAAATCTAAGTGTGAATTCTCATTGTATGTATAAAATGCTCATTTTTGTGAACCTCATTAAGCTTTTCTGACTTTAATAATATTGTGTAGCATTTAGTTCCACAAGTTAACTGCATGTTGGAATTTAACATGAACTGATGTATAACTACTGCCCAAAACTGATGGCCACTACAAAAACCAGAACTATGTGAAGAGCTGAGAGGAAAGACTTAGAATAACATTGTCAGAATATTAAGCAACTTCAGACTTTAAACAAGTAAGTATGGTCAAAAGAAAATCAGCAACTGGTGGGCTTTGAATAGGGGACCATATCATCACCCAGGGATTCAATATGTTGCCTGGAAATCACTGTGTGTCAGTAAGAGACCAAAGAACAGCAGAGCCAATCTTCCGACTTGACCACTGCAACATTCTCCTCTCTGGACTCTCCCAATACATACATCCCACTCCCCTCTGATGCATTTGAATACAACTGCTAAGATCATTCTCCTGGCCCATTCTGTCAACATCGCTCCCTTTGTTTAATTTCTTCACTGGGTCCTTCGTAACTGGTCTACTCTGTCTCTTGTCACATCACCTCATCTACTCTGCCAGCAATGCCAGCTTCACTTGCATGTATGTCAACTGCTTCCACGCAACCACTTTAGCCTTTTCTTCCATGTTCCCCTTTGTGCATGGGACTCTGTCCATGAATTGATCCATAAGGATATTACCCTCTTTCCTCAAATCCCTCCTAAAGACCCCCCTTTACTGTGACATGTATGATAGATCAGCCAATCGGTGATGGTTTGATTGCACATAACCGAGGAGAGCTGATATTATGTATTTTTTAAAAATAAAGATGATTTGGCACCATCAGGTTGTGCAACAGCTAATCTGAAACTGGGCGACCTGTGTTACTCTCGGCTTCCCTCACTGTGTCATGCTCTCTTATTGCATTTAGTCTCAAATTAGATTTTAAGTCCTTTAGGGGATGGGTTTTCATATTGTGCAGCAATCCACCAATCGCTGTGACTGAACTCAAACTAGAGCTGAACGTTAGTCCTTTGAGGGGGTTTTATTCATGCTTTGGTTCAATTTATCTTTATGGTAATATTGTACGAACTATCCAAATGGGGCTATTTACCCTCGTGAGATTTACAGTAATGAGATCCTGAATTATGATAAAAACAATTTGTTGGATATTTTAGAGAAGATAAATTATTATTTGTCCCTCAATATCCAGCGATCAAACCCAGTTTCTGTACTATATGACTGGAAAGATCTGGGAACTCTGATTCTCTTACCTAATTACCAATAACACCATCATCATTTACAACGAACAAAAAATTTTATTGGAACATATACACACCGGGATAACAGAGGTATTTGAATAATCAAATATGGAATGTTTAAGAAAGTGTTAAAATAAATAAGGATACCAAGATTTGCCAGTGCCAGGTCCAGCACCATTGTAAGTAAATGCCCTACTCTGAACAAGTCTGACTCTGATGGGACCAACCCAACAGAGTTTGTAAAGATTCCTACCACTAAAAAGTGGCCAATAAATTTGGAATATAAAGAGTCACTATAGTGCTTTCTACTGATGCGCATTCAAACTGTTTATTCGCTGCTTTCGTCTCTTATTTCTTTAATAATACCTATTAAGTTCTGAAGTCCAAAAACATAACCTGTGTCTTGGCCCTCATGCACCACACTATCTTCGCCATAGTACTTGCAGGTCGTGTGGGCAAAGTCTATCATACGGACATCAACAGTACTCGCAGTGGGCTTGTACGCATATGCTCCAGCTGATTCATCGGAAGACTCCTCTGAGAGATCCTCTAAGTCCTCTGGGTCTGAGTCCACAGTCACTTCCTGCAACTCCTTGCCATCATAAATGATCAGCAAGGAGCTGGAATAGAAACGGTAAGACTCCTGCTTTTCTAAGACAGATTTGAGTTCAGTCAATTTCTTTATAACTGATTCAAAGAGTTCCCTGCGCAGGTATTTGCCATTATGAAAGAACTGGTAAAGTGCTTCTTTAAATCCTTGGACTGAAAGCTTTCGCCCATGGTATTTATTCATGAACATTAACTGGCCAGTGCCCGTCTGGTACACCTGTATAGGAGAGAGAGGAACAAAAAGAATGGTTGGATTGTCAGCAATGGTAACTCTGAATCATACTCCAGAAAAATTAATGTCCCAGCAGAGGAAAAAAGTTTCAGCAGGATGATGTTTTTCTCTTAAAACAGGCTCTTCGGCAGTTGGAGGGGAAAGAATCCTAGCAACCACAGGCCTACCAACATCTGAGGTATTGTTAGTACAAAGGAAACTGAAAATTCCTCAGGCTTAGACTTGAGCTTTTCCATTTCAAAAAAGGGATGAAGAATTTAAGTAAGAGTAGGAAGGCTGAGGCCAAGATTTCTGAAGTCAAGTTACAACATGTAGGGCAGCCGCTCCACATCACTCACTCCATTAGCAACTACTGCATGCCTCTGCTGGCAGTCTTGCCAAATGGATTCCCAGAACTTCTGGAAATCTGAATGACAGCAATTGCCCATATGAAACATTGAAGCAAGCTCCCATACAGAAGAAAAGGGTATTTTTAGCAATCAGTAATCATTGCTTTCTCCTACAAACAGAGAATGTCATTTACATCAAACCCACAGATCAGGTGGAGTCTATATTTACAGATCAGAGTCCTGTAAATGGAACATCCACCCCCTACAGCTCTGAATGTTTCTCCAGCAGAGGCCTCTATTTCTGAAGGGCACACACTCTAAATGGGCTGGAACAGGAAACCAGAACCTTTATTCTAGTAGAGCACTAATATGGTGGTGAACAAATGTGGCACCCCTCCCTGTCCATCTCTGCTGACAGGTTCTCTGTTCTCAATACATGAGTTTAGGGTGGCAGTGAGCTGAGTGCCAGCCACAGGAATACTCACTTTCCCAAACAGAGCAGGGAGTGCTTAGTGAACACATCAGGTATCGGAGGAGTCTACTGGATGGAAAAGGAAATACCCCCCACTGCCACACAGAACGTTTGTGAATGGCAATGGGTAGGGAAGTCATTTCTCTATCTACTAAGGCCACTGGGAAGAAAAAACTTGCCCTCTCCCCCACAACATCTACGGATGAGAGGGAAGAGACTTAACTCTCCCACGCAGAACTGGAAGAACAGGCAGTCCTCACTCCACTTCATAGCAGCAGAGGGCCCGAGGGGTGGCTCTTCATTTCTTAGGGCTCAACCAAGTCACTCAGTTGCCAGAGAGATGCAAGCTGCAGGGTATTACTTTAAATGAAAGCCTGAGCTGCTCCCTCATTGTATCTGCAATGCAATCTTATCACTCATATTTAATGATCAACTTCTTGTTTGCACATTACACACAGTTTACTTTCGGCAGAGAAAAGAATCCAGACTTTTCAAGACTCCAGGACAGTACTAACTGTAAGAGTTCTTGCTACTGTTCTGATAGCCAAATGGTTAAGATCCATGCACAGTGAGAGAAGACAGACAGGTTTGTTTTCTGATCTCCAGCTCACAGCACATCCCCACTGTGATACAGAGGGAGAGCTGCAGGTTGCTATGCAGTCGCTCCTCTGATTCATTAGTGACATTGGTGTGCTCTGAAGAAAGTCATCAAATTTCCTTCCGTTAGAAAAGTGAATGAAAGGTAGGACCTCTCAACGGAGGGGCATGAAGTGGGATATTGGATAATAAGGAGATAAACTACAAATTCAAAGAATATAATGGATTAAGAAAGCAACAAAATTCATTTTCCTATTGCCACCTTAATAAGATAATGCAGTTTATTTGTGATTGGCTAGAAATTTACTGAGCTCACATTCCTGCTATTACCAAGCATACTTGCAATTCTGGGAAGCAGATATTTTCCTCAATTCTGAGCAGATGAAGGCTTGTTTCAGAAGAAAGTTAGAGTCTTTGCTAATGGTAAACCACAAAAGGTACAAGTAGAAAGTCTCTTCATATATAGCCTGTTTTATTCCCATCCCTACCTGCAATCCATTTCAGACTCACCTGCATGCCACACACTCTGACCCCAATAACTGCTGAAGTACTCTGCTGACACTTCCGGATCTGGTTAGCTTTCTTCTCTTCTGATGCATCATCTCCATGTTGCCGGGTTCCCATTTTAAGGTCCAACACACATGGCACTTCATATCGGGAGGTTAGATTTTCCAGCAAGATAAATTCTGACTGGTTAAGGAAAAAGCCTTACAATAAGAAATACAGGTTTTAAAAAATATTCTGAGAGCCCCATTCCAAGTGAAGGTAGCAATCAGCAAAAGTTAAAAATCTTAGCAATCAGCAAAAGTTAAAAATAAAACATTGAGAAACGGCTAAAACACACCGGCAGCCAACCTTTACCCAATCATGACTGCATTAGCAACTTAGCAAGAACCAAAAGGATACACCTACTTTGCATTAAACAAAGTAGACTGCACATGACCTAGTCTTTCATTTGGATGTGAAGTCCAAAGAGCCTATAAGTTCCACCTTGCACTACTCTCTCACTCTACAAGCACCTCCAAATTAGAGATGAAAATCACTAATTGCATTAATCATTCTACATGTTTCTAAAGAATTATGTTTATACATACACATTTTTAGTGATTCAAATCACCCAAACTCCTCACATACAAGATTCCCTTCCCTAAGCACGCAGGTCTTAAGATCTTTACAGGGTCTGTGCCAGTTGCAAGTACAATATATTCAAGATTCTTTGTGCCTTATTATGGAAAAGAACCAACATCACACTAAAGCAGTGGTGGGCAACCTGTGGCCTGTCAGGGTAATCCACTGGTGGGTCGCAAGACGGTTTGCTTACACTTACTGTCCGTAGGCACAGTTGCCTGCAGATCACTGTTCCTGGCCAACAGGAGCTGTGGGAAGTGGCCCAGGCTGCAGAGACATGCTGGCCACCGCTTCCCATAGTTTCCATTCGCCAAGAACGGCAAACCATGCCCACTGGGAGCTGCGGGCAGCCGTGCCTGCAGATGATTAATGTAAACAAACTGTCACACGGCCTGCCAGCGTATTACCCTGACGGGCGGCTTCTGACCCGTGGGCCACAGGTTGCCCACCACTTCTCTAAAGGTTCACAGGCATACAGACTCCTTTTGTCTTTACTAGAGTTAAGAGTGCGTGTTCTCACGGCTGCACTGACACTAACGGAACAAGGAAATCTCATTTTCCACCACATGATCAATCCTACGCTCTTAGAGCCAATAAGTATAAGCTGCTTCTGCTTTTAGGAGCTTGGATTTACTATAGGTTTTCATCTTTTCTATTATAAACGCAGATTAAATTTTAGGTTCAATTTGCTTTCACTAAAAAATTAACTGAAATTAGGAAGTTGCTGGCAGCAAAGGACTAGCCTGAACAAAAAAGTTTTCCAAAGTACTGCTATTATCTCATTCAAGCAATCAAAACATTCCACATTTGACTACTTTAATTAAAAACTAATAATCCCCCTGTACTTAAAAAAAGTAGTATCTGAGAAAATATATTTTTGGAATTGTGAGGGTGGGGGAGTGGAGGCTAAATCCTTTGACATCATCCTAATATATACAACAAATTTCTAACTGCTCATGCTAAGGTAAGAAGCAGAACTTCACACCTCTAAACTCATGCATTAGTAAATCTGCCTAGTCAGTGATCACTTCACCTAGGATGCTGGAAACTTTTCCACTAAAAGAGATTCATACTAAAATAAAGTAGATTCCTTGAGTTGTCCAGCACAGATGTGTTTTAAGTGTTGGGAAAGCCCAAATTCTGGCAAAGAGTAATGATCCCTTCATAGTCACCTTCTATCTGACAAACCATGGTTTCAAACAATCCCATTCTCAGTGTTACAGCTACACAGTCTGGTTTGGGTAGGGGGCAGAGGGGTGAGGGGCATCTGCTTAAAATAAAAGCAGAATCCCTCTTTGTTCTGCTGTTGAGAGAGAGAGAGACCGTCTGAGAAAAAAAAAAGAGATACTATATTGGTTCCGATGTTTCGCATTTTCCTTCATCCGCCGTAACTGCTGCTGGTGACATTTCATACTCCAAGGGTTATGATGCTTAAATTGTGAACTGACATTCCCCTTTTTCTCTACACTATAATACAAGACTTCAGATTTCTTCAGCCACTCAAATTCTTCCTCTAATTTGTGACTAGAAAATAATAAAAAAAAAGAAAAAAGTCAGAAGCCAAATGGAGAGAGTTAAGTACTCTACTTTTAAAAAGAAAAGATATAACTTGTTCAAGCTTTATATATTATATACTGCTGACCCTCAACCAACTTAACACTTTCAATTTGTCTATTCATATTTATCTCAAAATACTTCTACCAACAGTTGGCAAAATCCATCATTTCCATTATATATGGGTCTGGGCAAGTTTCCCATTATTGAAATTTCAGTCTTTGTAAATCTGCTTCAATCATCTGACTATATGCTAATTTATATTTGCAGATTTCAACAGACTTTATGAAAACACTAATGAGATCTACAGAATCCCTCACCTGCTTGAACTGCTTAGACAGAAGTATGCAGGGCACAGCTAGAAGTTTTCCTGATTTCCACTTTGTTACAGCTCTCTGGTAACTGCTACTACAGCATATCACAAATCAGGGGGTTTGAACTGGGAACAGGTTTGCAGGAATCCTGTTTTACCTCGAACTGCATTTTTCCTCTTTCACCCATTGAAAAGATTCAAGTAGACTCATTCAGCATAGCTGAATTTTTCTCTTGCACAGTCATGCTTTTGCAGACACTACAGCTTGAAAATAAGCAGAATCCTAGAACCTTCCTTGACTGACCACTACAAAGATATAATTGTGAAGAGGCTCAAATGAAACTCGCCTGAATGGAAACCACTTCTGCTGCTGAAAGTGTTTCACAGTGGAGAGAAGACGACAAATAGATATGAGTGTGGGAGGAAGACACATATGGCAGAAGGAACAGAAAGACTGGATAAAACCTCCATTCTAGCACTGAAACAGTCCCTATGTATTTAATTTTATTCATATCTGCATTAGAACAGATATGAATAAAATTAAACACAGGTTATGTTTCAAAGCTTTACACTCATTTCTTTTTGACCTACCTTTTCATTTTTTCCTCTTTCCTGTGCTGTCGAACCCATTCCTTAGTTATCTTGTCATTTTCTAATAATACAGTCTTTTTGTTAGACCACCGTAACAACTTATTTTTGGGTTCACAGTCAGAATTATCTATGCTTTCCAAGTTATCATGGTCCCCATTTAATGGATAGGCTATTAGACACAGATTTCCATCTTCATCCTCTTCAAAGCTCACGGATACCACGCCTGGGGAAAGAAAGGAGATGACCAGTTAGAAATCAATGAAATGACCCACAAACACTTTATGTAACATGATTTTACACAAAGAATATAGCAACTTTTGGTTTTTCTCTTACCCAGGTCCTTAGTTTTTATCTTGCCACAGGCCAAAACTCATCTGTCAACCTAACAAATATCAAAACATCTAGACAAAATGACACCTCACAGAGAAGACAATTTATTATGTAGACAAAACAATAGTAACAGAAGAGATTTTTTTCTCTCTGACGTACAGAGTCAAATAGGAATCAAATAATAACAGGAGACGATTTCAATTATTGAAAAATTTTATTAATTTAAAAAAGTCTGACTGGTCTGACCCTAGGAGAGATGTAAAACATTTTATATTTACATCTTGCAGAGAAAAATAACCTGCATAGAAACACCAAAAGCTTTAAGTTTTGCATGACAGCAAAGCAAAAAGCATTTATTCAGATTTTTTTGTGGGTTAATAGATTCCAAGGGCAAGGAAAGGCTTGCAACCAGAGCAAAACAAAAAAAACGTCACACATTACAACAGATACTAGTTCAAAGGCTTCCACTTAGAATCACCACGTTTAATTTTACACTTTATTCCACCCCTTTTGGGGTATATATTTTATTGATGTTGGTTATGCAGCAGTCTTGTGAAATAAAGAACAAAAAGCAATACAAAGCAAATCTGATCATAGTACATAGAAACATGGTGAACCTTGAAAGCATTTTTTCCTCCTCATCTCAAGAGTCTCTAGAACACTGCATTGTATATTAAGAGTCTTAGAGGAAGTTCTGATAGGGTTGCCCCCAGTGCCATATTAGAAAGTTTCAATGATTATCGCAGAAGCCGTAACAACTGGCTGAATGTTTTTTTTAATTTTTTTCTCAGTCCTCTCTCTTTATCCTCAAATCAATCAATCTGCACAGTTCTTGCAGCACATCACTCGGCCGGAGGGGAGAGTTCTCGGCGAGAGATTGGCACTTCTGAGCTGGGCAGGCGGTTCTGGGACCTACAGTAGCTGGGGTAGGGAGTGCAGAAGCTCTGACTGACAGTCCTGCTGCCACATAGGAAAGGACTACAGGAAAAAATGGGGGAGCCAGCTAGCAAATGGCCTTTGGCTTTATCCTGGAAAAAACAACAGAGATGGACCAAATGAGGCCCCCTTACCCCTAAATCCCCCCCACATGCCCCAAAAAAGAAAAACCACATATACTAGTACAATTGTTCTACAACATTTTGTAAGGTATCATTTAAAGACCACATTTTCTTCAACATGTCCAAAAGAGCTTTTAATAAGATGTGTTCAAACCTCTCAGCAAGTATGTGAACATTCAGGCAATATAACTTTGAAACATCTTCTCGGAAGTCCTCCTCCAATTTTACAATCAATATCAAAATAAACTTGGCCACCCTTAGTGTTCAAGTCTAAAATGCTTTAAAAAGCAATTCAAAATGAATAAATGCTTCAGACTTATTTTATCAATTAATCACCAGACAGCAGTTAATGGAATACCCCACAAAAAGAGAAGCATTTTGTTTAACTAGTGCAATGCTTAAAAGAACTGGAATTTCCACTCCTACATACCATCTGACTCAGCCTCATCACGGCTACTTGATCCTTGCCTACCTAAATGCCAGGAATTTTCGTTTCCTTAAGGGCAGAAACAAACTGCAAATATTTAACAAGATGATATTTTTCAACTTTCTTTGCTGTACTGACGTTATATATGGTGATTAATATACGAGAGTTAAGAGGACAACCCAAAACACAAAATGATACAGCTAAACTTCCACAAAACATGTATTCAGGCAATCTTACCCAGCCCCTGAAGACACACATTAAACAAGAGGCAACAAAATAAATTTTTAAAAAATTAAGATCAGAAATAAAAATGAAAATATTACTGAGAACATTTACAAGCTGTTAGCTACTTACCTGTCTGTGCCTAAGGGAGATATATGGGCTGTCACCAGCAGAGTTGCTCTACTCTAATGCTGTTAGTCAGCCCAAAGACCCACTGGCAAGCATCTCCACCCTGCATCTCCACAGCCTGGCTCAGACAACATCAAAATACATGAAAAGAAAACCCCTAAAATCTCTTCTACACAGAAGAGATTTTAAAGGAAACAGAGCACACTTGGATTTACAAAAGAGAAAAAGCCCAACCCCTTTCTAAGGTTTCGTAACATACCTTCATACTGTGGAGTGAATTTACGCATTTCTGTTGGGAGAGTCTCATAGAATTGGTGTTCCCTCTGGATGAGGGGTTTACAGATGGTCTTGTCATTAAACCGGAGGACACAGGAGTGACCCCCAACCTGGTGGACAAAAGGCTCGAGTAGGACTCCCTTGGTATAGTGCTCCACTTCCATAGCTCCAAATGCTGGGCTCATCCTTGTAGCACATTAGATAAAACAATGTGACAATGTGAAGGCAGTTCAGCCGTAGAAGATCTGTCTCCCAAAAGGTGTTTATTCCAGTTTAAAAAGTCTGTTAAAACAAATACAATAGAATCCTTTGGGTTAATACCTTTGTATGTTGAAGTCTGAGCAACCAAAGGTAACAGTTACTTTTGTAAGGCACAGTAAAGGAAACTGAATGTAAACAATCCTCTATGCAAAGTGACACTGAAAAGAACCTACAGCTTTAAGTGCAGAGGCAAATAAGACTGAGATCACATAGGCAGAGAAAAACAAAGCTACATACCCCTCCCACCAAAGCCTCAGCCAGTGGGAATTATATTTTGCTGCTACGCAGACGCACAATGAAGGAGGGGAACAAGATACAAAAGAAGGGAAGGGTAATAAACATACTGCTTCTCTCAGCTGTTCTCCTTACTAGCCCTCACAGCATTTTCTTATCAACAGACAGCCCCAAAGGGAACCTGAAGATAAAACTTCATGTTTTAGGACTTTATTCTACATACTCATATTAGATACTAAGCAGAGTTTAGATCCAAGTTAAACTTTACACATAATCTATTATGTACACTTACAGAACTACACAAATCAACCATTGTCAGTCCAAGCATACATTTACATTTAATGCATGTGATGTTTTACTAACTTTCAACACAAACACAAGCCATAAAGAATCAAAGACTACTTAAAAATGCCCACTAAACTGACAAATTATCTTCTCCAGGAACGGGAGGGGGGGAGGGATGAGGACGACCCAACTTAAGCAACTTTCTACAGTATACTATTTCAAAGTAATTTAGAACAGAAATATGCTATGCACTGTTCATGCTATCTATAAAAAATATTGATCATAATAATTAACCCTTTAAACTGTTTAACTTCTTGTATAATTTAGCAATTTTCAAATGTACTATACTGCATAGCTAAAGGCAGAGACTCTTTCATAGAAAGTCTCCAGATAACAAACAGCACCCAGAACTGCAGACCAACACCACAAAAGTTTCAGTTACCTGTTATTTTACTGTTTCATTTTACAGATAAAAACGGTACAGAATGAAAAAATCAGACTAAATCTTACTAGCAAATTTAGGCCGAGTAATAGTAATTTGAGACTCAACTTTAATGATTAACTTCAGTGTCTAAAAAAATGAACTGACACCTTTATTCCATCTTAAAGAATGTTACATGAACAATAAGGCACTTAATTCAATGAAACTACAAAGTGTTCAAGGTCACTGGGTTATTTTTGTTTGTCCTTCTCAGATATTTAGCAGCTTTAGCTTATCTTAAAACCAAACAACTAGAAGCTTATGGAGTGACGACAGGCATGACAGCTTTAACAGGCAACAAATGTTAATACAACTAAAAATATCTACAGTGCTTTTTCATACATAAGAACATTAAGCTGTTTATCTGCCTACCTTAATTTACCAGAAACAGCAGGTCAAGTAATTTAATCCCGACTGCTGGAAGAGACACCTTCAACAAAGATGTCTGTCAGTGGAATTGTTCCCAGGCACACTCATGTTAACAATGTATAAAAATTCCATATTTCCCAAGTATGGAGAACATACTACGCCATAAAATTAACGCCTAGATTTTATATCAAGATTGAACTAGAGAAACAAAAGGAAATTTATCAATTTAATCAATTCTCTAGCAAAGGTGTTTAACACCTAACTTAGATCAATGGACTCAAAAAATTGTGCAATATTGTATTTGATATTCTAGTTACATTGTATATGGGGGGAGGTATGTCCCCTTCCCAATCTAAATGGATTTTCCAATATTTTTCTGAATACAATCACTAAATCTACTTGGCAAGAGAAAAATGCTTTATCTACATTAACAGAAACACTAAGAATTCATTTACTTTTTAGTGAGGTCTATACAAATACAAATTGAAGACTTACAATATTTATTTGGAACTAGCCTGTTTAAAATACAAGCATATTATAATATGATTTTTTTTTTTTTTGGTCTGACTCTGGAACTTGCTGGCACTGAAATCTGTCCTGATCCCACCTCATGAATACTAACTGACCCAGTCAATGTAAGCAAAACTGTCTGATCCAGAAGATGGCACTCTTATTCTGTAATTTTCTGCAACTGAAAAATACTATGTCCTCTGAACTTATTCTACTGCATTTCTACCCACCTTATGAAAATATACTACTATACTGCCTTCTGTCAAGATTGCTACAGTCAAGCACCACTATACTTATCAGTTTCTGAAAAGTATTGTGGTGCTTGACTGTTGCAATAGTTGAATAGTGTTGTCTGAGATACAAGACCTCTCAAGACCATTTACAAACAGATATTCCAATGTGCTTAAGAGAGGGATAAAATTAAATGGAGAACTTTTTTGTTTTGTTTTGAGGGTTGCTTGTATACATGACTAAAACGGTTTCATATACATTTTTTCAACCAAATTTTAAAATCCCCAAAGACTTAATCAGGCTTCCTGAAGCAAACAGCTCCAGCCCTCTGGAACTTTGTTCAATTCTAGATAAGAAAGCGTTGTCTACAAACAAAAAGTGCACTGCTTTAATTATAAGGTAAATTTAAAAGCAGTACATCACTGCATGCAGATGTTATTATACCGGTAATAGCTTATTCCAATATGTGAAGGGGGAATGAACTACACCAGTATTAGCACTTTTATATCAGCATAACTGTGTCCACACTAGACACTGTACTAGGATAACTATTTTAAATCACACTCCTTAACTTAATTGTATCAATACAAAATCTGTGTGGAGACCAGTCCTAAACTTGTGTCAGAACAGCAAAATTTATATTGAAAAATATGCTTATCATTTTCACTACAGAAAGGAAATACGTATCTGCCAAAAGGAGAAGGCTCAACTGAGAAAAAAAACACTATGTTCCTCCCTCATATCCCCAGTGACCTCATTAGTTCTTCAGTGTAACTTCACAACTTGTTTTCTTTCATATAGACCCAAATGGTCCATAAGGGGTTTGCACACTGTGTATTCAGAAAACACAGTCACTTGGGTATGACATTAGCCAGTATGTAGCTCAACAGCAAAAACCTTCTAATACTTGTATCATTAAATCTGTATTTGATAAAGGCATCATATACATTATGCAATATCTAATGCAAGTGCTAAATCAGAATTAAGCCTTAAATGTGTTCTCATAATTGTTGTGTTTTATGTGAAAATTTTATCATTTCATATTTAGGCAAAATTTTCAGTGTGCGGATTTGGGGTCATCAGTATGCAGATACCTGCAATAAGATCCTATTTTGAGTAAGCCCGAGAGGTATATACAAATCCTTCAGAGTAATGTGGAAAACAAACAACACCGAAGGGGATGTTCACTGCGGTTGTGTTATGCAAGCTCTCCTTATATTTTCATATTACGATTTAATGAAATAACATGTATATTCTGCATCTGTGTTCTCAAAGTATTGATGTTGGAATGTGCCAGATAGTGTAAAATGAAATTCTCAATCAAATAAAGCTAATGCTGTTAAAATCTTAAGACTGGGATATACGTGGAAATTTACTGCTGTAATTATAATTAATTCTCCAGGTGAACACTTAATCTGGAATCAAAGTAACTTTTTCTAGTTTAGTGTATTTCACGGAAGCAGTATAAACTAAGCTAGAAAAAGCCACCCATTCTCCCAGAATAAGAGTCTCCACACTGAAAGTTATGCCAGAATAGCTATAGCAGTATAATCACACTGGGACACTTTACTATGCGGACAAGCACTTAGATCAGTGCTGTTCAAACTGGGGCGCGCTGGACCCCTGTGCCACCGCCAATCCCACGCAGGAGACCACCGAACTCCCGTTCAGGCTATTTTTGTCCCGTCGAAATGTCGCCATGGAAAGCGGAAGCTTCCACTTTCTGCGTTGGCATTTCGGCGGACATACCCTGGGGGGCCGCAAATCAGCATCGGACTGCGGTAAGGGTCCGCAGCCAGAAAAGTTTGGGGACCCCTGACTTAGACAACAAAACTCAGTTTGGATCTTGACTTTATTCTTAAGAACAGACTTTAAGGGAAGAAATCCTAGTTCTACATCCTCACAACCATCACTGGTTCTTATGCCTAGGGCAGCTGGGTAGTATGCTCCCATTTACATGAAGGGGTAAAGGACAGAGCGCATATGCCCAGGAAATGTGCTAGAGACCAAGGAAAGAAACAGTACTGCAGCCTCTCTCAGTCCAAGAAAAACACAAGAACACATGGGCCCAGTGGGTGAAGCCTTATACAGCAGCCTAGTAAGCGTTCAGCCAGGGAAAACTCTACCAGGACTGTGTATGAAACTTACAAGAAAACAAATATGATGTTGCTTGAGAAAACTGAAACTGAACAAGTAATGCAAAAGCAAAATGACAGAATGTTGCAGTGGGGAAAAAAAAAAAATCTACCTTAGTGCATTGCTTGCTGCATTCCCTTTACAACCTTATTTAGTGTAAAAAAAAAATAAAAAAAAAATACACCGACCACTTCAGCAGTTTGGAAATTGACTCAGTAGATCTGTCAGTTGCAGCTCAAATTTAAAAGAAAATATCAAAACCAAGATTATACCCAATGTTGCCTGGTTTGCCAGGTGCAACTCTAAATACAGACAGCTGTGCTGAACAGTGCCCTTTGGTTGCTTATAAAGCAAAGAGGAGGAGGAAGACAAGGGTAAACTGAAGTAGTACCTTCACCATAATTCTTTTAGTTTATGTATTTCTGCATCACATCAGTCAGCATATTGATTTTTTTAAAACTGTATTGACAACTTAAGGCACCTGCATACCTAATGTGAAGCCTTCTAAAGGATCTTCATCAAGAAATTCCTACAAATCCAAGATACCTTGGTAGGTAAAATTTACTCTCCTAGGTCTGTAGTATGTACAGTCCCTCAGTCGCTTGCATAAATGAGAATAATTTACTCGTAAATCCCAAGGGCATCAGATACCTTAGTGATGAGCACAGCATAACTGCTTAGAGACACAAGTCCAAAAAGAGAAGATTAAAATAATTTCCCCTCATGTTGGGAAGATCTATGGGACTACTTCTGTGTCAATAAAGAAGGCTGCTTCCTTGTAATAAAAGAGCAGCACTGACAACAGTTTGGGAGAGGGTGTTTGATGAGAAAATAGTCTGATGACAGCTCAACTTGATCTCTTATATTCTTTTTAAATAAAACAAAGAAAATCCAAGCCTAAGCTACAAGTAAATTTACTCACAAGATTTATGCAAAACTATTTTAAACACACTCTCCCAAACTGAAAGAACTAACCAAATAGTGGACCTAACAGAATAACTGCCAGGTAGGCAATTGGCTAAAAACGAATCCTGATTATCTTTAATATTAGTCCTTTCAGAGGAGACAGTTGCTCTTGAATTCTTATATCACACAAAACTGCACAGCTGTTCAGTGGGTGGAAAGTATCTACACATCCACTGAAGAAATTAAAGCAAGAAAGTTTCTATAGCAATTATTTATGATAAATATGAGAATTCAAAAGTTCAAATTGTTTAAACTTTCCTTCCTTTAAGTCACTGAAAGGAGAGGAAGGAATGTCTGGTGGTTAAAGCACTAGCTAGCCTAGGACTTGAGAGACCAGGATTCAAGTTCCTATTCTGCCACAGGCTTCCTTTGTGGCCTTGGGCTAGTCTCAGCCTTTCTGTATCTGTAAAAAGTGGATAACTGCATTTCTCTACTTCACAGGGATACTGTGGTGATAAATATATTAAGATCACCATGAGCCACTCAGATACTATGGTAATTGGGGCCAGATAAGTACATCAGGTAGCTAGAAAGGTACTTTAAAAGACAAGTTTGACAGCTAAAGGGCTATCTTTTTTCTGAGTCAATAAAAATGAGTAATTTTGCTAACACCTTTCCCTACTCCTAAATTCCCTTTTTTATTACCCTTTTACATATAACCCGATCCAACAATAGATTATCAGTAGCTTTGTGTGTCAGAATCAAGGCATTTTAAACAGGTAAAACCATAAATCACACAACATGCAAAGCAGTTGCCACTAACAACAGTTGTGATAAAACAAAAGTCTATGTGGGTAATAGGACAGCTGCATTTATCCATTCTCACTCGAATGACTGGCAAGAATGAAAGGACTTTCTGAATGCAATTGTAAATGCTACCGCTTCCTAGGAATTACCGGATATAGGCATCATAGTACAGAATGCTGGACGCAATTATATACAACCACTTACAAGATATATCTGATGCTGTAACATTTGTTTTATTACCCACCTCCATGAAATATCATAATTCCAGTCTTCTCTAACCCAGTTCTATTTCCATTTAACAGGAGTGTAATTTCCCTAGCCCTCTTCTGGAGATATGCCCAAAATGCTTTTTAAAAATTCCCTAGGGGTAACCTGAATAACTTTAGTATATTAATTCAGTTTGTGAGATTATGAAACACAAACCTTAAAAAAAACAAAAACATCAATTCCACCAATGTGTGACAGCAAGCTGCTGCTGCCTGGAGCTTACCTCATCAAGTAGTCTTTTGGTCTAAATCATTTTACACCCTGGTTCCTACACACCTAAAATACCAAAGAGAAATGACTGAGTTCTATTTTTTTACTAAATCTGTTTTTCCTCTTCAGTGAAAGAAAACCAAGTTGGAGAGGTTACAGAGCTTTTCCTGCTCAGACAAGAACGCATGCATCTGGTCCATGCAGCTCTCGAGATACATAATACCTGGAAAAACTAATTTATTTTCCAAGAACATAACTGCCATAGTAACTAAAGCCCTTAAATCACCTATTCTAAGCTACCTGAACTTCTCGGAAATGGACCAAAAAAAAAAAAAAATTTGTTTTGGGCACTAGTTCCTAAAAATACCATTCAAAAGATATGAAAAAAATCTTTTGACAAAGAAATGAAATGTTTGGTTAAAGTACTGAACAGTTACGTACTTTAAATAAAATCACTCTACAAGAAAACTATTTTTAAAGAATGATTTAAATGGCTGGCTTCTGCAGGAGACTTGTGAACTGAAACTAATGGTATATATGAATGGCTAATTAGAGACAGTTTCAGTATAGAATATAAGATAACAGAACGCAGATCCACTGCTTAAGAAAACATTCAAGCTCTAAAAAATTTGGGAATGGACTACTTTCCACTGATTAAACGAGATTGAGAGGTTAATGTGAAGTCTCCAGGACAATCAGCAGTGACCTCCAACATGGAGCCTCTCTCTGAAATTAGCTTCATTTTTTATATTCCCAACAAAAGTGACCGCTTAGTTGCTACCATTTTTGAATATGCAGCATTGAGTGAATCTTTAATTCTATCAGAAACCACTCCTGGTTAACATTATACAAATTACTAAACTTTGTAAATAAATGCTGGTACAGAAACACATCCACTAAGTCAAAATAAATAAAAATTCTATTAGATTTAATACTCATGATAAGCCTCAGTGATCTCTGCAATTTTCACCTTTGGACATAAACCTCATCTGTCCCTGCTGTGCTGTAAATTCATGAATCCAATCTTAAGGGCTCTAAAACACATTTTGGTATCAAGAACTTCAATACACTAAACTAGTCATTTCCCCAAAGGAAGATTTTTTTTGAAGTTCTGTCCAACAGCTACATTGTTTTGACTAAGAATTTTTTCTTACTCATATCCTGTTCACAACCTCCTAATCGTAAAGTTATTCTTGCTCTTACACATCTGGATCTCAGCACATATTTTAAGGAGATAAATACTCTAAATAGGAGATAACTTTCAAAGGAGTCTATCCGAACTAGGTGCCCAAATCTTACTGACTTCCAGTGTGATTCGGATGCGTAACTCCTTGGGAGCCTTTGAAAATCCCAGATTAAATTAAGTTTTTATAAATGCATGTAAACCACAAGTGTTCTTTTACTGTAGAAAGTCGAGTGACTAAAATCCATCATCATATAACCTAATAATGTGTAGCTTGTAATGAATAAGAGCAATATAGATAGGTGGCTGCAGAAAACTATCACATACAAAGACAACTGAAAGAAAGGAGTATTCATATCTAATTTTTGTGATTAATTAGAATTTAAAATAAAGGTTTCCAAAAGCAGATTCCTAGTCTTCTAACACCTCTTTCTGATGTATCAGGGCAGGGCCTTCCAATGAGATATCCATAAGATTCATGACTGGTTACATACCAAGGGTGCACTTTAGAAACCATATTAAATGCATTTAAGGCAACAACTAGTGCCAAGCATGTCACCTTAGTGTAATACTGCTACCTACTCATACATTTTTAATAGGAATAATAAATTATTTAGAGGGTACATCAGGTATCTGTTCCTGCCCTAAGTTCAATTTCAAGTCAACAGTATATCAAAGGCTCTTTTGGCCGCAGCACACCATTGTTGTTCACTAAGGTACAACTGACTCAAGTCAGAAATTTCTGCCAAGGCTGTGATCAATGTCCTCTCCCTTGTGCATATACTATAACATTTTAAAAACTGTTACTGTGCAAAACATTTTAGTGAGATTCTACAATTACGATAATGCATTCATAGCATTTTGTTATACTTGGCTGACTTTTTCAAAAACTTTTGTTTGTTGACTTAATTTTTTTCAAATGAAAAAAGGTTCTGGTGTGATTTTTCAGCTCTTTCCCTTGCCCTTTTTTTTTTTAAAGCTCTCCTCCTGTTCAAACCCCATCTCGCCCCACTGGAAAAAAGGGGAAAAGAGTTTTTCTTATAAAAACCACCCAACACACACACACACACTTTTCCACTAACATAAAACGGAGGAAGGGATAAAGAGAAATGAAAAAGGAGGAGAAAGAATAAAAGTGAAATGAAAATTGGCTTGAATTTTTTGCACAAAATAATTTCAACCATCCTTACTTTGATAAACTGCTCCAAGGCTGACATGAGATAAAAAACTATAGTTTTGGCTTCCCAAACACTCTCCACCTTCAATTATCTTCCAGACACACACCTATCTAAGGCCTTGTCTACACTACGGGGTGAGGTAGAGAGGGGACACTGATCTAAATCTATTTTAGATTAATAACATAGCTGAAGTCAACGTACTTACATCTACTTACCAGGGGGTCCATGCTACACAATGTCGACTGGAGACGCTCTCCCATCAACTCCCCTTGCGCTTCTTGTTGAAGTGGAGTATAGGAGTCGATGGGAGAGGGATCACTGGTCGATTTAGCGGGTCTTCACTAGACCACCTCAATCAACCACCAATGCATCAACTGATGTGTGTCAAACCACTGGTAAGTAAGAGTTCACTAGCAACTATAGTTAAACAAAGGTCATTTTTAAAAAGTAACATATCCATCTACACTTTATATGGGGAAAATTCAACAGTAGTTGAACAGTTAGTTGGGAGCTCTTTGTTAGGAACCTGTTTCAAAGGTTACAAAAGCCATACAGTGAGTGATCAGTATTTAAAAAAACATGGATCCTCTTAAGAGCTTTCAAGATACAGTTGAATGCATAGGAAAATAGCTGCCCAGAGTCAGTGGGAGTTGCATTTATTATGCATAACAGCCAGTGCACTGAAGTGGGGAGGGAGACCAATCTCTTACAAAATCTTTCCCAGCCACAGCAGATCAGATCAGGATAAATAGAGGCAGAATAGAAAAGGGCATCTCATAAGCAAAAATTCTTAATTAGTGATACTGTGCAAGCTGACTGGAACACACACTTTTCTACAGTACTAGTCTCTGCTGTGACTGAAGTAAAATATTAAAGCAAGTGAGAGTCTAATTCTTTCCCTGTCACAACCACAATTGTTTCTCTAATTAAATACTGTTTATTCAACAAAGAACTTTTCCAATCAAATGTTATCAAGGTGGTCTTGTTTTTTCTTCTCTACAGCATTATTCAGATGTATTTCATACACAAAGTTTTATATCTGACTTTCAACACAAAAGGATGAAAAGTGTGGAGTGAGGTTGGCTTTCCCAGGCACCATACACAGTCAATAACATACTCACCAGAACCACTCTTGCCAAGAAGTTCACCTATTCTAATCTGTAAACTAGATCATTAGATTCAAACAGCAATGTGAAACCAGTTGCAAAGCAACCTGATGGTCTATTGATGGTGGCAGGTCCCACCACCTGAACTCCAAAATGTAGCTGAAAATAATTATTTTGTTATAATTAGCCCATCTGATGAGGGATGACCACATCGATATTATGCCTGTATGATGTGTTATTTTTTACCAGAAGTGTTTCACAATAGCAGTCAGTGTTTCTGCACTATAAGCAAAGGTGGTAAAGGTTACTTCATTCAAGCTGAAGGTCCTACAGGACTTCACAGGCAAAAAGCTGTTGGCAGGACCTATCACCCACACAAACAAGAACTGAAAATTGACCCTTCTTTGGTCCAATTCTAGAACTGCAATTAGCAAAATTGCATCATCTCTTGTAGCTTTGCCATGCCCCTATGAATGGAAAAAGGCAGATTTATCCTGATCCACTAAATTGAGACCACAGGCCAGATATGAACTAGATGAAAAGTTCTGAGAACACTATCAATGAAAATTAAATTCTCTAAGGCTTGAAGCTTGGAAAGAATCTAGCACTAATGTGGTTTGCATATTACTTATTCCTGTATGTGCTGATGCACTGGAGTAAAAATTTGTCCCTGCTGAAGGCAATAATTTCAGTGGGATTAGGATTTCACCATAGATTTTTGTTTTAACTTGCAGGATTACACTGTCACATGCATGCAGACAAACAAATTATTGAAATGATGTTGGCTGGAAGAGATCAAATATTTTCCATGTTTAAGATTACAGGTTATTTTCAGAAGACCTATAACTATATCTTAATTACTCTGTCTGGCTTTAATTCCCTCTATATTCTGTTAAGAAGAGTTCTACATGCATGGAAACAAGAATACGGTAAGCAATCTAGCAACTGCAAGTTGAAATGAGCAGGCACAGCCTGTCTATCTGTAAAAGTCTACAGGATCACATTCACAGCAAGGGCAGGATGACAGGTTTACTATCTGCTCTCTAGAATCCAACGTACATATAAATGATATCTAAGTAGAAAATAGTCTATTCTCAAAGTAAACAAGTCATTCCAACAGAGTATAAAGTCACATTTACTCTGAGCTGATATTCTAATACATAAACATTTATCAATCCAAAACCATACCAGTCAGCAGATTTCTCAAAGTAGTAGTGAAACACCAAATCAGGGGTTCTCCGACTTTTTCACTCAAAATGAACACATATGTCTAACTGTGCACAGATCTGCACAACCCACAAGCTTTTCAACATTTTAATTACTTTTTTAATGCTTTCAAAACATACTGATTACAAAATATACTGAGTCCAATGCCTGTGTCAGGTGGATAAATAGATAATAGTATGTATAACTGTCTTTGCAACTATATGGCTAAAACAAAATGCAATGCATACAGAAAACAGTACAAACCCAATTCAAGTGACCTTAAATTTACATCACCAGCTTTCTCAAAACAGAGTTCCAAGTACCAGCTCTCACTTACTGTAGGTTAAACATAAATCTTGGAAAAGGCAACTTTCTTCAATCGAATCTCTTAACTTCAAAGGGGAAAAACTGGGCCAATGTGTTTTTTATGATGAGTAATAAAGGCCTGAAAGGACTTGTTTTTTATTTCCTTTCTTTATTTTTCCAAGTTTGCTGGTTTCTTCCTGTTTGTTTTACACTTTAGAAATTCAGATCTTGTCTACCCTGGAAGACTACGATTGACTGAAGATCTCGTAAAATGATAATCATCACAAAAAGATTTAAAGTGGGGGAACTGATGTAAAAAATAGAGGAGAGGGAGCATTTTTTGGGGGGGTAAAGCACAACATAGACAAGCACATATTCTGATTTTAAAAAATCCTTTGCGAGTTACTTTTAACAGGGAATCAGACAATAGGAACTACTTGTATAAAAAGCTCCCTACTTTTTAAATGAAGCAACAACAGTATCTACTAATGCCAGTAGCATCAGACAATATAGGTTACCCTTAGTTTGATTACTTTGCTTTCTTCACAGGTTTAGAGTCTTAGACCTTGTCTACACAAGAAGAACTGCACCAGTTTAAACTTAGGCTTTGTCTACACTGCCATTTTACAGCGCTGAAGCTTTCTTGCTCAGAAGTGTGAAAAAACACATCCCACCCCCGAGCAACGAAAGTTTCAGCGCTGTAAAGTGTTAGTGTAGACAGTGCATCTTCATGGCGGTGGGTTTTTTACACCGCTGGGAGACCTCTCTCCCAGCACTGGTGCCAAGACTACACAGCCATATTAAAGCGCTGCTGCAGACATACCCTCAAGGTGTGATGTTAAACCAGTGTAAACCCCTGCACAGACACTCTTGTTTAGGTTTAAGAGTACCTTATTTCAACTTATCTTAAACTAAACTGACCTGGTTTAAAGCATAATAGGAATATAGTCTTTGGCACGAATTCCACTACATCAGTTCAAAATCACAACTTACTTTAAACTGATGCAACTTTCTCATATAGACAAGGCCTCAGAAAACATAAAACAACAAGTAGGCAAGCAGTTTGTCAGCAATAGCATTTCTCACCTTTGTACTCAGGACCTTTATTAATCTAACTGATGTCATAATGAAAGTCTATGACCACGATACTGTCTAAATATCTCAAATACAGCACAGATGATTTACTGTACATTTGGAACTGATCCAAACACAAAACAGGAGCAATTGCTAAAAGAAGCCCTGTTTTTTCAATGAGTGTAAAACATTCACCCACACTTCCTGACAAAACTTAGATGCCGTAAAAGCTTTCTGCATCATATTACTGCATAGCTACTTAAGTATTTGGGTCAAGACCCTTTATGTATAATGAAAAACAGACTAAAATTGAGCACAGAAAAATATGACAAATTCTACTTGGTCACAAGGCTTAATAAAGCTAAAAAGTAAAACATCCTGAGATATTTTTAGCAATGTAAATGTGAAGGTGGTGGCAGCTTATTTTTTAAAAGTCTGCTTTAAAGCATTATATATGCTAGTCAGGAAATTGGGCTGGTTCTCAGTCATGTGAGCCACTGAATGAGACTGAGGGCTGTGTAAGAGAGCTTGTAATAGGAGAGACTGCTCCATGGAAGAAGAAAAGTCCTAACAGATCAATTTTTTAAAACTTCTTAAAACCCATTTTAAATAGCGTACACAGCACTTGGCAAAAATGTTCTCTGATAAATTTAGACCCTAAACACAGAAGATTGGGGACGAGGTATGGTAGGATTATTAATTATGAAAATTGGCTGTTTAAAGTGGAAGGATTTAAAAGAGACACACACCATTCATTACAGGGGTCATCACAACAGAAATGCTCAATGCAGGGTGGATACAAAGGAGATGAAGACAAGTAAGACTATCTATACTACAGGTCATAACTCATAGTGTAGATGCACCCCTACAGTCGTGGAAGCAGTTTTTCCGTTGCTGTAGGAACTCCACCTCCCCAAATAATGGTCGCGATGTCAATGGAAGCATTCTTCTTTGACTTAATTGCATTTACACAAGGGATTAGGTCAGCACTCAGGGGGATGGATCTTTTATACCCACAGGTACGTTAAGCTAAATTTTATGTATAGACCAGGTCTAATGTAAAAGAATTGGGATGAAGGCAGGAAGTGGGAAGCTAGCTAGGAGAAAGCTAGAGCACAGAGGGAACATGACGCAAGGCCCTGAAGATGAGGCCAAGGAATTTGATTTTGAAGTGGCAAATCAGGAAGCTAATATACAGCATGAGAAGAAGCAGAATTTTGAACAGACTGCATGAGAGGCAAGGAGGACAGAGGAGAGACTGAGAGGCTCCACATTAGCTAAAAAGCTACCTAAAATCTGTGTAACCACTACTATATATCTACCAGACTACAAGCTGAAAACCTCGTGTCACTGTCTTACAAAAAAATAAAGCTGCCTGATCTTCTCTCTTTAACCAAAATGACTTTTGTGTGTTATATCCTGAACATGAAGAAATTGAGACTGGAAGAAAAATCAGTATCAGTCCACTGAACAGTCCTGAAATTTCTACCTTAAAAAGCAGAATACCACAAAATGACAACTGTTCAATTTCTCTGAAAGGATGAACTTTCCTCTATTCAGATAACCCTGGCTCTGGAGGCCATTACTGATTTAAAGAGCACTTTTAAAAATGAAAAATTAAACAATATGAACAAACATGCTTTACCAGCTTGTGCAGTTTTGATACTTCTTAAACTATAGTTCTTAACAGCTTTTAACTTCTTAAATAAAAGATAATGTAGTAAACATCTAGGATAATAATCCATCTACATCTATTTACAAAGCAAGAGAACTGCCCACATCCATTCTGAGGATTAGTGTTACCACATTTGATCCACTCCCATCTTTCTAACACAACTACCATACTCATTGCATAAAAACCCATTGCTGCATGAAGCAGGAAGTTAAAATAACAACTTTAGTGGTTAAGCCATCAACTCAATGTCTCCAGAGACACATAGACAGTACATGACTACAGGCATTTAATAGGGTTTTAATTTCAGCAAACCTTGTTTTCTTCCGCTTTCAAGATGTGTAGTAAATTTTAAACCTCTGTCTAGCAAACAAAAGTAGTACCTAGCTCCTATAGCACATTACAATGCATATCCACTGGTGTTAAACATATCATGCTGTCTCTTGGAAACTGTATTTTTGTAACAGAATATGACAGAGGGACCAATTTTTAAAACAAACAAAAATTAAGTGCTTTTCCTCTATTAACAAAAACCCCCTGCAAAAAAATTCTGATGAGATGTTTCTAACCAAAATCTGTAATGACATCTCTACATACCTTAAAACTATTAACAGAAAAATTATTGTAATTAAATGGTTATATCGTGTATTTTACAAATGGTTCCTGCATAGTTACAAACATACATTAATCTTGAACAGAAAACAGCAAGCCAGATGAAGGAATTTCGGTACAAAGGAAAAATCCTCTTCCCCTGCAATGGAAAATTTTAATCTCTTCAAGCAGGTTGCAGAGATGCTTAGCAGGACCTGGGTTGCCTGGATACCAATCACACCCTCTTGCCAATAGAGACAAACTAACCACTGGCAAATGAAACAACGGACAAGTAAACGAACTAAACTAGTGGGATTTTTATTCCATTGTTTCTCTGCACATCAATGACAAATCACACGTCCTAACCTGAAAAGGGCCAGTTTAAGGTTGATTTAGTGCAAACTCATCAAATGTAATGGAAAAATACTGATAAACTCTAGCTACAATGATCAACAGGAACACAATATCAGTTTCCAGTGACCTTGGCTCTGAAACATAGTATGTTTTGCTGCTACCCTAACATTATTAACAGAATTGACAGGTAGTATAATGCTAGTCTCCTAAACTGTATTCCTAACTCAGAGTTAAAGAAAAAAGTAGAATTACCAAGGCAACACTTTTAACAGCACTGCAACAAAGAAATATATTAATAAGAATTATTTAAATATTGCTATATTCTAACCTATTGATCAAACAGTTGAATTTTGTGAGCATATTCTTAACTACAGAACAAGTTCTACATTAGCAAAAGCAATAAAAATCAAATGTAGATGACGCACTTCCCTAACCAATCTCATAATCTCCTGAAAATATTTAATTTGTATCTTGTCTTAATGTTGAAGACTGCAACAAATTACAATGGACTACAACTAAATGAAACAAAAACTGTATCTTCAGACCTTGTCTACACCAAGATTTTTTTCCTAGAATTTCCCACTATGGCTACCAAGTCAGTTTCACTGTTATAAACTAAACTAAGATGCCATGATTTTGGACACAGTGTATTCTAGACCTGTTCTTACCAAGGTTAGATGAACCCATGGTTAAAATGCTTGTGGGAAAATGCTTGTGCACCTGGAGCCCTCTATATTAATACCCACACTGTTGCTACCAGAAGTGTGGGTGAACTAGTGGTAACAAAAGGGAAGTAGTGTGGTCTTGTAGTGGACAGGCCACAAGATGGTGATTTAGGATACCATTCCAAGCTCTGCCACTACCTGTCTGCGACACTGGGCAAACCATTTCACCTTTTGTGCCTCCACTTCCCCTCTCACCACTTGTATTTAATTCTTCAAGACAGGGGGACAATCTTATGTTACACGTAACATCTATCGCAATATGGACCCCAATCTTGGTTGGACCCTCTAGACTAGCGTTAAATCCAATTTTTAAATCCACAAACTTTTTGACTTTACAAATTACACCCATGAGACAGATGGGTTTTCAAACCTCTAGTAAATGGGGTGTCTGATAAATTTGAAATTCTCCTCTCCACTGGTGTGGAGGTGAAGAAATTGTGTTACCCGTAATATATATATTCCTAACCCATCTCCAAGCTTTAATACTCCCAAAACATAAAGCAAGATACATATATGTGCCGTTTTAAAGTCAAACTTACACAAAAACAACATATTCAACTTAAATGACTTTGTAAATGAGGTGAGAACTAAAAGATATGAAATAAAAATGCCAATGCATTTTATATGCATATAAGAGTGGACTCAGTTCAAAGATCCTCTTTTTAAGCTTCAAATTCAGCATGCACAATGTGTTTATAGCTACAGAATTGCTGAATAAGATCAATCAAGTTTCAGAATCAAAGGGCATCTGAAGCTTTCTAAACGAAAAAATATCTTACACCCACATTACTTTTAATTTCCAGAGCCAAACACTACCTCTTATGTTCAATGTTTGGCATAAGAAAAAGGCACCGAAAAAACCTCTGCCTCTTTAGAGAAGTTCTCCTCAAAGCTTTTTCTGGAATATTCAAAGAATTAGAACACAATATTCATATTTAAATATTTGTTTAAAATATTGCTTTTGAAAATTACCATGCAATATATTTGGCTGCTGTATGAAAGAAAAAGAAGAAAGCCCATCACTATGTGACGATTCAGTGTATGACTACACTAGAAAAGACAGGTGTATTTCAATGTGTTAGCTAACAGGTTATTTCATTCTAGAGAAAGCAAGGCCCAAAACAGGATTGTTTGGTACAGAACTATGACAGGCATTTCTTTTGGCAGCAATGTTAATACAACAGAAATCAACATTTTACAAAACCCCACTTAATCCAAAATGCCTTTTTTTCCCCCTGTGCCTGAGAACATTATTACATGCACCCACAATTTTATGAGCCCTTGATTTTATAATATATTTGTAGAAAAGGGTATCTACTGCATGCAATACTTTGGAACTATGATTAACAAATATTTACTGAATCGAGACGTGTTTCCTTATACAAGAGATGTAATTACCTTATTTCCATTTCTGTAATTTTTCAGCTGTTTTGGAGCAAATACTAAATTTAATTTGTATCCATTATACTGAACAAAAAAACCACTCCCTGCCCCGCATCTTGGCAGGTAAGAAATCCCTTTTCAAAATTGGTAACACTAAATAAGGAATGAAAAACTATTCACCTTTACTCTGACTATAAAACCACCCCTTTTAAAATCCTGGTTTCGTTGCCTCAGAAGTTCCCTCTACCTTACTATCTGATGACATCCAGAAACTAGCACCAAATTTCTGAACACTTGTTTGGGGGAAAAGGAAAGGGAGGAGAGGGATGCTCTCCTTAAGGAATTTGATTCTCGGGTGCTAAAAGTGCTCCCACCCCACGGTTATAAATTCCGCTCCAGCCCCTACAGAGGGAAATGCATTAACTGAGTGGAACCCGGTGCAACATGAAGCCAGTCCGCACGCACAGAAACTGAGGCACGCGAGCATCTCTTTGAAGGACGTGGAAACGGGACCCCTGTGCATGCACCAACCAAACACGGACGAGGCAGCCCCATGCTTCCCGGTATGCCTGGCACGGCACCAGCCGCACAAGAGGAAGTCAGGGGCGGAACTAGGCAGCGGGCTACAACGCCCACGGGGGGGAGGGGGGCTCTGGGAATTTCCGCGTCCCACGGGGAAGCAGGACCTGGACGGCCCCCAGCAGTGACGCAGGGGTCTGTGCGGACCCAGCCCGACCGGGCGGGGGGTTGAGGAAGGAGACAGGGATCCAGTTAGCTCAGCTGGCCTGTCCTGGCCCGGCCCGAAGCCGGGTCCCCGTGGAAGGAGCGTAACCTCCACAGGCCGGTCCCGCTTACCCAGGCTACGGAGCGGTTCGTTACCAGCTCCGGGCTGGTCGGGCGCGGCCGCCCGAACCGCAGTGGGGATGGAGCGGGGGCTCGGGACTGCCGGAGACCAGGGAGCTGCCGAAAGAGGGGTGGAGAGGATCGGCGGGGCCGGGAGGGGAAAGGTACCTGGGTATCAGATCCTCGCGGCGGGCCGCTTCGGCTCTTTTGTTTCTCTGAAGCCAAAATGGCGGCGCCGAGCAGGGCAGCCCCCTGCGGCCTGGCCCCGCCTCTAACCCCCCCTTCCCATTGGCTCTGCGGAGGCAGCTGCCCGCTGATTGGGTGCCCGCGCGAGGCATTGTTGCTAGGACCGCCGGAGCTGGCGGCCCGGCAGCGCGTGCCACCTGACTGAGCCCAGGGGAGGGGGGAAGAGCTGAGGGAAGCGGGGCTGGCAGGGAGTTGCCGCCTGAGCGTGCCCCGGGGGGTGATTGTCCTCTCTCGAGACTGCCCCTTTCCCTGCCCTCCAAGTGACAGTGGGGCCATAGTGCCCATATGGGGTTGGGGCCCTAGCAACTCCTCTTCCTTGGAGTCCCTAACGGAAGCCTCCGAGGTTCTCCGAGCCTTTGGCCCCAAGGGAGGGAAAGGTTGTGGCCAACCAGCCCTGCTTTGCTTTGCCCGCTCGGTTGCTCTGCTCCTAGCTCTCATCTTGTACATAAGGGTGAGGTGCAGTACCCTCACAGGGCCGTGGGCATTTGTGCTACAATCTCCTTAGTGGTCCACCAGGGACAAGTGATCCTGTCTGGATAAATTCATGGAGGTTAAGTCCATTAATGGCTATTAGCCAGGCTGGGTAAGGAATGGTGTCCCTAGCCTCTGTTTGTCAGAGGGGGGTGATCTTTACCTGTTAGGTTCACTCGCTCTGGGGCACCTGGCATTGGCCACTATCGGTAGACAGGATACTGGGTTAGATGGACCTTTGGTCTGACCCAGTACGGCCTTTCTTATGTCTCCATCACCCCTCTGAGAACCCGTCTGCGGCCAGCTGAAGCAAAAGCTGGAACATTTGTCATACAGAACATGTATAGAGGATCTTACTTTCTAGTCCCACTAGTGCTCCTGTTGTGCTGGTAAAATCCAATCTCATTCTTCCTCAATCTTTAGGGAACAGTTATTCCTGTTCTCACTCCCCAGATCCTTACTGTGACTCACCTAAGTGATCATCCTATTGGAAAAAATGCCCTAGGCCTAATGCTTTTTGAAGTCACAATGATGGGGGGCACAACTGCAACCCCATTAATCTATGACAATAGACCTACCATCCTGGAAAGAATATAAAAACAAATAAAAATAATAAGATTATTGCAGGTCGGATTACTAAACAACAGACTCTCTCTGCCATCTATTTAGTCTATGGCTCTCAATTTCAGTTAATGCATGCAATTAATGCAAAACAAATTAACTAGATTTTAAAAATAGTCACAATCAGTTTTAATCACACTTAAACAATAATAGACTATCAATTTTGCATTCTGTGTTATAATTGAAATTAATATATTTGAAAATGCAGAAAAATCCAAAAATAGTTATAATAAATTTAAATGGATATTTTATTATTGTTTAATAGTGTGATTAAAACTGTGATGAATCACAACTATTTTTTTACTCTCAATTGGATTATTTTTTTAATTGTTAGCCCTAATTTAGTCATGAGCTCAGACATGTCCACATAGGTATAAATTATTAGCCTTTTGTGCTAATTTTAAATACATGAAAGGTCAGGAAGCTAAAAGTGGTAAAAGCCACTGCAATTTTGTCTCACAAAGCACCCAGTAAAGAACTCTGTACCAAAAACAATGCTTAGATGTTTCATAGCATCCCTAGATATCAGATGCTATGGCAGTGCTGTGAACAACCAGAGCATACCATGGAATGGCACACATCTCATATCTCACCTCCCACATTTGACCTGTGAATTCCAATCTCAAGCGCACAACAAAGAGCAAATGTTCCTTAGTGGCCATCTATTTGGAAATATGCAGTGTCACTTTACAAATGAGGTTTATAGGCTAGGGATATTTAAGCTGTATCTGTTTTAAAAGTACCATACACACATGCAGTACAATATAAATAATAATTATAGGTCTGGGGTTTTTTTAACCTCAAATCTCCCTCTGCTTTTTTTTTTTTTTTTTTAATGTTAATGTTGCAGCAATAGTGAGATTAGCTCAAGGGTGTCTGTTAAGAGTCTCCAAATTTGTCTGTTTGGAAACTTGCAGATTATTCTCAGTAGAAGCCTTTGGCTCTGGAATTTACTTTCCCAAGACTGGTGACTTTTGTTGGATGTTTTAAAATTCTCTTCTAAGCTCTATTCTCTCAGGCCTTTGCCTGGGATGGGTGGCTGTGGAGTATGACTATATCTTGTTAGATTGGCAGTTTCTTATTGTGGGTAACATTTTTTAGTAAATTGTGCATATTTTATTTACTGTTTACATGGGCATGGGTGTGCTAGAAATCACGGAATTGTCCCAAAGTGCATGTCTGATTTGTGTTTACTTGTCACTGGGTGGTCGATGCAGAAGTGCAGCCCTTTGAGCCCATGGCCTATGTGTGATTATTATCCTTCCAGAAGGGTGAGTATATTATCATGTACTGTAATGGCTGTAATAGGTTTCCTCACACCTTGTTCCTCATTGCACCTCTCTCTGCCATTCTTATGTAGATGCATGTGAGCAGAGTCCAGGTTATGCAAGTCCCTCAGATGCCATAACCCACCTAGTTTCCTATGATCAGTTTCCCTGATACAGTTCATGACTGTAATAAGGTGTTGTCACCAGGGCTCATTTGGCAGGTGCAATATTGTGTCTCACCTCTCAGTCCGCATGCTTCTCTTCATTGCTCCATTGCTCTCATGTTCCTTTTCTAAACAGCTGCCATCCTTCTCCAAGTCCCCTTGACCCCTCAGATCTGTCATTAGCTAATGACTTGGTTACATTTTGAGACATGGATACAGTATCAATGCCTTAGTTACTTGGCTGTGCAGGTAACTCCACTGGATTGATACTTTGGTAGCCTGGCGCTTCAGGTGACCCCATAATTTTTACAGTAACTCCTCACTTAACACTGTAGTTATGTTCCTGAAAAATGCGACTTTAAGTGAAATGATGTTAAGTGAATCCAATTTCCCCATAAGAATTAATGTAAATAGGGGGAGTTAGATTCCAAGGAAATTTTTTGCAATGATGATTGTGAAGCTTGGTTGAGGGATGAAGTCAGAAAGTGGGATGTTTCCCAGGGAATGCCTTACTGCTAAATAATGAACTAGAACAGTTGAGTCCTCAAGGGTTAACACGTTGTTAATGTAACCTCACACTCTACAAGGCAGCACAAATGAAGGGAGGGGAGACAGCATGGGAGAGAGAGACAGAGACACACACCCTGTGTGTGTGTGTGTGTGTGTGTGTGTGTGTGTGTGTGTGTGTGTGT